>CP136067.1:24536481-24918173 GCA_032622095.1 Siphonodentalium dalli
TCCTCAGGGAAAGCGCGGACACAAGTTCTGATGCCCGTGGGCAGTAGGGCATATCGAGATGTGTATACAGTCCAATTTTCGATGCTCTGCTCCTTATAATTTTCCGAGATAATAAAATGACATTTTTTCATATAAAGGGAGATAACTCTACGGGGTAAATGCGGACAATATCCGTTATGAGCCAAAGGCATAGAACTCATTTACCCCAACATACTTACCAAACTTGAGTTTTCTAGTACTAATACATTCCGAGATTTGGGCGTTGAAAAATACTGTAGTATAATAATAATAATAATGAAAAATAATCGAAAAAGGGCCATAACTCTGTTAAAAGATATTGGACCCAACATCCGGATACCATTATTTTTAGTAGACCTTAGATGCCTTCATTCGCTAGAGATTTCGCGGTCCTCCTCCCATTAGTTTCTGAGTATTTCCAATTAAACAGAAAACGGCCCGCAGTAGAAAAACAATATACTTCCTTGGTTACACCATGGAAGTATAATAATAGGATCAATCATGAGTGGAAAGAATCGCAGTTTATGGACGGAAAATATGAAGTATGGTGATTATATGTTGTCCTAATATGTGTAGGTTGATCTCAAGTGTTTGGACGTGACCCCACCCCTGCCTCGAAATTGGGTGACGGGATTGGGAAAACATCAACCCCTGGCACAAACTGCTAAGTTTGAGGCCCCGTAACCTCGTCAGTTTCCAACGGATTTTAAAGTTGTTTCCAGTTTTGTGATTTGCGGCTGACATAGATTGCATAGTATAAATTTCATCTGATTTGGAGACGGATAACACTTTGATTATTGGAAAGCATATGGGCCCAAATTCAAACTTGTACGGCCAAAATCTCCGCCATTTTCCAACGTATTTACGATCTGTCTTCAGCTTCGAGATCGGCTGATGTTGCAGATATTATATTCCAAGTTTCATCTGATTCCGAGAAGAATTAAAATTCGGCACCACGGACCACCCCTCCCCAGACCCACAATAATGAACCGACACTGGCAAAATTTGGCCCACCGCGTGCCGTCTCCAGTCCGTACGCATTTTCGTATCAGATGACATCCTATGTTCGATATCTTCGAGGAGATGTGTTATCAAGCACATGGGCCCAAAATTGCAAAGTTTGAGGGCCCGCGATTCTTTTAGTTTTCGATGGATTTTCGAAATTCTTCCAGTTTCTAGATCGGCTGATGTTGCAGATGTTATATTCCAAGTTTCATCTGATTCCGAGAAGAATTAAAAATTGGTACCACGGACCACCCCTCCCCAGACCCACAATAATGAACAGACACTGGCAAAATTTGGCCCACCGCGTGCTCTCTTCCGTCCGCACACGTTGGCGTATCAGATGATATCCTATGTTCGATATCTTCGGAGGAGATGTGAGGACAAGCACATGGGCCCAAATTGCAAACTTTGAGGGCCCGTAACTCTTGCATTTCTTCTCGGATTTCAAAAATCCTTTCCGGTATGAGTTTGTTTTCGTTCGGGAAATACATAAACTTAAATATATGAATGTCAATCAAAATTTTATTTTGCAAACAATTTGCCCCCCACCCCAGTGTCAAAATATATGTCTGACCCTGTCAAAATTTCCTTCTCTGACTAAACTGACAACGGTCAACACGACTATGAAAACCACATGCAGTTATCTGGAATGATACAAGAGGACAACAGAGTACAATCAAATAGAGGTTTTGCCAACTATGGGCGGTAACTCCTCAGGGAAAGCGCGGACACAAGTTCTGATGCCCGTGGGCAGTAGGGCATATCGAGATGTGTATACAGTCCAATTTTCGATGCTCTGCTCCTTATAATTTCCGAGATAATAAAATGACATTTTTTCATATAAAGGGAGATAACTCTACGGGGTAAATGCGGACAATATCCGTTATGAGCCAAAGGCATAGAACTCATTTACCCCAACATACTTACCAAACTTGAGTTTTCTAGTACTAATACATTCCGAGATTTGGGCGTTGAAAAATACTGTAGTATAATAATAATAATAATGAAAAATAATCGAAAAAGGGCCATAACTCTGTTAAAAGATATTGGACCAACATCCGGATACCATTATTTTAGTAGACCTTAGATGCCTTCATTCGCTAGAGATTTCGCGGTCCTCCTCCCATTAGTTTCTGAGTATTTCCAATTAAACAGAAAACGGCCGCAGTAGAAAAACAATATACTTCCTTGGTTACACCATGGAAGTATAATAATAGGATCAATCATGAGTGGAAAGAATCGCAGTTTATGGACGGAAAATATGAAGTATGGTGATTATATGTTGTCCTAATATGTGTAGGTTGATCTCAAGTGTTTGGACGTGACCCCACCCCTGCCTCGAAATTGGGTGACGGGATTGGGAAAACATCAACCCCTGGCACAAACTGCTAAGTTTGAGGCCCGTAACCTCGTCAGTTTCCAACGGATTTTAAAGTTGTTTCCAGTTTTGTGATTTGCGGCTGACATAGATTGCATAGTATAAATTTCATCTGATTTGGAGACGGATAACACTTTGATTATTGGAAAGCATATGGGCCCAAATTCAAACTTGTACGGCCAAAATCTCCGCCATTTTCCAACGTATTTACGATCTGTCTTCAGCTTCGAGATCGGCTGATGTTGCAGATATTATATTCCAAGTTTCATCTGATTCCGAGAAGAATTAAAATTCGGCACCACGGACCACCCCTCCCCAGACCCACAATAATGAACCGACACTGGCAAAATTTGGCCCACCGCGTGCCGTCTCCAGTCCGTACGCATTTTCGTATCAGATGACATCCTATGTTCGATATCTTCGGAGGAGATGTGTTATCAAGCACATGGGCCCAAAATTGCAAAGTTTGAGGGCCCGCGATTCTTTTAGTTTTCGATGGATTTTCGAAATTCTTCCAGTTTCTAGATCGGCTGATGTTGCAGATGTTATATTCCAAGTTTCATCTGATTCCGAGAAGAATTAAAAATTGGTACCACGGACCACCCCTCCCCAGACCCACAATAATGAACAGACACTGGCAAAATTTGGCCCACCGCGTGCTCTCTTCCGTCCGCACACGTTGGCGTATCAGATGATATCCTATGTTCGATATCTTCGGAGGAGATGTGAGGACAAGCACATGGGCCCAAATTGCAAACTTTGAGGGCCCGTAACTCTTGCATTTCTTCTCGGATTTCAAAAATCCTTTCCGGTATGAGTTTGTTTTCGTTCGGGAAATACATAAACTTAAATATATGAATGTCAATCAAAATTTTATTTTGCAAACAATTTGCCCCCCACCCCAGTGTCAAAATATATGTCTGACCCTGTCAAAATTTCCTTCTCTGACTAAACTGACAACGGTCAACACGACTATGAAAACCACATGCAGTTATCTGGAATGATACAAGAGGACAACAGAGTACAATCAAATAGAGGTTTGCCAACTATGGGCGGTAACTCCTCAGGGAAAGCGCGGACACAAGTTCTGATGCCCGTGGGCAGTAGGGCATATCGAGATGTGTATACAGTCCAATTTTCGATGCTCTGCTCCTTATAATTTCCGAGATAATAAAATGACATTTTTTCATATAAAGGGAGATAACTCTACGGGGTAAATGCGGACAATATCCGTTATGAGCCAAAGGCATAGAACTCATTTACCCCAACATACTTACCAAACTTGAGTTTTCTAGTACTAATACATTCCGAGATTTGGGCGTTGAAAAATACTGTAGTATAATAATAATAATAATGAAAAATAATCGAAAAAGGGCCATAACTCTGTTAAAAGATATTGGACCAACATCCGGATACCATTATTTTTAGTAGACCTTAGATGCCTTCATTCGCTAGAGATTTCGCGGTCCTCCTCCCATTAGTTTCTGAGTATTTCCAATTAAACAGAAAACGGCCCGCAGTAGAAAAACAATATACTTCCTTGGTTACACCATGGAAGTATAATAATAGGATCAATCATGAGTGGAAAGAATCGCAGTTTATGGACGGAAAATATGAAGTATGGTGATTATATGTTGTCCTAATATGTGTAGGTTGATCTCAAGTGTTTGGACGTGACCCCACCCCTGCCTCGAAATTGGGTGACGGGATTGGGAAAACATCAACCCCTGGCACAAACTGCTAAGTTTGAGGCCCCGTAACCTCGTCAGTTTCCAACGGATTTTAAAGTTGTTTCCAGTTTTGTGATTTGCGGCTGACATAGATTGCATAGTATAAATTTCATCTGATTTGGAGACGGATAACACTTTGATTATTGGAAAGCATATGGGCCCAAATTCAAACTTGTACGGCCAAAATCTCCGCCATTTTCCAACGTATTTACGATCTGTCTTCAGCTTCGAGATCGGCTGATGTTGCAGATATTATATTCCAAGTTTCATCTGATTCCGAGAAGAATTAAAATTCGGCACCACGGACCACCCCTCCCCAGACCCACAATAATGAACCGACACTGGCAAAATTTGGCCCACCGCGTGCCGTCTCCAGTCCGTACGCATTTTCGTATCAGATGACATCCTATGTTCGATATCTTCGGAGGAGATGTGTTATCAAGCACATGGGCCCAAAATTGCAAAGTTTGAGGGCCCGCGATTCTTTTAGTTTTCGATGGATTTTCGAAATTCTTCCAGTTTCTAGATCGGCTGATGTTGCAGATGTTATATTCCAAGTTTCATCTGATTCCGAGAAGAATTAAAAATTGGTACCACGGACCACCCCTCCCCAGACCCACAATAATGAACAGACACTGGCAAAATTTGGCCCACCGCGTGCTCTCTTCCGTCCGCACACGTTGGCGTATCAGATGATATCCTATGTTCGATATCTTCGGAGGAGATGTGAGGACAAGCACATGGGCCCAAATTGCAAACTTTGAGGGCCCGTAACTCTTGCATTTCTTCTCGGATTTCAAAAATCCTTTCCGGTATGAGTTTGTTTTCGTTCGGGAAATACATAAACTTAAATATATGAATGTCAATCAAAATTTTATTTTGCAAACAATTTGCCCCCCACCCCAGTGTCAAAATATATGTCTGACCCTGTCAAAATTTCCTTCTCTGACTAAACTGACAACGGTCAACACGACTATGAAAACCACATGCAGTTATCTGGAATGATACAAGAGGACAACAGAGTACAATCAAATAGAGGTTTGCCAACTATGGGCGGTAACTCCTCAGGGAAAGCGCGGACACAAGTTCTGATGCCCGTGGGCAGTAGGGCATATCGAGATGTGTATACAGTCCAATTTTCGATGCTCTGCTCCTTATAATTTCCGAGATAATAAAATGACATTTTTTCATATAAAGGGAGATAACTCTACGGGGTAAATGCGGACAATATCCGTTATGAGCCAAAGGCATAGAACTCATTTACCCCAACATACTTACCAAACTTGAGTTTTCTAGTACTAATACATTCCGAGATTTGGGCGTTGAAAAATACTGTAGTATAATAATAATAATAATGAAAAATAATCGAAAAAGGGCCATAACTCTGTTAAAAGATATTGGACCAACATCCGGATACCATTATTTTTAGTAGACCTTAGATGCCTTCATTCGCTAGAGATTTCGCGGTCCTCCTCCCATTAGTTTCTGAGTATTTCCAATTAAACAGAAAACGGCCGCAGTAGAAAAACAATATACTTCCTTGGTTACACCATGGAAGTATAATAATAGGATCAATCATGAGTGGAAAGAATCGCAGTTTATGGACGGAAAATATGAAGTATGGTGATTATATGTTGTCCTAATATGTGTAGGTTGATCTCAAGTGTTTGGACGTGACCCCACCCCTGCCTCGAAATTGGGTGACGGGATTGGGAAAACATCAACCCCTGGCACAAACTGCTAAGTTTGAGGCCCCGTAACCTCGTCAGTTTCCAACGGATTTTAAAGTTGTTTCCAGTTTTGTGATTTGCGGCTGACATAGATTGCATAGTATAAATTTCATCTGATTTGGAGACGGATAACACTTTGATTATTGGAAAGCATATGGGCCCAAATTCAAACTTGTACGGCCAAAATCTCCGCCATTTTCCAACGTATTTACGATCTGTCTTCAGCTTCGAGATCGGCTGATGTTGCAGATATTATATTCCAAGTTTCATCTGATTCCGAGAAGAATTAAAATTCGGCACCACGGACCACCCCTCCCCAGACCCACAATAATGAACCGACACTGGCAAAATTTGGCCCACCGCGTGCCGTCTCCAGTCCGTACGCATTTTCGTATCAGATGACATCCTATGTTCGATATCTTCGGAGGAGATGTGTTATCAAGCACATGGGCCCAAAATTGCAAAGTTTGAGGGCCCGCGATTCTTTTAGTTTTCGATGGATTTTCGAAATTCTTCCAGTTTCTAGATCGGCTGATGTTGCAGATGTTATATTCCAAGTTTCATCTGATTCCGAGAAGAATTAAAAATTGGTACCACGGACCACCCCTCCCCAGACCCACAATAATGAACAGACACTGGCAAAATTTGGCCCACCGCGTGCTCTCTTCCGTCCGCACACGTTGGCGTATCAGATGATATCCTATGTTCGATATCTTCGGAGGAGATGTGAGGACAAGCACATGGGCCCAAATTGCAAACTTTGAGGGCCCGTAACTCTTGCATTTCTTCTCGGATTTCAAAAATCCTTTCCGGTATGAGTTTGTTTTCGTTCGGGAAATACATAAACTTAAATATATGAATGTCAATCAAAATTTTATTTTGCAAACAATTTGCCCCCCACCCCAGTGTCAAAATATATGTCTGACCCTGTCAAAATTTCCTTCTCTGACTAAACTGACAACGGTCAACACGACTATGAAAACCACATGCAGTTATCTGGAATGATACAAGAGGACAACAGAGTACAATCAAATAGAGGTTTGCCAACTATGGGCGGTAACTCCTCAGGGAAAGCGCGGACACAAGTTCTGATGCCCGTGGGCAGTAGGGCATATCGAGATGTGTATACAGTCCAATTTTCGATGCTCTGCTCCTTATAATTTCCGAGATAATAAAATGACATTTTTTCATATAAAGGGAGATAACTCTACGGGGTAAATGCGGACAATATCCGTTATGAGCCAAAGGCATAGAACTCATTTACCCCAACATACTTACCAAACTTGAGTTTTCTAGTACTAATACATTCCGAGATTTGGGCGTTGAAAAATACTGTAGTATAATAATAATAATAATGAAAAATAATCGAAAAAGGGCCATAACTCTGTTAAAAGATATTGGACCAACATCCGGATACCATTATTTTTAGTAGACCTTAGATGCCTTCATTCGCTAGAGATTTCGCGGTCCTCCTCCCATTAGTTTCTGAGTATTTCCAATTAAACAGAAAACGGCCGCAGTAGAAAAACAATATACTTCCTTGGTTACACCATGGAAGTATAATAATAGGATCAATCATGAGTGGAAAGAATCGCAGTTTATGGACGGAAAATATGAAGTATGGTGATTATATGTTGTCCTAATATGTGTAGGTTGATCTCAAGTGTTTGGACGTGACCCCACCCCTGCCTCGAAATTGGGTGACGGGATTGGGAAAACATCAACCCCTGGCACAAACTGCTAAGTTTGAGGCCCCGTAACCTCGTCAGTTTCCAACGGATTTTAAAGTTGTTTCCAGTTTTGTGATTTGCGGCTGACATAGATTGCATAGTATAAATTTCATCTGATTTGGAGACGGATAACACTTTGATTATTGGAAAGCATATGGGCCCAAATTCAAACTTGTACGGCCAAAATCTCCGCCATTTTCCAACGTATTTACGATCTGTCTTCAGCTTCGAGATCGGCTGATGTTGCAGATATTATATTCCAAGTTTCATCTGATTCCGAGAAGAATTAAAATTCGGCACCACGGACCACCCCTCCCCAGACCCACAATAATGAACCGACACTGGCAAAATTTGGCCCACCGCGTGCCGTCTCCAGTCCGTACGCATTTTCGTATCAGATGACATCCTATGTTCGATATCTTCGGAGGAGATGTGTTATCAAGCACATGGGCCCAAAATTGCAAAGTTTGAGGGCCCGCGATTCTTTTAGTTTTCGATGGATTTTCGAAATTCTTCCAGTTTCTAGATCGGCTGATGTTGCAGATGTTATATTCCAAGTTTCATCTGATTCCGAGAAGAATTAAAAATTGGTACCACGGACCACCCCTCCCCAGACCCACAATAATGAACAGACACTGGCAAAATTTGGCCCACCGCGTGCTCTCTTCCGTCCGCACACGTTGGCGTATCAGATGATATCCTATGTTCGATATCTTCGGAGGAGATGTGAGGACAAGCACATGGGCCCAAATTGCAAACTTTGAGGGCCCGTAACTCTTGCATTTCTTCTCGGATTTCAAAAATCCTTTCCGGTATGAGTTTGTTTTCGTTCGGGAAATACATAAACTTAAATATATGAATGTCAATCAAAATTTTATTTTGCAAACAATTTGCCCCCCACCCCAGTGTCAAAATATATGTCTGACCCTGTCAAAATTTCCTTCTCTGACTAAACTGACAACGGTCAACACGACTATGAAAACCACATGCAGTTATCTGGAATGATACAAGAGGACAACAGAGTACAATCAAATAGAGGTTTGCCAACTATGGGCGGTAACTCCTCAGGGAAAGCGCGGACACAAGTTCTGATGCCCGTGGGCAGTAGGGCATATCGAGATGTGTATACAGTCCAATTTTCGATGCTCTGCTCCTTATAATTTCCGAGATAATAAAATGACATTTTTTCATATAAAGGGAGATAACTCTACGGGGTAAATGCGGACAATATCCGTTATGAGCCAAAGGCATAGAACTCATTTACCCCAACATACTTACCAAACTTGAGTTTTCTAGTACTAATACATTCCGAGATTTGGGCGTTGAAAAATACTGTAGTATAATAATAATAATAATGAAAAATAATCGAAAAAGGGCCATAACTCTGTTAAAAGATATTGGACCAACATCCGGATACCATTATTTTTAGTAGACCTTAGATGCCTTCATTCGCTAGAGATTTCGCGGTCCTCCTCCCATTAGTTTCTGAGTATTTCCAATTAAACAGAAAACGGCCGCAGTAGAAAAACAATATACTTCCTTGGTTACACCATGGAAGTATAATAATAGGATCAATCATGAGTGGAAAGAATCGCAGTTTATGGACGGAAAATATGAAGTATGGTGATTATATGTTGTCCTAATATGTGTAGGTTGATCTCAAGTGTTTGGACGTGACCCCACCCCTGCCTCGAAATTGGGTGACGGGATTGGGAAAACATCAACCCCTGGCACAAACTGCTAAGTTTGAGGCCCCGTAACCTCGTCAGTTTCCAACGGATTTTAAAGTTGTTTCCAGTTTTGTGATTTGCGGCTGACATAGATTGCATAGTATAAATTTCATCTGATTTGGAGACGGATAACACTTTGATTATTGGAAAGCATATGGGCCCAAATTCAAACTTGTACGGCCAAAATCTCCGCCATTTTCCAACGTATTTACGATCTGTCTTCAGCTTCGAGATCGGCTGATGTTGCAGATATTATATTCCAAGTTTCATCTGATTCCGAGAAGAATTAAAATTCGGCACCACGGACCACCCCTCCCCAGACCCACAATAATGAACCGACACTGGCAAAATTTGGCCCACCGCGTGCCGTCTCCAGTCCGTACGCATTTTCGTATCAGATGACATCCTATGTTCGATATCTTCGGAGGAGATGTGTTATCAAGCACATGGGCCCAAAATTGCAAAGTTTGAGGGCCCGCGATTCTTTTAGTTTTCGATGGATTTTCGAAATTCTTCCAGTTTCTAGATCGGCTGATGTTGCAGATGTTATATTCCAAGTTTCATCTGATTCCGAGAAGAATTAAAAATTGGTACCACGGACCACCCCTCCCCAGACCCACAATAATGAACAGACACTGGCAAAATTTGGCCCACCGCGTGCTCTCTTCCGTCCGCACACGTTGGCGTATCAGATGATATCCTATGTTCGATATCTTCGGAGGAGATGTGAGGACAAGCACATGGGCCCAAATTGCAAACTTTGAGGGCCCGTAACTCTTGCATTTCTTCTCGGATTTCAAAAATCCTTTCCGGTATGAGTTTGTTTTCGTTCGGGAAATACATAAACTTAAATATATGAATGTCAATCAAAATTTTATTTTGCAAACAATTTGCCCCCCACCCCAGTGTCAAAATATATGTCTGACCCTGTCAAAATTTCCTTCTCTGACTAAACTGACAACGGTCAACACGACTATGAAAACCACATGCAGTTATCTGGAATGATACAAGAGGACAACAGAGTACAATCAAATAGAGGTTTGCCAACTATGGGCGGTAACTCCTCAGGGAAAGCGCGGACACAAGTTCTGATGCCCGTGGGCAGTAGGGCATATCGAGATGTGTATACAGTCCAATTTTCGATGCTCTGCTCCTTATAATTTCCGAGATAATAAAATGACATTTTTTCATATAAAGGGAGATAACTCTACGGGGTAAATGCGGACAATATCCGTTATGAGCCAAAGGCATAGAACTCATTTACCCCAACATACTTACCAAACTTGAGTTTTCTAGTACTAATACATTCCGAGATTTGGGCGTTGAAAAATACTGTAGTATAATAATAATAATAATGAAAAATAATCGAAAAAGGGCCATAACTCTGTTAAAAGATATTGGACCAACATCCGGATACCATTATTTTTAGTAGACCTTAGATGCCTTCATTCGCTAGAGATTTCGCGGTCCTCCTCCCATTAGTTTCTGAGTATTTCCAATTAAACAGAAAACGGCCGCAGTAGAAAAACAATATACTTCCTTGGTTACACCATGGAAGTATAATAATAGGATCAATCATGAGTGGAAAGAATCGCAGTTTATGGACGGAAAATATGAAGTATGGTGATTATATGTTGTCCTAATATGTGTAGGTTGATCTCAAGTGTTTGGACGTGACCCCACCCCTGCCTCGAAATTGGGTGACGGGATTGGGAAAACATCAACCCCTGGCACAAACTGCTAAGTTTGAGGCCCCGTAACCTCGTCAGTTTCCAACGGATTTTAAAGTTGTTTCCAGTTTTGTGATTTGCGGCTGACATAGATTGCATAGTATAAATTTCATCTGATTTGGAGACGGATAACACTTTGATTATTGGAAAGCATATGGGCCCAAATTCAAACTTGTACGGCCAAAATCTCCGCCATTTTCCAACGTATTTACGATCTGTCTTCAGCTTCGAGATCGGCTGATGTTGCAGATATTATATTCCAAGTTTCATCTGATTCCGAGAAGAATTAAAATTCGGCACCACGGACCACCCCTCCCCAGACCCACAATAATGAACCGACACTGGCAAAATTTGGCCCACCGCGTGCCGTCTCCAGTCCGTACGCATTTTCGTATCAGATGACATCCTATGTTCGATATCTTCGGAGGAGATGTGTTATCAAGCACATGGGCCCAAAATTGCAAAGTTTGAGGGCCCGCGATTCTTTTAGTTTTCGATGGATTTTCGAAATTCTTCCAGTTTCTAGATCGGCTGATGTTGCAGATGTTATATTCCAAGTTTCATCTGATTCCGAGAAGAATTAAAAATTGGTACCACGGACCACCCCTCCCCAGACCCACAATAATGAACAGACACTGGCAAAATTTGGCCCACCGCGTGCTCTCTTCCGTCCGCACACGTTGGCGTATCAGATGATATCCTATGTTCGATATCTTCGGAGGAGATGTGAGGACAAGCACATGGGCCCAAATTGCAAACTTTGAGGGCCCGTAACTCTTGCATTTCTTCTCGGATTTCAAAAATCCTTTCCGGTATGAGTTTGTTTTCGTTCGGGAAATACATAAACTTAAATATATGAATGTCAATCAAAATTTTATTTTGCAAACAATTTGCCCCCCACCCCAGTGTCAAAATATATGTCTGACCCTGTCAAAATTTCCTTCTCTGACTAAACTGACAACGGTCAACACGACTATGAAAACCACATGCAGTTATCTGGAATGATACAAGAGGACAACAGAGTACAATCAAATAGAGGTTTGCCAACTATGGGCGGTAACTCCTCAGGGAAAGCGCGGACACAAGTTCTGATGCCCGTGGGCAGTAGGGCATATCGAGATGTGTATACAGTCCAATTTTCGATGCTCTGCTCCTTATAATTTCCGAGATAATAAAATGACATTTTTTCATATAAAGGGAGATAACTCTACGGGGTAAATGCGGACAATATCCGTTATGAGCCAAAGGCATAGAACTCATTTACCCCAACATACTTACCAAACTTGAGTTTTCTAGTACTAATACATTCCGAGATTTGGGCGTTGAAAAATACTGTAGTATAATAATAATAATAATGAAAAATAATCGAAAAAGGGCCATAACTCTGTTAAAAGATATTGGACCAACATCCGGATACCATTATTTTTAGTAGACCTTAGATGCCTTCATTCGCTAGAGATTTCGCGGTCCTCCTCCCATTAGTTTCTGAGTATTTCCAATTAAACAGAAAACGGCCGCAGTAGAAAAACAATATACTTCCTTGGTTACACCATGGAAGTATAATAATAGGATCAATCATGAGTGGAAAGAATCGCAGTTTATGGACGGAAAATATGAAGTATGGTGATTATATGTTGTCCTAATATGTGTAGGTTGATCTCAAGTGTTTGGACGTGACCCCACCCCTGCCTCGAAATTGGGTGACGGGATTGGGAAAACATCAACCCCTGGCACAAACTGCTAAGTTTGAGGCCCCGTAACCTCGTCAGTTTCCAACGGATTTTAAAGTTGTTTCCAGTTTTGTGATTTGCGGCTGACATAGATTGCATAGTATAAATTTCATCTGATTTGGAGACGGATAACACTTTGATTATTGGAAAGCATATGGGCCCAAATTCAAACTTGTACGGCCAAAATCTCCGCCATTTTCCAACGTATTTACGATCTGTCTTCAGCTTCGAGATCGGCTGATGTTGCAGATATTATATTCCAAGTTTCATCTGATTCCGAGAAGAATTAAAATTCGGCACCACGGACCACCCCTCCCCAGACCCACAATAATGAACCGACACTGGCAAAATTTGGCCCACCGCGTGCCGTCTCCAGTCCGTACGCATTTTCGTATCAGATGACATCCTATGTTCGATATCTTCGGAGGAGATGTGTTATCAAGCACATGGGCCCAAAATTGCAAAGTTTGAGGGCCCGCGATTCTTTTAGTTTTCGATGGATTTTCGAAATTCTTCCAGTTTCTAGATCGGCTGATGTTGCAGATGTTATATTCCAAGTTTCATCTGATTCCGAGAAGAATTAAAAATTGGTACCACGGACCACCCCTCCCCAGACCCACAATAATGAACAGACACTGGCAAAATTTGGCCCACCGCGTGCTCTCTTCCGTCCGCACACGTTGGCGTATCAGATGATATCCTATGTTCGATATCTTCGGAGGAGATGTGAGGACAAGCACATGGGCCCAAATTGCAAACTTTGAGGGCCCGTAACTCTTGCATTTCTTCTCGGATTTCAAAAATCCTTTCCGGTATGAGTTTGTTTTCGTTCGGGAAATACATAAACTTAAATATATGAATGTCAATCAAAATTTTATTTTGCAAACAATTTGCCCCCCACCCCAGTGTCAAAATATATGTCTGACCCTGTCAAAATTTCCTTCTCTGACTAAACTGACAACGGTCAACACGACTATGAAAACCACATGCAGTTATCTGGAATGATACAAGAGGACAACAGAGTACAATCAAATAGAGGTTTGCCAACTATGGGCGGTAACTCCTCAGGGAAAGCGCGGACACAAGTTCTGATGCCCGTGGGCAGTAGGGCATATCGAGATGTGTATACAGTCCAATTTTCGATGCTCTGCTCCTTATAATTTCCGAGATAATAAAATGACATTTTTTCATATAAAGGGAGATAACTCTACGGGGTAAATGCGGACAATATCCGTTATGAGCCAAAGGCATAGAACTCATTTACCCCAACATACTTACCAAACTTGAGTTTTCTAGTACTAATACATTCCGAGATTTGGGCGTTGAAAAATACTGTAGTATAATAATAATAATAATGAAAAATAATCGAAAAAGGGCCATAACTCTGTTAAAAGATATTGGACCAACATCCGGATACCATTATTTTTAGTAGACCTTAGATGCCTTCATTCGCTAGAGATTTCGCGGTCCTCCTCCCATTAGTTTCTGAGTATTTCCAATTAAACAGAAAACGGCCGCAGTAGAAAAACAATATACTTCCTTGGTTACACCATGGAAGTATAATAATAGGATCAATCATGAGTGGAAAGAATCGCAGTTTATGGACGGAAAATATGAAGTATGGTGATTATATGTTGTCCTAATATGTGTAGGTTGATCTCAAGTGTTTGGACGTGACCCCACCCCTGCCTCGAAATTGGGTGACGGGATTGGGAAAACATCAACCCCTGGCACAAACTGCTAAGTTTGAGGCCCCGTAACCTCGTCAGTTTCCAACGGATTTTAAAGTTGTTTCCAGTTTTGTGATTTGCGGCTGACATAGATTGCATAGTATAAATTTCATCTGATTTGGAGACGGATAACACTTTGATTATTGGAAAGCATATGGGCCCAAATTCAAACTTGTACGGCCAAAATCTCCGCCATTTTCCAACGTATTTACGATCTGTCTTCAGCTTCGAGATCGGCTGATGTTGCAGATATTATATTCCAAGTTTCATCTGATTCCGAGAAGAATTAAAATTCGGCACCACGGACCACCCCTCCCCAGACCCACAATAATGAACCGACACTGGCAAAATTTGGCCCACCGCGTGCCGTCTCCAGTCCGTACGCATTTTCGTATCAGATGACATCCTATGTTCGATATCTTCGGAGGAGATGTGTTATCAAGCACATGGGCCCAAAATTGCAAAGTTTGAGGGCCCGCGATTCTTTTAGTTTTCGATGGATTTTCGAAATTCTTCCAGTTTCTAGATCGGCTGATGTTGCAGATGTTATATTCCAAGTTTCATCTGATTCCGAGAAGAATTAAAAATTGGTACCACGGACCACCCCTCCCCAGACCCACAATAATGAACAGACACTGGCAAAATTTGGCCCACCGCGTGCTCTCTTCCGTCCGCACACGTTGGCGTATCAGATGATATCCTATGTTCGATATCTTCGGAGGAGATGTGAGGACAAGCACATGGGCCCAAATTGCAAACTTTGAGGGCCCGTAACTCTTGCATTTCTTCTCGGATTTCAAAAATCCTTTCCGGTATGAGTTTGTTTTCGTTCGGGAAATACATAAACTTAAATATATGAATGTCAATCAAAATTTTATTTTGCAAACAATTTGCCCCCCACCCCAGTGTCAAAATATATGTCTGACCCTGTCAAAATTTCCTTCTCTGACTAAACTGACAACGGTCAACACGACTATGAAAACCACATGCAGTTATCTGGAATGATACAAGAGGACAACAGAGTACAATCAAATAGAGGTTTGCCAACTATGGGCGGTAACTCCTCAGGGAAAGCGCGGACACAAGTTCTGATGCCCGTGGGCAGTAGGGCATATCGAGATGTGTATACAGTCCAATTTTCGATGCTCTGCTCCTTATAATTTCCGAGATAATAAAATGACATTTTTTCATATAAAGGGAGATAACTCTACGGGGTAAATGCGGACAATATCCGTTATGAGCCAAAGGCATAGAACTCATTTACCCCAACATACTTACCAAACTTGAGTTTTCTAGTACTAATACATTCCGAGATTTGGGCGTTGAAAAATACTGTAGTATAATAATAATAATAATGAAAAATAATCGAAAAAGGGCCATAACTCTGTTAAAAGATATTGGACCAACATCCGGATACCATTATTTTTAGTAGACCTTAGATGCCTTCATTCGCTAGAGATTTCGCGGTCCTCCTCCCATTAGTTTCTGAGTATTTCCAATTAAACAGAAAACGGCCGCAGTAGAAAAACAATATACTTCCTTGGTTACACCATGGAAGTATAATAATGTAAAGATGCTTTTTATATTCGATAAATAACTAGAATATAAACGTCGATGTGTTATTGAATCGGATATAAAACAATAAACACGTGGGTCGGTTTTCGCATATATAACATGAAGGACGCTTAATGAACGTTCGGTCCGAAGAATATAATGAGTGATTTACAACAACAGACAAATAGTTTGAACGTAATCGAACAGAAAAGAGCGTTCTCTATAAGTAGATTCCTTTATGGTAGGAATAATGAGCGGTTGTTTAACGTTTGCTTTTTGACAAGACTTAAATGACGGAGTACGAAACTAGCAGTGGTGTTTTATTTTGCGAAAGTATAAAAGGAGTCATTTCCAATTCGGCAGACATGCTAACGGAAAGAATTGAATGTCTATCAGCAGTATACTACGGTTTATAACAATATACAAATTGTTCTTACGAAACTGATGATGTTTGCATGTTTCTATGTGTTTATCGTTGTTATCGCAAATGGAATAATTGGCTATACGTCGGCATTACGTTAGTAGAAATATACACCATATAACGAAGGCTTGTGTGATCAAATTAATGTAATGTTTGTATTTTGTTTGGTTGTATATGATATGCAATGTGTTGAAGATGCGAAAGAAAATACAAAAGTGAAATGCACGCACGCAGATAGCTCATGACACACTATACACGTTAAAATGATAATTTACCACACACCATGGGCTACACAATTTACGAATAGGTGGGTTTATATTAAAATCCAAGTTATTTGCTTTATAACGGCTCCGATATGAACTCATACCAATATACCACTCTGAAAATGATTGTTGGAATTCAACGGGCGTTCTATCGGTTCTCAGGTAGAGGATTGAGACTGGCCCGCGGTAAGACGGGTGTATTCGAATCGGAGGTAGGTTCCATCCCAGTGGGGTGGGGTAGCCGGAGGAAGGAGAGAGGGGAGTGACAAATGTTTGGCGTATATATAGATAATATATATTATATATATAAGCGGAATTATTTTGAAGAGCTCTTTTCACTTGACTGAGAAAAAATAATGTTCTAAGTCCAAAAGTTTTGGTTGAAATATTGGAGCCTTTTTCAAAAAGTGAAAACAAAATGAACGACTTTTCTGGGACAGGTCGATTTGGATCCCTTTTGGACTCTGGAATTCCCAAAAGTCATCTCCGTTTCGCGTGTAGCATAACGGGAAATTTGTGAATCAGTATTTTAATAAGACATGATCAAAGGTACCTACGCGTCGTTGATACGACTAGTTTGTTGAACGAAATATGAACATGTACAACATTCGTTCATAGTTCGTTTATCGGTTTGGGAGGAGTTGTGTGCACAAGGAAGTTTGCGTCATTTTTGAACATTCAGGGGCCAGTAACTCGGTCAATTTTCTACCGATTTACAATTTTTTTACGGCATCGTTATCGGAATAAAAAGTAGACTATGGCAAATAAGTTTGGTCACGATAGGAAAGAATTAATTTTTTACGCTTTTGAACACCCATACCCCACTCCCCGATTAATAATTGGACAACGTCCATTTTGTAGAATTGAATCACGTTTAAGTTGCTCTACACCATAATATTTGTCCCGTTGCGCTACCCTAATGCGTTCCTAATGCGTCAACATATATGTCCGACCCTGTCCAATTTTCTTTCTCAAACTAAACTGACAACGGTCAAAACGACTGTGAAATCCAAATGCAGTTATCTGGAATGACACGAGAGTACAGCCTAGTAAATCAAATAGAGGTTTGCCTATTTATGGGCGGTAACTCCGCAGGGAAAGCGCGGACACAAGTTTTGATGCCCGTGGGCAGTAGGGCATATCGAGGTGTGCATACGGTCCAATTTTCGATGCTCTGCTCCTTATAATTTCCGAGATAGTAAAGTGACATTTTTTCATATAAAGGGAGATAACTCAGCTGGGTAAACGCGGACAATATTCGTTGTATGCCGATAGGTTAGAACTCATTGACCCCAACATATGTACAAACTTTCAGTTCGATAATCCCCATACTTTCAGATATTAGGGCGTTGCAAAAGTGTCGAGTATAATAACAAATAATAATGAAAAATAATCGTAAAAGGTCCATAACTCCGTCAAAAAACATTGCGCCGAATTCCGGATACCATTATATTTAGTAGACCTCCGATGCCTACATTCGCTAGAGATTTCGCGTTCCTACTGCAATTAGTTTCTGAGTATTTCCAAATAAACGGAAAACGAACAAAGTAGAAAAACAATATACTTCCTTGGTTACACCATGGAAGTATAATAATAGGGAAAATCATGATCTGAAAGAATCGCATTTTTGGGACGGAAATACGAAGTATGTTGATTATATGTTGTTCTTATCATGTGAGAGTTTATATTATGTGTTTGTAAGTGACCCCACCCCTACCTCGAAATTGGGTAACGGGATTAGGAAATTATCCAACCCAGCCCAAAATGCGAAGTTTGAGGGCCCGTAACTCAGTTATTTTTCAATGGATTTTAAAATTGTCTTCAGTAATGTGATCAGCTCCTGACATAGATTGTTTGTTATAAATTTTGTCTGATTCGGAGACGGATAACATTTTGGTTATTGGAAAGAATATGGGTCCAGATTCAAATTTTGAGGCCCCAAATCTCGGCCATTTTTTAACGGATTTACGATCTGTTTTCATTTTTGTGACCATCGTGTATGGTAGATGTTATATTCCAAGTTTCATCTGATTCGGAAAAGAATAAAATAATGGTACCCCGGACTGCCCCTCCCCTGACCCACAACACTGAACCGACACTGGCAAAATTTGGCACACCACGTGCTCTCTTCAGACCGCACGCACTGGGATATCAAATGACATCCTAAGTTCGACATCTTCGGAGGAGATATGTTCACAAGCACATGGGCCCAAATTTGCATAGTTTGAAGGCCCGCAACTCCGCCATTTTTGAATGGATTTTCGAAATTCTTTCAGTTTCTAGATGGATTGGCGGTGTAGATGTTATATTCCAAGTTTCATCTGATTCGGAGAAGAATAAAAAAATGGTACCCCGGATCGCCCCTCCCCTGATCCACAACACCTAACCGACACAGGCAAAATTTGGCGCACCGCGTGCTCTCTTCAGACCGTCCGCACTGGGATATCAGATGACATCCTATGTTCGACATCTTCGGAGGAGATGTGTTCACAAGCACATGGGCCTAAATTGCAAACTTTGAGGGCCCGTAACTCTTGCATTTCTTCTCGAATTTCAAAAATCCTTTCCGGTCCGGTTTGGTTTTCATTCAGGGAATCCACATACTTAAATAGATGAATGTCAATCAAAATTTTTTTTTTCGAAAATTTTGCCCCCACCCCAGCGTCAACATATATGTCCGACCCTGTCCAATTTTCTTTCTCAAACTAAACTGACAACGGTCAAAACGACTGTGAAATCTAAATGCAGTTATCTGGAATGACACGAGAGTACAGCCTAGTAAATCAAATAGAGGTTTGCCTATTTATGGGCGGTAACTCCGCAGGGAAAGCGCGGACACAAGTTTTGATGCCCGTGGGCAGTAGGGCATATCGAGGTGTGCATACGGTCCAATTTTCGATGCTCTGCTCCTTATAATTTCCGAGATAGTAAAGTGACATTTTTTCATATAAAGGGAGATAACTCAGCTGGGTAAACGCGGACAATATTCGTTGTATGCCGATAGGTTAGAACTCATTGACCCCAACATATGTACAAACTTTCAGTTCGATAATCCCCATACTTTCAGATATTAGGGCGTTGCAAAAGTGTCGAGTATAATAACAAATAATAATGAAAAATAATCGTAAAAGGTCCATAACTCCGTCAAAAAACATTGCGCCGAATTCCGGATACCATTATATTTAGTAGACCTCCGATGCCTACATTCGCTAGAGATTTCGCGTTCCTACTGCAATTAGTTTCTGAGTATTTCCAAATAAACGGAAAACGAACAAAGTAGAAAAACAATATACTTCCTTGGTTACACCATGGAAGTATAATAATAGGGAAAATCATGATCTGAAAGAATCGCATTTTTGGGACGGAAATACGAAGTATGTTGATTATATGTTGTTCTTATCATGTGAGAGTTTATATTATGTGTTTGTAAGTGACCCCACCCCTACCTCGAAATTGGGTAACGGGATTAGGAAATTATCCAACCCAGCCCAAAATGCGAAGTTTGAGGGCCCGTAACTCAGTTATTTTTCAATGGATTTTAAAATTGTTTTCAGTAATGTGATCAGCTCCTGACATAGATTGTTTGTTATAAATTTTGTCTGATTCGGAGACGGATAACATTTTGGTTATTGGAAAGAATATGGGTCCAGATTCAAATTTTGAGGCCCCAAATCTCGGCCATTTTTTAACGGATTTACGATCTGTTTTCATTTTTGTGACCATCGTGTATGGTAGATGTTTTATTCCAAGTTTCATCTGATTCGGAAAAGAATAAAATAATGGTACCCCGGACTGCCCCTCCCCTGACCCACAACACTGAACCGACACTGGCAAAATTTGGCACACCACGTGCTCTCTTCAGACCGCACGCACTGGGATATCAAATGACATCCTAAGTTCGACATCTTCGGAGGAGATATGTTCACAAGCACATGGGCCCAAATTTGCATAGTTTGAAGGCCCGCAACTCCGCCATTTTTGAATGGATTTTCGAAATTCTTTCAGTTTCTAGATGGATTGGCGGTGTAGATGTTATATTCCAAGTTTCATCTGATTCGGAGAAGAATAAAAAAATGGTACCCCGGATCGCCCCTCCCCTGATCCACAACACCTAACCGACACAGGCAAAATTTGGCGCACCGCGTGCTCTCTTCAGACCGTCCGCACTGGGATATCAGATGACATCCTATGTTCGACATCTTCGGAGGAGATGTGTTCACAAGCACATGGGCCTAAATTGCAAACTTTGAGGGCCCGTAACTCTTGCATTTCTTCTCGAATTTCAAAAATCCTTTCCGGTACGGTTTGGTTTTCATTCAGGGAATCCACATACTTAAATAGATGAATGTCAATCAAAATTTTTTTTTCTCGAAAATTTTGCCCCCACCCCAGCGTCAACATATATGTCCGACCCTGTCCAATTTTCTTTCTCAAACTAAACTGACAACGGTCAAAACGACTGTGAAATCTAAATGCAGTTATCTGGAATGACACGAGAGTACAGCCTAGTAAATCAAATAGAGGTTTGCCTATTTATGGGCGGTAACTCCGCAGGGAAAGCGCGGACACAAGTTTTGATGCCCGTGGGCAGTAGGGCATATCGAGGTGTGCATACGGTCCAATTTTCGATGCTCTGCTCCTTATAATTTCCGAGATAGTAAAGTGACATTTTTTCATATAAAGGGAGATAACTCAGCTGGGTAAACGCGGACAATATTCGTTGTATGCCGATAGGTTAGAACTCATTGACCCCAACATATGTACAAACTTTCAGTTCGATAATCCCCATACTTTCAGATATTAGGGCGTTGCAAAAGTGTCGAGTATAATAACAAATAATAATGAAAAATAATCGTAAAAGGTCCATAACTCCGTCAAAAAACATTGCGCCGAATTCCGGATACCATTATATTTAGTAGACCTCCGATGCCTACATTCGCTAGAGATTTCGCGTTCCTACTGCAATTAGTTTCTGAGTATTTCCAAATAAACGGAAAACGAACAAAGTAGAAAAACAATATACTTCCTTGGTTACACCATGGAAGTATAATAATAGGGAAAATCATGATCTGTAAGAATCGCATTTTTGGGACGGAAATACGAAGTATGTTGATTATATGTTGTTCTTATCATGTGAGTGTTTATATTATGTGTTTGTAAGTGACCCCACCCCTACCTCGAAATTGGGTAACGGGATTAGGAAATTATCCAACCCAGCCCAAAATGCGAAGTTTGAGGGCCCGTAACTCAGTTATTTTTCAATGGATTTTAAAATTGTTTTCAGTAATGTGATCAGCTCCTGACATAGATTGTTTGTTATAAATTTTGTCTGATTCGGAGATGGATAACATTTTGGTTATTGGAAAGAATATGGGTCCAGATTCAAATTTTGAGGCCCCAAATCTCGGCCATTTTTTAACGGATTTACGATCTGTTTTCATTTTTGTGACCATCGTGTATGGTAGATGTTATATTCCAAGTTTCATCTGATTCGGAAAAGAATAAAATAATGGTACCCCGGACCGCCCCTCCCCTGACCCACAACACTGAACCGACACTGGCAAAATTTGGCACACCACGTGCTCTCTTCAGACCGCACGCACTGGGATATCAAATGACATCCTAAGTTCGACATCTTCGGAGGAGATATGTTCACAAGCACATGGGCCCAAATTTGCATAGTTTGAAGGCCCGCAACTCCGCCATTTTTGAATGGATTTTCGAAATTCTTTCAGTTTCTAGATGGATTGGCGGTGTAGATGTTATATTCCAAGTTTCATCTGATTCGGAGAAGAATAAAAAAATGGTACCCCGGATCGCCCCTCCCCTGATCCACAACACCTAACCGACACAGGCAAAATTTGGCGCACCGCGTGCTCTCTTCAGACCGTCCGCACTGGGATATCAGATGACATCCTATGTTCGACATCTTCGGAGGAGATGTGTTCACAAGCACATGGGCCTAAATTGCAAACTTTGAGGGCCCGTAACTCTTGCATTTCTTCTCGAATTTCAAAAATCCTTTCCGGTACGGTTTGGTTTTCATTCAGGGAATCCACATACTTAAATAGATGAATGTCAATCAAAATTTTTTTTTTCGAAAATTTTGCCCCCACCCCAGCGTCAACATATATGTCCGACCCTGTCCAATTTTCTTTCTCAAACTAAACTGACAACGGTCAAAACGACTGTGAAATCCAAATGCAGTTATCTGGAATGACACGAGAGTACAGCCTAGTAAATCAAATAGAGGTTTGCCTATTTATGGGCGGTAACTCCGCAGGGAAAGCGCGGACACAAGTTTTGATGCCCGTGGGCAGTAGGGCATATCGAGGTGTGCATACGGTCCAATTTTCGATGCTCTGCTCCTTATAATTTCCGAGATAGTAAAGTGACATTTTTTCATATAAAGGGAGATAACTCAGCTGGATAAACGCGGACAATATTCGTTGTATGCCGATAGGTTAGAACTCATTGACCCCAACATATGTACAAACTTTCAGTTCGATAATCCCCATACTTTCAGATATTAGGGCGTTGCAAAAGTGTCGAGTATAATAACAAATAATAATGAAAAATAATCGTAAAAGGTCCATAACTCCGTCAAAAAACATTGCGCCGAATTCCGGATACCATTATATTTAGTAGACCTCCGATGCCTACATTCGCTAGAGATTTCGCGTTCCTACTGCAATTAGTTTCTGAGTATTTCCAAATAAACGGAAAACGAACAAAGTAGAAAAACAATATACTTCCTTGGTTACACCATGGAAGTATAATAATAGGGAAAATCATGATCTGTAAGAATCGCATTTTTGGGACGGAAATACGAAGTATGTTGATTATATGTTGTTCTTATCATGTGAGTGTTTATATTATGTGTTTGTAAGTGACCCCACCCCTACCTCGAAATTGGGTAACGGGATTAGGAAATTATCCAACCCAGCCCAAAATGCGAAGTTTGAGGGCCCGTAACTCAGTTATTTTTCAATGGATTTTAAAATTGTTTTCAGTAATGTGATCAGCTCCTGACATAGATTGTTTGTTATAAATTTTGTCTGATTCGGAGACGGATAACATTTTGGTTATTGGAAAGAATATGGGTCCAGATTCAAATTTTGAGGCCCCAAATCTCGGCCATTTTTTAACGGATTTACGATCTGTTTTCATTTTTGTGACCATCGTGTATGGTAGATGTTATATTCCAAGTTTCATCTGATTCGGAAAAGAATAAAATAATGGTACCCCGGACCGCCCCTCCCCTGACCCACAACACTGAACCGACACTGGCAAAATTTGGCACACCACGTGCTCTCTTCAGACCGCACGCACTGGGATATCAAATGACATCCTAAGTTCGACATCTTCGGAGGAGATATGTTCACAAGCACATGGGCCCAAATTTGCATAGTTTGAAGGCCCGCAACTCCGCCATTTTTGAATGGATTTTCGAAATTCTTTCAGTTTCTAGATGGATTGGCGGTGTAGATGTTATATTCCAAGTTTCAGCTGATTCGGAGAAGAATAAAAAAATGGTACCCCGGATCGCCCCTCCCCTGATCCACAACACCTAACCGACACAGGCAAAATTTGGCGCACCGCGTGCTCTCTTCAGACCGTCCGCACTGGGATATCAGATGACATCCTATGTTCGACATCTTCGGAGGAGATGTGTTCACAAGCACATGGGCCTAAATTGCAAACTTTGAGGGCCCGTAACTCTTGCATTTCTTCTCGAATTTCAAAAATCCTTTCCGGTACGGTTTGGTTTTCATTCAGGGAATCCACATACTTAAATAGATGAATGTCAATCAAAATTTTTTTTTCGAAAATTTTGCCCCCACCCCAGCGTCAACATATATGTCCGACCCTGTCCAATTTTCTTTCTCAAACTAAACTGACAACGGTCAAAACGACTGTGAAATCCAAATGCAGTTATCTGGAATGACACGAGAGTACAGCCTAGTAAATCAAATAGAGGTTTGCCTATTTATGGGCGGTAACTCCGCAGGGAAAGCGCGGACACAAGTTTTGATGCCCGTGGGCAGTAGGGCATATCGAGGTGTGCATACGGTCCAATTTTCGATGCTCTGCTCCTTATAATTTCCGAGATAGTAAAGTGACATTTTTTCATATAAAGGGAGATAACTCAGCTGGGTAAACGCGGACAATATTCGTTGTATGCCGATAGGTTAGAACTCATTGACCCCAACATATGTACAAACTTTCAGTTCGATAATCCCCATACTTTCAGATATTAGGGCGTTGCAAAAGTGTCGAGTATAATAACAAATAATAATGAAAAATAATCGTAAAAGGTCCATAACTCCGTCAAAAAACATTGCGCCGAATTCCGGATACCATTATATTTAGTAGACCTCCGATGCCTACATTCGCTAGAGATTTCGCGTTCCTACTGCAATTAGTTTCTGAGTATTTCCAAATAAACGGAAAACGAACAAAGTAGAAAAACAATATACTTCCTGGCTACGATATAACGGATCTGACCTTACCCGGCCCGCCAGATAGAGCGCGCAAACGCGCTGAGATCGACGCTGTACCTAATTACGCTCCAGATTCGGCGCGCGTATCGGAACGGTGTGCGACGAGAGCGCAGTGCTTATGAACGCATCGCTGTATGCGTGAGACTGTTCTTATTTCGGTCCTATCTGGTTGTTCTGTTGAGGACATGGTATGCACGGGCTATGCATTATTCCAATAAAGAGCGTTCATCGCAAGTTAATGGTAAAATATATGTTCAAATAGGACGCCTGTTTTTTAAAATAATTTTTGACGGGCTGTCCCCGACACAACACAATGCAAAATATATGTCTACCTTACTTTGGGCATCAATATAATACAGTATGGTTATATTGAATCATATGTTCCCGACTGTTATATGCTATTTTAACATTGCATGATGTTGTGTTGGCAAGGCAAATTTCGGAATAGTATTAGCTTGATGCCAATACATAGCATTGTATACAACCTACATGTACATCGTAACTATATTTATCACATAATTAACTCACAAAATCAGCTTCATAATTATTGGTAAGACACACGTTTAATATTAGCGCATGCGATGACGTCACGCCGAAGATTTTCCACTAATTGATAGAGATTCTCATATTTACCCCAAAACTCCCACTTTATTTAACTAAAATGCATAACAATAAAAAAAACTAGGAGATATATAGTCAGGGGAATTTCGCACAATTGACCTCACCACCCCAAATACAAATATAAGTCTTATATCGTGTCTTTTTTTTAAACATATTTTATTGTAATATAATATTACAAGAGGGATAGGGGCACAAATTTTAACAACTTACACCCACCCCTCTCCCATTAACATTTTAACAAATACAACGTAGATGACGAAGATAACATATATACGGGATGACGTTTTGTGTGTTTCTAATTGCTGTCTTTATGGTGGTGAGGTTAATTGTACCAAATACAAGTGTATAGAGTTATTCACCTTCCATCAAAACTAACTGACTGACTCTTAGTCCAGATAGGTGTTTGTCTGTTCTCGAACAAATTCCTATGAGTTTACTCAATATAACACAATCATGCCTCGTGGTACAACCAGATAGTCGTATACCCAAGGGGCATCATTATAAATCACTTTGCTGTACTATTGTAGGCCGAGTTGGGTGGTCAAAGGAAGCACATGACCCATGAACAATGGTAGTCTGTCCTCATTCCCATATTCCAGCATACATGCCAGTGGACTGTTATCTTCTTAACATTGCATTTTGTTGAGTTGTGGGAGGCAAATATCGAAATATTATAAGTTGTATGTCGATAAAGAGCGTTTATAACTAATATACTTCCCGTGAGTGGAAACTGATTTCTAAATTACACACACACCGGATTGTCCTAGTTTGTCTGAAACTTTGGTTTCAGTCTTTCACAGTTAAATGCAGGAGAACACTATGAACATTATTATACTGATGTACATGTATACATACCATACGACCATAGTTGAATATAATTCATGTAAATATATATATTATGCATTGTAAATAGATGCACAAATTTTGTTAATGAAATGCCGGCTGCGATGGGACACCCTGGAACAGACACGCGTCAGACGAAATTATCACTTCATGGTCATTAGCCAATGTAATTGACACCTCCCGGTGGACCAATATAAATCGCCCGAGTGTACACAACAGATTAAAATATGCTAACAGTCAGTCAACGATGGTGTGATATAATAACCACACACTGGTTAAATGGTCTTGCTAATTTGCTATGATGCTGGTGGGATCAGGTGAACTGTCATGCTGCTGATATGGCGAACTGATGCTGCTAAGACCACATGACCAAATAACCAGTGTTAAATGAATATTTATAGCAATGAAGAGCGGCGATCATCATCTATACACACCCACACCAATCTATATCGAAACGGACATCGAGACAACAAGGTGACACCCGTCAGGTTACGGGCGCGTCGACAGGGATGTGAGCTATGGTAACTCCGTGTGTGTCAATAGTTGTGGGAGCAGGCCACAGCGGTGAAAGTGACCACCTTACTATAAGTGTGACACAGTGCATGTATGTCATAGGTGAGATAGAGCTGATTTCAAGGTTCAGTCATTGCAAGGCAAACACTTTCCATCCCGGTTAAGTTATCCTGCTAATTTGATCTGATGCTGGTGGGTCCTGCTGACTTGCCATTGTGCTGGTAGTGACAAATATTGGTGTTAAGAAATTGTTCCGTTATTGTATATATATCCAGACACTGCAACATGTATGTTCCGAAAGAATAACGGTACATTTTCTTAACAGAATCAGTTTACCATATCAGCATATTTCAACTCCGTGGTATACCCACCAGCATCGTAGCAAATCAACAAGACTACTTAAATTCGGGATATCTCACTGACGTACATGTGCACGTACGCATCGACATTAACATTTGAGTTTGTTTATGTGTCTATATTACATTTTACTGTTTAATTTAGGTTTTGTGCGCCCATATGGTAATATAGAAATATATCACAAGATTACATAAAATAAAAGCTTCCTCCATATAGGCGGCATATGAATTATTTTAATAAACGCCATGCTGTCTCCAAATTTATGCGAATGTCACGCAGCGCGGACATACGTAGTTTGCATGCAGGAGTTACTGTTCCTTTAGATATATAAAATAAAAGTTAATTCCACTTATCCCAGAATATTACGAGGCAATTTCACAATTATATTATTTATATGCCGTTCCTTTAGAATACTCTCATTATCCTCATCTCCACCCATTGAACCATGTCGTAATCCCTATGTCTGTCAGTATTTTTATTTTCGGAAACGGCCGAATTAAAATATCTTCCAGCCACATCGATGAATCCAAGATCATCCTTCTTGATTCGCCATTTTCGACTGCATATTTTAACGAAGAGTATGTGTCGTACTTTGTCATCAATTTAGAGCACTTCAATACAAATCTGTGGAACTAATCACGCATGATTGTGGTTGTTTTGTTTGTATGACCACAACAGCATGAATAATATGGATACCAATGTCCTAGTGGGATATATTCTGCAGGTATCGATCATACGCGATGCCAATAATTATTTTAAAAAAAAATACATTTACGATTTGAGATAGACGGGATCAGTTGTGACTGTGTACGTACATGTACATATGTGGATGTTAATATCAGCAAACTATATATAGGGACTATAACATTGCATAGCAATATACTGACCTATTAATTTTAAACCCAGAGTGTTTGCCGCCATCCATGGCGTACCACCCGACGGTGTATACAAACACAGCCATATAGAAGGGAATCATAATTCCTATTAACCGCCAGGGCAGATATATAGCGCACACTATGGGCTGAGACAATTTGAGATATCTGCCGCCGCCCCTAAGGCGCGCCATCGGATTATATTAGTAATGGATGGGCTAACACGCGCCGGCAGGCGATCTCACTGCTCAAGATAGATATTCCCTCCTGTTTGGCTTTTGTAGTAAATCGCCAAATGTATGCGTGACACAATGTGATACATACATATTTACCCCAGTTATTTTAATTTATCAGACGGTCACCATATCACCAAGTTACAACGACAATATTTCTTCAATCGGATAATGCATCTTAAAAAGCACTTAATCGGATAATGCATCTTTAAAAGCACTTAACATTAACAATGATTAGCGCACCACATATAAATGTACATTCATGGCACCGACAAACAAGATTTCATGTTCAACACTATGAAAGCGTACTGAAAACATACAATTCGTAATTATGGTGATAAATCACGCAAATAATCCATCGATATACTCAACATCTGCTTATGTATGCATTGTATGAAATCATTGGTTATGACCAATGACAAATAGAGTGCGTCGCCCCCTGTCATGGATGCGACCAACCAGCATCGTGTACCTTACACCGTTGCAGGGACGTGGCAACAGTATATACACTGAAAATATTGTTGACTTAACTGTTTGCTCAACAATTTGACTCCTATTACCCTTTGCTAAATATGACGTGTACCGCCTCCTCTGGTCTGATCTCACCCTCGCGCGCGCTTCGGCTACTCCATTAGCAACTTTCCTCCATTATGGAGAGCAAATATATATTTTTTGAACATTCAGGGGCGAGTAATTCGCTTACAAAATTTTCATGGCATCGTTATCGGGGTGACATGTGACCATGCCATGTAAATTTGGTCGCGTTCGGAGATAATTCACTGCAACCTGGTGTGCAACCATAAGTGGTAATACGGTGCACCATCTTCGATTTCTTTCAAGCTACAATATGACTTACATGTGAAACAACACTTTTCGCACCTATTCAATTTGAAGCCAAGTAGTTTGCATATAAAGCACGAAATGGTTGAATTTTCGAAACCTTATCAAACTGAAATGTACAGCAAATTACGAGATACAAAACATTTGAGTTTATGTCGACCAATTTGATCAGAATTATTTGGTGTCTAGCAATGGTTTTGGTATATCGACACCATTGCAAATCAATGTACATGTACATAGATGCGTGGATAAGTAGAGGTTAAAGCGTATATCGTAGCCATTTAACAATATAGAACGAAATCGCTGTTCATTTGACAGGTCATATATAATTGAATAGATGTATATTGTGTGTGTATGTAAATGGGAAAAAAACATTACTGCTATTGTATTGTGTTTATTTCAGGCAAGATATGCCCATATATAGTCATAATCCAACATATAATTACGAATTTTCGATATACTATATAGGTATGATTTCTTAACATAAGTTAAAGATACGGGCGGCGTTGGTGGTGGGTATGCTGTTAAAATAATCACATCCGTCAAAAACCGCCATAAACAGAAGGATTAGTAAAAATATAGAGCCTTTGTTCTTATGTCAATCAGAAATATGGCATAAACAGTATGTTATTGTCATTTTCCCCTTTTGTTGTGTAAACGAAAGCAAAAACGTTACGTTTCCTGGTTTTTTTTTATGTCCGGATATGGTAAACACAAAGAGCGTTATTTGTTAAGGTTTTCCTGATATGGAAATAATAAAGAGCGTTTATATCATTTGTGTGTGTTAACCAATATAATTGCACTGTGTTATATAAACTTAAGCACAACTTCTGTAACACGAGCAGTCTCTTGTTTACGTACAACATCGTACGTCTTGACGACAATATACTATCTACGCGCTGATTATGTTTGGCATCGAGCGGAACTGTATATATTTTTGTGTTCCTTCTGTTAATGCCGATTTGGACAAATATAAATATTTCTGCAACAAACGCCGCCCGTGCCTTTAGCCTCTGGTGTTCCTACTAGCAAGTCCACTCGTCTGCTTACAGTGTTAAATGTATTCCAAGCTACATCGACCAACACTTATAATACACATGAAATATTGAGCAACAGTATAAAACTAGGCGGCTATCCGGGTGGATATGCTGATCTATTCGACTTGACACTGATATTAACACACATGGTGGTCAAATGCAGTGGATTTCTGCCAGTCATTATTCATCATCAAAGAAGCATGGAATTCCGTGCTGTCTGTATAGGCCAGAAATTCCCACCTGATGATACATTACGTAATACGAACGCCCCGATGCTTGAAGGTTGCTCAATGTGTTGAGCAGATGTTCTGCATTGGAACGCCGGGCTTTATTAGCTTCCGTTTTGTGTCTGTCTTTCATGAAAGTTATCCGACCTCCTGATATTTTAATTATCACATAAGAAACTAGATCGCACTATCGACTTCAAATGAGCCTTCTCAAATTAAATTATATTGTGTATATATGTCACAAGTTAACTTTTGTATATGTATATACATGTATTGTACAATAATGGTCCCCATATTTGGAGGAATAAATATCTCTCTCGTGGTATGGCATTACACCTGAATGGTAAGCCCTAATGAATTAAACCAAACGGATCAGATTAATGGCAATGACATATAACAGGCAAGTATATTATTTATATTGTAAATACTGTTCATATATTATAATGTATCATTTGAAAATTTATGATGTAAGTCATGCATGTTCATAAATGTAATATATGTTATCTTAATATCTATGTATTATTGGTCGATAAGATTAAACAAATTGAATTGACCGGTGGAATAGAAAGTAGATTGCAGGACTGGGAAGTATATCATATATAGGCAAATTTGAGAACGTTCTAAACATTCATAAAATGGCAGTTAAAACAGTTTTTAAAAAACTCTTGCCAGTGTGACTCCCACCCCCCCCACCCCCCATATTGCGTGCAAACAACAGTCGCTATCTTGGAACAGCATACCACAACTATAAGCACTGATCTCAGGTTATAATATGAAAGGATCAATTGTGTTAATGCCATACTGACTAATATTATTGCCAAAATTAATGCTGTGCCAGCGTAACACAACACAGCCGACCCATAACTATAATTATACAGTATTTCTCGCATTGTCGTTTATTTGTATGCCGTGATAATGGGTGGCTGAACACAACAGTCGGTTAAAGGTACTCAATCCGAATTAACGCTCGCAAATATGTCGATGGTATATATATATATATATATATATATATATATATATATATATAGCTTTATTAACCTCCATTAACGGAGATCATACATCAATACATTGTATGTGTTGTATAAACGAATTGGAGCGTTTTGTACACATAAAGGTGAGAGTGGTATTTAAAAACATTATTTAGTATATATACAAACAACATTTGAGCATAGAAAATGGCGGCAAAAAGTAACAACACTGAATTCCAGTACATTACAGCAGTATGAGCCGTATGGTCTATGTACCATATTAGAGTTTGATCACATATAGATAAGGAAAGTGTATATCGCATGCGTATAGATGTTGATCTTATGTTCACTAAGCCATGCTCCTTTTCACCCTCAAAATTTTAATGTCAACAAGACTTGCTTTTCTGGCAGGCAGCAAGCACACGCAAGCAATCGGGTATAGTCTTAACGGGCATTGTTTCGTAAAAGTTGGCATCCTTTGTACATGAATTTCGCGGCGAATGTGAGAATATCTCCCCGAGCATTGATGACAACGAGTGGAGGAACGAAGGCTGTGCCGCCGATTAGGAAGTCACATAGATGGTTTTGCGAGAGTGAATCGAGAAACATAAAACATTCTACCCCAAAGAAGTCAATGGTGATTGACCAGAAACTATATCTCAATTGATGCATGGCTGGCACATTACATGTAAATAATACATGTTCAATTTCTTTGTGATACGTTGATCTGCAGGCACCGCAATTCGAGTTGTTATTGAACATCGATCTGGCTTTTCAAAAAATGTTGTTGTTGGAATCGGATGATATGGGGACCATCGAATCGGATTGAGTACCTTTAATCTGGGTGGAGGAAATAAACCGGGGATCAATCAACGTTCTTCCTCAGAATATTGCTTCATTGCCGCGAGATATGCCACTACTGTGATCTCAATGGCGAGGCATGACAATTGTGCCAGTATGACAACTGAAGCGGCATTTCAAAAAATGTTGTTGTTGGAATCGGATGATATGGGGATCATCGCATCGGATTGAGCACCTTTAAATTGGGTGGAGGTAATAATTCGGGTTCAATCCACGTTCTTCCTCAGAATATTGCTTCAATGCAGCGAGGAATTATGATATGATATTTATTAGCATAAAACACTCATGTGAGCCGTATGCATTACATAATAATAAGACATATAATTTACACATACATAGTTCATATAATAAACTTTCCACATATTCATACTACAGTTATACAATGACTTAGTAGAACTCAATAATATAAGCATGCAAATAAACTGTATGCAGGCCTATGATATCGTGTGGAATAGAAATTAATTATTAATTTATTCATCAACTTCGGGCTTCTTTTCTCATTTCAAAGAATTCTTTGAAAGCTCGACTGATCACATTACTTGTATTTGGTTGGTCGTTTCGCATTATGTATATGCATTTTGAGATACTACTGGCCCTTAGAAATTTAGTGATTCATATAGGCCTTTTTCTCAATTTGTCGTATTTGATACAATGGAGAACAAAATGCTTCTCGTCTTCCACTGAGTTAGTATTGCACATCTTGAATATCCGATCATTGGCTGGCGTCGGTGTGCGTTTGTGTTGGCCTTTTTCTATTTCTAATGAATGACAGCTGATTCGAAGTCTACATAATTGTTCACGGTCTTTGATAGAAATTGTATGTATTAGATATGGTTCGAGTCGAAAAATGGTTTTGAATTGTTTGTATGGCCTTCGTTTACTGTGTGGATCGTCTGCACTGATAATATACTTATTTATATATTCATCCATCAATCGTTCTGTGACGAGATTAATATATGCCACTACTGGGGTATCAATGGCGAGGCAGCTGCCAGTATGCCCTGTGGAGCAGCTTGAAACTAAATCAGTTACATTAATTAGTCCTGAATAGACAATAATGTTTGACGGTTAAGGCGCTGCATGACGTCGCTTCTAATGGCTCATACTTTGGTCTCCCAGGGTCGATGAAAAAATTATAATAAGCTGATTGTGTCATAACGTGAACAGACGAAAGGCCAAATTTCAATTTGGTCAGAACGTCACAGTCTTTGGTCAAACGCCACCTATTTTAATCACAGATTCTGACCCGCTTTCCGTCATCCAAATAGGTATAATTTGGGGAAACTATTATGTCATGTACAAAAGACTTATTCGCGATATCGAATTTAGAAGCAATAAAGAGCGTTTCTATGCCATTTGTATGCCATTTGACTGATTTATGTGAATATGTTAGAATAGGGCCCTTCGGTCATTTCACATTTAACAATTAAAGCTGAAATGTCTAGAGTAAGCACGCGTGACATTTTTTCTCTCGAAACAACTCCAAAATCCGACTCGAATAAATAACCAACAACCACATGCGTGTAATTGGCCCATCGTGCCACTTATCCCACCCGATCACATCAAACCGAAGCCAATCAGGTTTATATGCGCTTATTTTATTAGAGATATGATAAGGTACGGGAGCTTCCACGTTCGTTCTGACTTCACATCGCCATCATTGGCTCATTTAGTAACTTCTACAGTCGTTCCGGGTCTGTATAATCAGGGGGAGTTTCCTGCAATATGTCCATTAACCACTAAACAGTTATTGAAGAACACACTGATAAAATACACATATTCATTGCAAGTGGCAGAAACACAACGAAACTGGCTATTTTCCCGTGAAATAAATATAGGTATAAATACACGAAATACTATTATGATGACTATATATGCCATAAACAAACGACTTATTCTAGATATAGAATATAGAAAAGTCGAGATCAGCACGAAGCAGTAAAAAGCGTTCGTTGCTAACACATTTATGGTATGGATACAGATAGGAAATTTTAATGATTTTTGTCATGTAGTTAGACACCCGATCAAATACCACTCACTCCTTTTAAAATTGTTATTTCAAATTTATTTCTATGTATATAAAGCACAGGACGCTTTTTCTTGAAACAAACCCAAAATCCGACCTACCCAAATGGCCGACAACCAAATGGGTGCAATTGGCCCAGCGTACCAATTATCTGCCCCATGACAGATTTTGTCAAAATGTTAGAATAGGGCTCTTCTTTCGTTACATATTTCGTCAACAACATCATGGTGGCCGCGGACCAAGGTTCTACGATAAATGCCAAATAGGGTCAAGCAATTGGTATGTTATAGGTTGTTTCTAAGCCGAAGACACATCAAAACACACCCGATCAACTCAAACACCAGGGGGGGGGTTCAAATATCGCACCCATGCCATTTATGGTCCCCTTGTACGATTTAGTGAAATCAAAGGATGCTGATGGATGGCCCCACGACGATGCGCGTGCCACTATGCCCTGGGGATCCGCGTTACACTAAATCAAATACATTAACTAATCCCTTAGTGTATCATTTGCCAATTAAGCCGCGGCATAGCATTAATTGTAATCTCTCATGCTCAGGTTTCCCAAAAGTCGATGGAATAATTCAGTTGAAACCGTGTACATTGAGTTGTCGGTATTATTCTCATAACGTCACACCGATAGAAATGTCACATTTCAGAACTGTGTCTGGCATACACGGACAGCATACCCCGTGCTACCCCGAGGGGGTGAAAATGGGGTATGTACCATCTTCGAGAACCGTAGGGTAGGGGTTTCGACCGATTTGACTGCATGGGTGGGTAGCCCGCCCCACATACCACACAGAAACTCCCATCCCCACCCATTACCCACGGGGGTGCCACCCCGATTGGGTAACAATTGTGTATGGACCATTTTCGAGAACAGTATTGGATTTAAACCGATTTGACGGCACGGTGGGTGGCCCACCCCAAATACTCCCTAGAAACAACCGACTCCCTTCCAATAACTTCGGGGTATGGACCATTTTCGAGAACAGTAAGGATTTGGACCGATATGACGGCATGGGTGGGTGGCCCGTCCCATATATCTCTCAGAAACACTCCAAATCTCTACCCAATCACCCCGGGTGTTACCACGCGAAGGGGTGAAATGGGGTATAAACTATTTCCAAGAACGGTAAGGATTTCGACCGATTTGACGGCATGGGTGGGTGGCTCGTCCCAAACACCCATAGAGACGACAGACACCCACACAGCAAACCCGGTGATTGCCACCCCGAAGAGGTGAAAATGGGATATGGACCATTTTCGAGAACAGCATCGACCATTTTCGAGAACGGTACAGATTTCGACCAATTTGACGGAACGGTTCGGTGGCCTGACACAAACACACCGAGCCCAACCTATCACCACCGGGGGTGCCACCCCGAAGGGGTGAAATGGGGTATAAACCATTTTCAAGAACAGTTGGGATTTCGACCGATTTGATTGCATGCTGGGTGGGTGGCCCGCCCCAAATACCTACTAGAAACACCAGACTCCCCACTCATCACCCCCGGGTGGTGACAACAGAAGGGGTGAAAATGGGGGATGAACCATTTTCGAGAACGGTAAGTATTTCGACCGATTTGACGGCATGGGTGGTCGCTCGTCCCAAATACCCCCTATAGACACCAGACCCCCGCCCATCAACAACGAAGAGGTGAAAATGGGGTATGGACCATTTTCGAGAACAGTATCGACCACTTTCCAGAACGGTAAGAATTTCGACCGATTTGACGGCATTTGTGGGTGGCCCGCCCCAAATACCCCCTAGAAACACCAGACCCATCCCATCAACCTCTGGGGTTGGCACCCCGAAGAGGTGAAAATAGGTTATGGACAAATTTCGTGACGGCATGGGTGGATGCCCCCCCCCCAAATACCCCATAGAAACACCCCAGCCACACCACCCCGGGAGTGACACCCCGTAGGTGTGAAAATAGTGTATGGACCATTCTCGAGAACGGTAAATATTTTTACCGATTTGACGGCATGGGTGGGTGGCCCGCCCCAAATACCCAATAGAAACACCCGACCCCCACCAATCACATTGGGTGTGCGACCCAGGGGGGGGGGGGGTGAACATGTGGTATAGACAACTTTCGAGAATGGTAAGAATTTCAACCGATTTGACCGCGTGTGTGTGGGTGCCCCACCCTAAATTCACAATTTAAACACCAATTTGAAACACCCCCACCCATCACCCCGAGGGGGTACAAATGGTATTTGGACCATTTTCGAGAACGGTAAGGTTTTCAACCGATTTGACGACATGGGTGTGTGTCCCGCCCATATACCTCCCAGAAACACCCGACCCCCGCCCATCACCCCGGGGGTGCCACCCAGAGGGTAGGAATTTAGACCGATTTGACGGAATGGGTTGGTGGCCCACCCCAAATACCACATAAAACACCCCGACCACCCACCCATCAACCCGGGCCCTATACTATAGAACACAATTATTGTAATCACAAGCTTCAGTGGGGAACACAAAAGGTGTCGATTACCATAGACCTCCACTCTTATTCTAACAGTGTATAGGCGACTTCTTGTAATTCCGCTTCCACATGCATGTTGACCAATAAAATAATTGGTGACCAATAAAATAATAAGTTTTTCACATGTGACTTGATTGACCAATGAAAAAAATGAGTCCTCGGAGACACTCATTGAGATGTTATCGCTAGTGCATGGGTGAGCCGTGTTCAATTTGATTAGTGGTAATCGGTATCCTTTAAATAATCGCCCAGTGAGTACACCGCAACCGTTCGTGCATTGTGTTATATTTCATCAATGGTTATCGTCTGTTCCAACAATTCAAGTCGTACGATGTATTTAATTTCTAGTTGGTTTGTCATTCAGAATCGCTGCAGTATTCTATTGATAATATGTACAAGAGACGTGGCTAGAAGGTCTCAGGTGCAGGTTTAAACTCCAAGTTGTGTACCCACAAAGGAGACCCTCTAACAACATCCCTGCACGAATGTCATAATTGGTCAATACTCCAATACAGACTTTAGGTTGTTTGCCACGAGACAACCGCTTGATTGCCGCAGTGTGAATGCCATTCTGATCAAACCCAATCACCCATCGGCAATGAGCCCACATGCACACGGGTATAATATACACTATTACAATACAGTGGTCTATTGCACTTGCCCGCCTCCTGTGTACCTCCCTTAACCTTGTGATTACAATTATTATGGTCCATAGTACAAGGCCCCGGGGTGCCACCCCGTGGGTGTTAAATGGGGTATGGACAATTTTGGAGAATGGTAAGGATTTCGAGCGATCTGCCCCAAATACCCCCTAGAAACAGCACAATGCACCATCCATCACCCCGCGGGTGCCACCCGAAGGGGGTAAAATGGTGTAAGGTAAGGATTTCTACCGATTTGACGGCCTGGGTGGTGGCCCGCTCCAATTATCCCCTAGAAACACCCGACCCCACCCATTTCCCCGGGGTGGCACCCGAGGGTGTGAAAATGGGGTATGGATCATTTTCGAGAACGGTAAGGATTTTTACCGATTTGACGGCATGGGTATGTGGCCCGCCCCAAATACCCATCAGAAACACCCGGCCTCCAACCATCAGCTCAATGGTGCCACCCCGAGGGGTGAAAATGGGGTATGGACTATTTTCGAGAACGGTAAGAATTAGCACCGATTTGACGGCGTGGGTGAGTGGCCCGCCCCAAGTACCCCATAGAAACAACCCGAACCACCAATCACCTCATGGGGTGCCACCCCATGGGGTGAACATGGGGTATGGACATTTTTTCGAGGAGAGTAATAATTTCCACTGATTTGACGGCACGGTGAGTGGCCCACCTCAAGTACACCATAGAAACACACCGATCCCATACCAATCACCTGCGGGGGTGCCACCCCGAGGAGGTGAAAATGGGGTATGGATCATTTTCGAGAACGGTAAGGATTTCGACCGATTTGACGGCATGGGTGGGTGATCTACCCAAAATACCATAGAAACTCCCGGATCACCCACCCATCACCCGGGTTGCCACCCGAGGAGGTGAACATGGGGTAAGGACCATTTTCGAGAACGGAAAGGATTTCGCCCGATTTGATGGCCCACCACAAATAACCCCTAGAATCACGCCGACCCCCGATGCATCAACCCCAGTGGCTGCCATCCCGAGGAGGTGAACATGGGGTATGAACCATTTTTGAGAACGGTAAGGATTTCGACCGATTTGATGGCATGGGTCGGTGGCTTGCCCCAAATAACCCCTATGAACACCCGATTCCCAAGCCATCACCACAGGGTGGGTGGCCCGCCCTAAATACCCACTAGAAAAACCCCACACCCACCCATCACTCCGGTGGGGGTGCCACCATAGGGAGTGAAAATGCCGTATGGATTTGACGGCATGGGTGGGTGGCCCGCCCAAATACCACCTAGAAATACCCGACTCCCACTTATCACACCGGTGGTGCCACTCCGCAGGGGTGAACATGGGGTATGGACAATATTCGAGAATGGTAAGGATTTCGACCGATTTGACGGCGTGGGTGGCTGGCCCGCCACAAATACCTCATATAAATACCCGAACCCGACATCACCCGTGGGTGGTGCCACCCGAAGGGGTGAAAATGGGGTATGGACCTTACTCGAGAACGGTAAGAATTTCCACAGATTGGACGCCATGGGTGAGTGTTCCGCCCAAGTAACCCAAAGAAACACGTCGATACCCCACCAATTACCTCCTGGGGGATGCCACCCCAGGGATGAACATGGGGTAAGGATAATTTTCGAGAAGGGTAATAATTTAGACCGATTTGACGGCATGGGTGGGTGGCTCGCCCAAAATACCCCCTAAAAACACCCGACCCCACCCATCACCCGGGGTGCCACCCAGGGGGTGAACATGTGGTATAGACAACTTTCGAGAAGGGTAAGAATTTCAACCGATTTGACCGCAGGTGGTGAAAATGGGGTACGGACCATTTTCAAGACCGGTGTGGATTTCGACCGATATCACGGCTTGGGTGGTTGGCCCGCCCCAAATACCCATAGACACACCATACCCCCACCATCACTCGGGGGTGCCACTTCGATGGGGTAAAATGTTGGTAGCCCGCCCCAAATACCACCGATTGGACGACACGGATGGGTGGCCCGCCCCAAATTCCATCTAGAAACACCCCGAACCCGACCGATCACACCGGGGGTGACACTCCGTATGGGTGTAAATGGGGTATGGACAGTGTTCGCGCTGGACCGAAAAATATTTTAGCCAAATGAAAATTTTATTAGCCAAATGAGAAAAACTTTAGCCAAATGTTTTTTTGCCAAATTAAATCGTCATTTTCTGGGCGGTTTACAATTAATGACTAAAATATTCGCTTTAAACTTTATTTGTTATTCAGTATAAAAACATAATTAAAACAACACAAAAACAACTTTAAAAACAATATTATACGAACATATGTATGTATTACATGTATATCACACAAGCAGATCAATTCATAAAACATTACTATAGAATATGACGGGATTTCACATCGCAAAAGCCCGCATAAATTCGCTAAGCTAATTAATTGTAATAACTCTATGTCGTTGACACTTTTATGACGAGAAGCCAGTTTATTAAACGGGATGCAGATTACGCAACCATTGATTAAGAACTGCTCTTCTGAACAAAGCATTTAGGTATTTTATCTTACAGACGGCTTAATCAGTTACATAACCAGTATACAGCTTAAGCGTTTTGACGATTAGGCTGGCTAAATGTCATCGACGGCGTATTAACATAAGTACGAAATACTTTCGTCACATAACTTCGATCTATTCAGCGCTTTTATTAATTAGCTTTACGACTCCATGCTTTCCGTCTCCATTTGGGGTAAAAAAAAGTTTAGCCAAATGAAATTTTTATTAGCCAAATTCGAATAATATTAGCCATTGGCTAATTTGGCTACCGACAGCGCGAACACTGGGTATGGACTATATTAGTTAAGGATTTCGACCGATTTGATGGCATGGGTGGGTGGCCCGCCCCAAATACCACCTATACATTCACCGAACCCATCTATCACCCCTGGTGGTGCCACCCCGAAGGGGTGAATGGGATATGGACCATTTTCGAGAACGGTGAGAATTTCCACCCATTTGACGGTATGGGCGAGTGACCGCCCAAGTACTCCATAGAAACACACTGACCCCCTCCCCACCAATCACCTCCATGGGGTGCCACCGAAAGGTGAACATATGGTATGGACAATTTTCGCGAAGGGTATGAATTTTGACAGATTTTACGTCATGTGTGGGTGGCCCGCCTCAAATACCACCTAAAACACCGACCCCACCCATCACCCCGGGGGTGCCACCCCGATGAGGTGAAAATAGAGTATGGTCCTTTTTTCGAGAACGGTGAGGATTTCGACCGATTTGACGGCCAAAAATACACTAGAAACTCATGGATCCCCCACCATCACACCCGGTGTGCCACCCGGAGGGGGGGGGGGTAAAAACGGTATGGACCATTTTTAGAACGGTAAGGATTTCGACCGATTTGGTGGCATGGGTGTGTGGCCAGCCCCAAAAACCTACTAGAAACACCCGGACACAACCTATCACCCCGGGGGTACCACAACGTAAGGACCATTTTCGAGAACCGTAGGGATTGCGACCGTTTGACGGCATGGGTGGGTGGCCCACCCCAAATACCCCATAGGAACACCCGAACCCCCATCCATCACCCTCGGGGTGTGCCAACCGATGGGGTTAAACTGGGGTATGGACCAGTTACGAGAAAGGTAAGGATTTCAACCGATTTGACGGCATGGGTGGGTGGCCCTCCCAAATACTCATGGAAACACCCGACCCCCACCCATCACCCCCAGGGGTGCCACCCCGAGGGGGTTAAAATGGAGTAAGGACCATTTTCGAGAAAGGTAAGGAATTCGATCGATTTAATGGCATGGGTGGGTGGCCCGCCCCAAATAGCCCATATAAAGACCCCGACCCCGCACGTCACCCACGGGAGTGCTACCCGGAGGGGGTGAAAATGGGGTATGGACATCTTCGAGAACCGTAGGGGTTTCGACCGATTGGGCTGCATTGGTTGGTAGCCCGCCCCAAACACCACCTAGAAACACCCCAACCCCCACCCATCACCCACGGGGGTGCCACACCGATGGGGTAACAATGGGGTATGGACCATTTTCGAGAACAGTAGTGATTTAGACCCATTTGACGGTATTTGTGGGTGGCCCACCCCAAATACCCCATAGAAACACCCGAACCCCCATCCATCACCCTCGAGGTGTGCCACCGAGTGGGTTAAACTGGGGTATGGACCAGTTTCGAGAAAGGTAAGGATTTCAACCGATTTGCGTCTCTCACCAAGACAAATATGTTAAGGTATGGCAACTTCCATTTTCGTTCTGGCCTTTCATCGCCACGATTGGCGCATTTGTTGAACTTCCATAGTCGATCCGGGACTGTATAATCAAACTCAAATCGACTTACATATTATAAGTCATTATTATTACGAAGTTGAATTTTTGTGGGATCTTTTTATTTTTGGGACCAACCAACACAGGAAATCATTCGAAGTGCTAGTATAGAATATCTTTTCGAAAGACCAATTTATGTCAAAATATTACAATAGGGCCCTTCGGCCAATTCACATCTGACCACTAAAACAATATGACGACCGTCGCCCAATGTTGTTCGAATAAGACCAAATATGGTCACACAAATGGTTCCTTATCGTGCCACTAAGTCGAGGACAATTCAAAACCACACACGCACCCGAGTGGGTTAAACTGGGGTATGGACCAGTTTCGAGAAAGGTAAGGATTTCAACCGATTTGGGTCTCTCACCAAGACAAATCTGTTAATGTATACAACTTCCATTTTCGTTCTGGCCTTTCGTCGCCACGATTGGCGCATTTGTTGGACTGCTATAGTCGATCCGGGACTGTATAATCAAACTCAAATCGACTTAAATATTATAAGTCATTATTATTACGAAGTTGAATTTTTGTGGGATCTTTTTATTTTTGGGACCAACAAACACAGGAAGTCATTCGAAGTGTTAGTATAGGATATGTTTTCGAAAGACAAATTTATGTCAAAATGTTACAATAGGGCCCTTCGGCCAATTCACATCTGACCACTAAAACATTATGATGACCGTCGCCCAATGTTTTTGGAATAAGACCAAATATGGTCAAACAAATGGTTCCTAATGGTGCCCCTAAACCGAGGAAAATTCAAAACCCACTCTATCATCTCAAACGCTATCTAATGAATGCATATATACTTCTTTCTGTCTCTCCCCAAGACAAATTTGATAAGGCTGGTGGGTGGCCCGCCAGAAATACCCCATAGAAACACCACGATCCCCCACCTTTCACCTTTCACCCACGGGGGTGCTACCCCGAGGGGGTGAACATTGGGTATAGACCATTTTCAAGAACCGTAGTGGTTTCGACCGATTTGACTGGATGAGTGGGTGGCCCCAAATAAACACCCCGACACCCCACCCATCCATCACCCCGGGGGTGCCACCCGAGGGGGTAAACATGGGGTATGGACCAGTTTCGAGAAAGCTAAGGGTTTCAACCGATTTAACGGCATGGGTGCATGGCCCTCCCAAATACTCCAGAGAAACACCCCGACCCCACCCTTCACCCACGGGGTGCTACCCCAAGTGAGTGAAAATGGAATAAGGATCATCTTCGAGAACCGTAGGGGTTTCGACCGATTTGACTGCATGGGTGGGTGGCCTGCCCCAAATACCACATAGAAACTCCCCAACCCACACCATTACCCACGGGGGTGCCACCCCGAGGGGTAACAATTGGGTATGGACCATTTTCGAGAACAGTAGGGATTTCGACCGATTTGACGGATGGGTGGGTGGCCTGTCCCAAATACTCCCTGTAAACAACCGACTCCCTTCCAACCACTTCAGGGTATGGACCATTATCGAGAACGGTAAAGATTTGGACCGATTTGACGGCGTGGGTGGGTGGCCCGTCACATATACCTCCCAGAAACACCCCAATCCCTGCCCAAACACCCAGAGTGGTGCCACCCGAAGGGGTGAAATGGGGTATAAACTATTTCCGAGAACGGTAATGATTTTGACCGATTTGACGGCATGGGTGGGTGGCCCCAAATACCTCATATAAACACACCGACACCCGACACCCATCCATCACCCCGGGTGTGCCACCCGAGGGGTGAAAATGTGGTATGGACCCTTTTCGAAAACCGTAGGGATTTCGACCGATTTGACGGCTTGTGTGGGTGGACCACCCCAAATAACCCATAGAAACACCCGAACCCCCATCCACCACCCTCGGGGTGTGCCACCGAGTGGGATAAACTGGGGTATGGACCAGTTTCGAGAAAGGTAAGGATTTCAACCGATTTGCGTCTCTCACCAAGACAAATATGTTAAGGTATGGCAACTTCCATTTTCATTCTGGCCTTTCATCGCCACGATTGGCGCATTTGGTGAACTTCCATAGTCGATCCGGGACAGTATAATCAAACTCAAATCGACTTACATATTATAAGTCATTATTATTACGAAGTTGAATTTTTGTGGGATCTTTTTATTTTTGGGACCAACCAACACAGGAAATCATTCGAAGTGTTAGTATAGGATATATTTTCGAAAGACCAATTTATGTCAAAATATTACAATAGGGCCCTTCTGCCAATTCACATCTGACCACTAAAACATAATATGACGACCGTCGCCCAATGTTTTTCGAATAAGACCAAATATGGTCACACAAATGGTTCCTTATGGTGCCACTAAGTCGAGGACAATTCAAAACCACCAACGCACCCGAGTGGGTTAAACTGGGGTATGGACCAGTTTCGAGAAAGGTAAGGATTTCAACCGATTTGCGTCTCTCACCAAGACAAATATGTTAAGGTATGGCAACTTCCATTTTCGTTCTGGCCTTTCATCGCCACGATTGGCGCATTTGTTGAACTTCCATAGTCGATCCGGGACTGTATAATCAAACTCAAATCGACTTACATATTATAAGTCATTATTATTACGAAGTTGAATTTTTGTGGGATCTTTTTATTTTTGGGACCAACCAACACAGGAAATCATTCGAAGTGTTAGTATAGGATATCTTTTCGAAAGACCAATTTATGTCTAAATATTACAATAGGGCCCTTCGGCCAATTCACATCTGACCACTAAAACACAATATGACGACCGTCGCCCAATGTTTTTCGAATAAGACCAAATATGGTCACACACATGGTTCCTTATGGTGCCACTAAGTCGAGGACAATTCAAAACCACCAACGCACCCGAGTGGGTTAAACTGGGGTATGGACCAGTTTCGAGAAAGGTAAGGATTTCAACCGATTTGCGTCTCTCACCAAGACAAATATGTTAAGGTATGGCAACTTCCATTTTCGTTCTGGCCTTTCATCGCCACGATTGGCGCATTTGTTGAACTTCCATAGTCGATCCGGGACTGTATAATCAAACTCAAATCGACTTAAATATTATAAGTCATTATTATTACGAAGTTGAATTTTTGTGGGATCTTTTTATTTTTGGGACCAACAAACACAGGAAGTCATTCGAAGTGTTAGTATAGGATATGTTTTCGAAAGACAAATTTATGTCAAAATGTTACAATAGGGCCCTTCGGCCAATTCACATTTGCGTCTCTCAGCAAGACAAATATGTTAAGGTATGGCAACTTCCATTTTCGTTCTGGCCTTTCATCGCCACGATTGGCGCATTTGTTGAACTTCCATAGTCGATCCGGGACTGTATAATCAAACTCAAATCGACTTAAATATTATAAGTCATTATTATTACGAAGTTGAATTTTTGTGGGATCTTTTTATTTTTGGGACCAACAAACACAGGAAGTCATTCGAAGTGTTAGTATAGGATATGTTTTCGATAGACAAATGTATGTCAAATTGTTACAATAGGGCCCTTCGGCCAATTCACATCTGACCACTAAAACATTATGATGACCGTCGCCCAATGTTTTTGGAATAAGACCAAATATGGTCAAACAAATGGTTCCTAATGGTGCCCCTAAACCGAGGACAATTCAAAACCCACTCTATCATCTCAAACGCTATTAAATGAATGCATATATATACTTCTTTCTGTCTCTCCCCAAGACAAATTTGATAAGGCTGGTGGGTGGCCCGCCCGAAATACCCCATAGAAACACCACGATCCCCCACCTTTCACCTTTCACCCACGCGGGTGCTACCCCGAGGGGGTGAACATTGGGTATAGACCATTTTCAAGAACCGTAGGGGTTTCGACCGATTTTACTGGATGGGTGGGTGGCCCCAAATAAACACCCCGACACTCCACCCATCCATCACCCCGGGGGTGCCACCCGATGGGGTAAACATGGGGTATGGACCAGTTTCGAGAAAGCTAAGGGTTTCAACCGATTAAACGGCATGGGTGCATGGCCCTCCCAAATACTCCAGAGAAACACCCCGACCCCACCCTTGCCGTAACATATCAGGCAAGAACCATCACAATACCGGCGATATAGAACGACTTCCGATGTAAAAGTTCCTTAATTGTACGATTTAGTGAAATCAGAGGGTGTTGATGGCTGGCCCCATGACGATGCGCGTGCCACTATGCCCTGGGGATCAGCGTCACACTAAATCAAATACATTAACTAATCCCTTAGTATATAATTTGCTAATTAAGCCGCGGAATAGCATTAATTATAATATCTCATGCTCACGTTTCCCAAAATCGATGGAAAAATTCAGTTGAAACCGTGTATATAAAGTTGTCGGTGATATTGTATGAACGTCACACCGATGAACATGTCACATTTCAGTTGGATAAAAGTGTCATAAGTGTATGATCAAAACGCCACCTATATATTAGTCACGTATTCTGACTATCTTCATGTGATCAAAACTGCTATAAATACACGAAATACTGTTATAAGGACTGTATCTACCATACACGAACTGCAAATTCAAGATATCGAATTTAGAAAAGTCGAGCTCAACACGAATTAATAAAGAGCGTTAACTGTTAACTTGTTTATGGTATGGATACAGAGCGTTAATTGCAAAGATCTGAGAACAACATTGGTCATGTAGCTAGACCCAAGGCATCAAATCCCACCAACAGCCCCACGCATCTTAAAACTAACATTTGACTTCCATAGTCTTTCTGGGACTGTCAATGAATCCATTTCTGACAAATTTGATATCCGACTAACACCCTAACCCCCATCCCTCACACACGGGGTGTACCACCCGATGGGGTTAAACTTGGGTATGGACAAGTTTCGAGAAAGGTCAGGATTTCAACCGATTTGACGGCATAGGTGGGTGGCCCTCCAAAATACTCCATAGAAACACCCCGATCTCCACCCATCACCCCCAGGGGGTTAAAATCGAGTAAGCACCATTTTCGAGAAAGGCAAGAATTTGATCGATTTGACGCCATGGTGGGTGGCCCACCCCAAATAGCCCACAGAAACAACCCGACCCCACCGATCACCCAGGGGGGGGGGGGGGGAGGAAATGGGGTATGGACCATCTTCGAGAACATTGGTGGTATCGACCGATTTGACTGCTTGGGTTAGTAGCCGGCCCCAAACACCACCTAGAAACACCCCAACCCCCACCATCACCCACAGGGTTGCCACCCCGATGGGGTAACAATGGGTTATGGACCATTTTCGAGAACAGTAGTGATATCGACCGAGTTGACGGCATGGGTGGGGGGCCCACACCAAATACCCCCATAGAAATACCCGAACCTCCATCCACCACCCTCGGGGGTTAAACTGGGGTATGGACCAGGTTCGAGAAAGGTAAGGCTTTCAACCAATTTGCGTCTCTCACCAAGACAAATGTGTTAGGGTATGTAAACTTCCATTTTCGTTCTGGCCTTACATCGCCACGATAGGCGCATTTGATGGACTTCCATAGTCGATCCGGGACTGTATAATCAAACTAAAATCGACTTAAATATTATAAATCATATTACGAAGCCGATGACAATTCAAAGCCCACTCTATCATCTCAAACTCTATCAAATGCATCCATATATACTTCCCAAGACATATTTGATAAGGTCGGTGGGTGGCCCGCCCCAAATACCGAATATGAACACCGCGATCCTCCCACCCATGCACCACTAGGGGTGACCATGGGGGTATAGATAATTTTCGAGAACCATAGGGATTTCGACCGATTTGATGACATGGGTGGGTGGCCCCTAAATAGCTCATATAAACACCTGACACCCCACTCATCCATCACCCCGGGCAACCCGAGGGGGGTGAACATTGGGAATGGACCATTATAGAGAAGGTAAGAATTTCGACCGATTTGGTGGCCGGCCCCAAATACCCCTATAAACACTCCGATCACCCACCCATCACCCAGGGGTGCCATCCCGAGGGGTGATAATGGGGTAAGAACAATTTTCAAGAACGGTAAGGATTTCCACCAATTTGAGGGCATGCATGTGTGGCCCGCCCCAAATAGCATATAGAAACAGCCCGACTCCCACCTATTACCCCGGGGTGCCACCCCGACGGTGTGAAAATTGGGTATCGACCATTTTCGAGAACGGTAATGATTTAGGCTAATTTGAAGACATGGGTGGGTGGTTGGATGCCCACCCCAAGTACACCCTTGGACCATTTTAATGGGGTATGGACCATTTTCTAGAACTGTAAGGATTTCGACCGCCCAAAACATCACAAATAAACACCCCGACCGCCACCTATCACCCGTGAAATTGGGTATGGACCATTTTAGAGAACGGTAAGGACCACTTAGAAACAGCCGACCCCCATCCAACACCTCCTGGGGGTGCCACCCCGAGGGAGAGAAAATGGGGACCATTTTCGAGAATAGTAGGGATTTCGACCGATTTGACGGCATGGGTGGGATGCCCGCCCGAAATACCTAATAGAAACACCCGACACCCCCCCCCCCCCCCCCACCCATCACACCCGCCGTGTGTCACCCAAGGTAAGGGTATGGACCATTTTCGAGAAAAGTAAAGATTTTGACCGATTTGACGGCCCAAATACCCTCTAGAAACACCCGAAGGGGTGAAAATGGGGTATGAACCATTTTCAAGAACGGTAAGGATTTCGACCGATTTGACGACATGGTTAGGTGGCCCACCCTAGAAACACACCGACCCTCACCATCACCACCGAGGGTGCCACCCGAGGGGGTGAAAATGGGGAATGGACCATTTCGTTCGAGAACGGTAAAGATTTCGACCTATTTGACGGCATGGGTGCGTGATCCGCCCCAAGTACCCCCTAGAAACACCCCGACCCCACCCATCACCCACGGGGGTGCGTCCCCGAGGGGTCAAAATGGGGTATGGACAATTTTCGAAAACGGTAATTATTTCGACCGATTTGATGGAATGGTTGGGTGGCCCGCCACAAATACCCTTTAGAAGCACTCCGACCCACACCCAACACCTCCGAGGGTGCCAACCTAAGGGGGTGAACATGGGGTTTGGACCATTTTCGAAAAAGGTAAATATTTCTACCGATTTGACGGCATGGGTGGGGGGGGGGCGACCCAAGTACCCCAAAGAAACACGCGACCAAACGTCAAAACGCCGCCGATATTAGTCACATATTCTGACTAGCTTCCTGTGATCACAATTGGTGTACATACACGAAAATACTGTTATACGGACTGTATCTGCCATACACGAACGTCATATTCAAGGTATATAATTTAGACCAGTCGAGATCAACACAAAGCTATAAAGAGCGTTCATTGTTAACATGTTTATGGTACTGATACAGATCGTTAATTTCAATGATCTGAGAACAACTTTTGTGTAATTGACCCATCGTGAAAATGGGGTATGGACCATTTTCGAGAACGGTAATGATATCGACCGATTTGATGAAATGGTTGGGTGGCCGCCCAAAATACCCTTTAGAAACACTCCGACCCACACCAATCCTCTCCAGGGTGTCAACCCTAGTGGGTGAACATGGGGTATGGACCATTTTCGAGAAAGGCAAGGATTTCGACCGATTTGTCGACATGGATGGGTGGCCCGCCCCAAATATCCCCTAGAAACACCTCGACCCAACCACCAGCTCCGGTGGGTGCCACCCGAGGGGTGAAAATGGGTTATGGACCATTTTCATGAACGGTAACGATTACGACCGATTTGACGACACGGTTGGGTGGCCCACCCCAAATGCCCCTAGAAACACACCGACCCTCGCCCATCACCACCGAGGGTGCCATCTGAGGGGGTAAGCATGGGGAATGGACCATTTCGAGAACGGTAAAGATTTCGACCGATTTGACGGCATGGGTGCGTGACCCGCCCCAAATACCCCCTAGAAACACCCCGACCACACCATCACCCACGGTGGTGCGTCCCCGAGGGTGTGAAAATGGGGTATGGACCATTTTCGAGAACGGTGATGATTTCGACCGATTTGACGGAATGGTTTGGTGGCCGCCCAAAATACCCTTTAGAAACACTCCGATCCACACCCATCACATCCGGGAGTGCCATCCCGAGGATGTGAACATGGGGATTGGACCATTTTAGAGAAATGTAAGGATTTCGACTGATTCGACGGCATGGGTGGGGCCCCGTCCCAAATACCGCAAAGAAACATCCCGATCCCCCCTATCACCCGAGGGGGTGAAAATTGGGTATGGACCATTTTCGAGAACGGTAATGATTTCGACCGAAATGGTTGGGTGGCCCGCCCCAAATACCCTTTAGAACACTCCGACCCACACCCATCACCTCCGACACCACGACCCAAATACAACAACACCAGAGGGTGACACCCGTGGGTGAACATGGGGTATGGACCATTTTCGAGAATAGTTAGAATTTCGACCGATTTGATTACATGTGTGGGTGGCCCACCCGAAATATCACTAGTAACACCCCGACGCCACACATCCGCTGGGGTGCCACCCCGAGATGGGAAAATAGGGTATGGGCCATTTTCGAAAAGAGTAAGGTTTTCTACCGATTCGACTTCACAGGGGGGGGGGGGTCCACCCCAAATACCACATAGAAACACCCCGACCCCACATATCACACCAGGGGTGCCACGATAAGAATTAAGACCGATTTCATGGCATGTGTGGGTGGCCCTCACCAAATACCCCTAGAAATACGCCGACCCCCGACGCATCAACCCGAGGGGGTTCCACCCAAGGGGGTGAACATGGAGTATGGACCATTTTTGAGAACGGTAAGGATTTCGGCTTTCCCCAAATACCCCCATATGAACACCCCGATACCACCCATCACCCGGGGGTATCAACCCCTCCCCAACGCATATCAGATGATTCGCCTCGTTCGTCATACCTACCGAAAATACACCTGTGACAAATGGAACCGACGGAAATGAAGAATATGGTGCTAAACATATTAAAATGGCGACTAGGGGTGTTTTTTATTATTGAGTTATAACATGTAAGTTGCCTTTTTACGAGACATAAATCCCGCTGTGAGCTCTCTTCGGATCCCATGACAATTATCCTGTCTGTGCTACCATGCGTGTCAATTAGCTTAACCGATTTAAAGAAAAAAAAATTATTTTGGATGTTTTTGGTTTGCCGAAAAATCAATTTCTTGCCAGGCGACGATATATCGTCGTCTACTTATTCTCCGTTTTCTTCAACCCCCTCTCACGGCCGCATCCCTGTCGATTTTGTGCTTGATTTCAGCTCGAATATTTCTAGTGCATCCCTTATATTGATAGCATAGCACCAGTCAGGTAAACGCGCCTCAATTTGTATGGATACCGAGCCTGGAACGGTCTGGAACGACCTAGAATGGAATTTCGTCTACCTTTCTCCCTATCTTTCAACCCCTCCCCTACGCAGGTCAGATGATTCGCCCCGTTCGTCATACCTACCGAAAATACTCCTGTGACAAATGGAACCGACGGAAATGAAGTATAAGGTGCTAAACATATTAAAATGGCGACTAGGGGAGTTTTTAATTATTGAGTTATAACATGTAAATTGCCTTTTTACGAGACATAGATCCCGTTGTGAGCTCTCTTGGGATCCCATGACAAATATCCTGTCTGTGCTACCATGCGTGTCAATTAGCTTAACCGATTTAAAGAAAAAAAAATCATTTTGGATGTTTTTGGTTTGCCGGAAAATCAATTTCTTGCCAGGCGACGATATATCGTCGTCTACTTATTCTCCGTTTTCTTCAACCCCCTCTCACGGCCGCATCCCTGTCAATTTTGTGCTTGATTTCAGCTCGAATATTTCTAATGCATCCCTTATATTGATAGCATAGCACCATTCAGGTAAACGCGCCTCAATTTGTATGGACACCGAGCCTGGAACGGTCTGGAACGACCTAGAATGGAATTTCGTCTACTTTTCTCCCTATCTTTTAACCCCTCCCCTACGCAGGTCAGATGATTCGCCCCGTTCGTCATACCTACCGAAAATACTCCTGTGACAAATGGAATCGACGGAAATGAAGTATATGGTGCTAAACATATTAGAATGGCGACTAGGAGTGTTTTTTATTATTGAGTTATAACAATGTAAATTGCCTTTTTACGAGACATAAATCCCATTTTGAGCTCTCTTGTGATCCCATGACAAATATCGTGTCTGTGCTACCATGCGTGTCAATTAGCTTAACCGTTTCAAAAACAAAAAAAATCATTTTTGTGTTTTTGGTTTACCGGAAAATCAATTTCTTGCCACGCGACGACATATCGTCGTCTACTTATTCTCCGTTTTCTTCAACCCCCTCTCATGGCCGCATCCCTGTCAATTTTGTGCTTGATTTCAGCTCGAATATTTCTAGTGCATCCCTTATATTGATAGCATAGCACCAGTCAGGTAAACGCGCCTCAATTTGTATGGATACCGAGCCTGGAACGGTCTGGAACGACCTAGAATGGAATTTCGTCTACTTTTCTCCCTATCTTTCAACCCCTCCCCTACGCAGGTCAGATGATTCGCCCCGTTCGTCATACCTACCGAAAATACTCCTGTGACAAATGGAACCGACGAAAATGAAGTATAAGGTGCTAAACATATTAAAATGGCGACTAGGGGAGTTTTTAATTATTGAGTTATAACATGTAAATTGCCTTTTTACGAGACATAAATCCCGTTGTGAGCTCTCTTGGGATCCCATGACAAATATCCTGTCTGTGCTACCATGCGTGTCAATTAGCTTAACCGTTTCAAAAACAAAAAAAATCATTTTTGTGTTTTTGGTTTACCGGAAAATCAATTTCTTGCCACGCGACGACATATCGTCGTCTACTTATTCTCCGTTTTCTTCAACCCCCTCTCATGGCCGCATCCCTGTCAATTTTGTGCTTGATTTCAGCTCGAATATTTCTAGTGCATCCCTTATATTGATAGCATAGCACCAGTCAGGTAAACGCGCCTCAATTTGTATGGATACCGAGCCTGGAACGGTCTGGAACGACCTAGAATGGAATTTCGTCTACTTTTCTCCCTATCTTTCAACCCCTCCCCTACGCAGGTCAGATGATTCGCCCCGTTCGTCATACCTACCGAAAATACTCCTGTGACAAATGGAACCGACGAAAATGAAGTATAAGGTGCTAAACATATTAAAATGGCGACTAGGGGAGTTTTTAATTATTGAGTTATAACATGTAAATTGCCTTTTTACGAGACATAAATCCCGTTGTGAGCTCTCTTGGGATCCCATGACAAATATCCTGTCTGTGCTACCATGCGTGTCAATTAGCTTAACCGATTTAAAGAAAAAAAATTCATTTTGGATGTTTTTGGTTTGCCGGAAAATCAATTTCTTGCCAGGCGACGATATATCGTAGTCTACTTATTCTCCGTTTTCTTCAACCCCCTCTCACGGCCGCATCCCTGTCAATTTTGTGCTTGATTTCAGCTCGAATATTTCTAGTGCATCCCTTATATTGATAGCATAGCACCAGTCAGGTAAACGCGCCTCAATTTGTATGGATACCGAGCCTGGAACGGTCTGGAACGACCTAGAATGGAATTTCGTCTACTTTTCTCCCTATCTTTCAACCCCTCCCCTACGCAGGTCAGATGATTCGCCCCGTTCGTCATACCTACCGAAAATACTCCTGTGACAAATGGAATCGACGGAAATGAAGTATATGGTGCTAAACATATTAGAATGGCGACTAGGAGTGTTTTTTTTTATTGAGTAATAACATGTAAATTGCCCTTTTACGAGACATAAATCCCGTTGTGAGCTCTCTTGGGATCCCATGGCAAATATCCTGTCTGTGCTACCATGCGTGTCAATTAGCTTAACCGATTTAAAGAAAAAAAATCATTTTGGATGTTTTTGGTTTGCCGGAAAATCAATTTCTTGCCAGGCGACGATATATCGTCGTCTACTTATTCTCCGTTTTCTTCAACCCCCTCTCACGGCCGCATCCCTGTCGATTTTGTGCTTGATTTCAGCTCGAATATTTCTAGTGCATCCCTTATATTTATAGCATAGCACCAGTCAGGTAAACGCGCCTCAATTTGTATGGATACCGAGCCTGGAACGGTCTGGAACGACCTAGAATGGAATTTCGTCTACTTTTCTCCCTATCTTTCAACCCCTCCCCTACGCAGGTCAGATGATTCGCCCCGTTCGTCATACCTACCGAAAATACTCCTGTGACAAATGGAACCGACGGAAATGAAGTATAAGGTGCTAAACATATTAAAATGGCGACTAGGGGTGTTTTTTATTATTGAGTTATAACATGTAAATTGCCTTGGTACGAGACATAAATCCCGTTGTGAGCTCTCTTGGGATCCCATGACAAATATCATGTCTGTGCTACCATGCGTGTCAATTAGCTTAACCGATTTAAAGAAAAAAAATCATTTTGGATGTTTTAGGTTTGCCGGAAAATCAATTTCTTGCCAGGCGACGATATATCGTCGTCTACTTATTCTCCGTTTTCTTCAACCCCCTCTCACGGCCGCATCCCTGTCAATTTTGTGCTTGATTTCAGCTCGAATATTTCTAATGCATCCCTTATATTGATAGCATAGCACCATTCAGGTAAACGCGCCTCAATTTGTATGGACACCGAGCCTGGAACGGTCTGGAACGACCTAGAATGGAATTTCGTCTACTTTTCTCCCTATCTTTTAACCCCTCCCCTACGCAGGTCAGATGATTCGCCCTGTTCGTCATACCTACCGAAAATACTCCTGTGACAAATGGAATCGACGGAAATGAAGTATATGGTGCTAAACATATTAGAATGGCGACTAGGAGTGTTTTTTATTATTGAGTTATAACATGTAAATTGCCTTTTTACGAGACATAAATCCCGTTGTGAGCTCTCTTGGGATCCCATGGCAAATATCCTGTCTGTGCTACCATGCGTGTCAATTAGCTTAACCGATTTAAAGAGAAAAAAAATCATGTTGGATGTTTTTGGTTTGCCGGAAAATCAATTTCTTGCCAGGCGACGATATATCGTCGTCTACTTATTCTCCGTTTTCTTCAACCCCCTCTCACGGCCGCATCCCTGTCAATTTTGTGCTTGATTTCAGCTCGAATATTTCTAATGCATCCCTTATATTGATAGCATAGCACCATTCAGGTAAACGCGCCTCAATTTGTATGGACACCGAGCCTGGAACGGTCTGGAACGACCTAGAATGGAATTTCGTCTACTTTTCTCCCTATCTTTTAACCCCTCCCCTACGCAGGTCAGATGATTCGCCCTGTTCGTCATACCTACCGAAAATACTCCTGTGACAAATGGAATCGACGGAAATGAAGTATATGGTGCTAAACATATTAGAATGGCGACTAGGAGTGTTTTTTATTATTGAGTTATAACATGTAAATTGCCTTTTTACGAGACATAAATCCCATTTTGAGCTCTCTTGGGATACCATGACAAATATCGTGTCTGTGCTACCATGCGTGTCAATTAGCTTAACCGTTTCAAAAAAAAATTAATCATTTTTGTGTTTTTGGTTTACCGGAAAATCAATTTCTTGCCACGCGACGACATATCGTCGTCTACCTATTCTCCGTTTTCTTCAACCCCCTCTCACGGCCGCATCCCTGTCAATTTTGTGCTTGATTTCAGCTCGAATATTTCTAGTGCATCCCTTATATTGATAGCATAGCATCAGTCAGGTAAACGCGCCTCAATTTGTTTGGATACCGAGCCTGGAACGGTCTGGAACGACCTAGAATGGAATTTCGTCTACTTTTCTCCCTATCTTTCAACCCCTCCCCTACGCAGGTCAGATGATTCGCCCCGTTCGTCATACCTACCGAAAATACTCCTGTGGCAAATGGAACCGACGGAAATGAAGTATGAGGTGCTAAACATATTAAAATGTCGATTAGGGGAGTTTTTAATTATTGAGTTATAACATGTAAATTGCCTTTTTACGAGACATAAATCCCGTTGTGAGCTCTCTTGGGATCCCATGACAAATATCCTGTCTGTGCTACCATGCGTGTCAATTAGCTTAACCGATTTAAAGAAAAAAAAATCATTTTGGATGTTTTTGGTTTGCCGGAAAATCAATTTCTTGCCAGGCGACGATATATCGTAGTCTACTTATTCTCCGTTTTCTTCAACCCCCTCTCACGGCCGCATCCCTGTCAATTTTGTGCTTGATTTCAGCTCGAATATTTCTAATGCATCCCTTATGTTGATAGCATAGCACCATTCAGGTAAACGCGCCTCAATTTGTATGGACACCGAGCCTGGAACGGTCTGGAACGACCTAGAATGGAATTTCGTCTACTTTTCTCCCTATCTTTCAACCCCTCCCCTACGCAGGTCAGGTGATTCGCCCCGTTCGTCATACCTACCGAAAATACTCCTGTGACAAATGGAACCGACGGATATGAAGTATATGGTGCTAAACATATTAAAATGGCGACTAGGAGTGTTTTTTATTATTGAGTTATAACATGTAAATTGCCTTTTTACGAGACATAAATCCCATTTTGAGCTCTCTTGGGATCCCATGACAAATATCGTGTCTGTGCTACCATGCGTGTCAATTAGCTTAACCGTTTCAAAGAAAAAAAATATCATTTTTAATGTTTTTGGTTTGCCGGAAAATAATTTTTTTGCCACACAGCTTGGAATCGGCGACGACATAACGTCGCCTACTTATTCTCCGTTTTCTTCAAACCCCTGTCACGGCCGCATCCCTGCCAATTTTGCGTTGGAATTCATTGTTGATACTCATAACGAACCCCTTCCGTCGATAACGTTGCATTTTTCCGAATAAAGTGTCTCGTTGCCTGGATATCGAACCCGGAACGGGCCGGAACGACCCAGAACGGATGGAAAAACGGCGAATTTCGAGTGACAATGCAAATTTTACTCGGGAGAAAACAATTTCAGGAAGTTTTTTTTTCGAAACGTTAGTTAGGTCGAGTTTGATGCTCTCCATCAACGGTTTTTTTTTTTTTCAGTCTGCCATTGTTCGTTCCGGAACGAGTAGGTACTTCCACCCTCGTTCCGGACTTTCGGACCCCCGGAACGACCGGAAAAAATAATTTGCCGCCAAAACGGATGCCAGTTTGTCACACTTATTTTTCGAGTTCTTTCAGATTCCGTCGAAACCCCGAAGTTGGAAGTTCTGTATATACTTCCTTGGTTACACCATGGAAGTATAATAATAGGGAAAATCATGATCTGAAAGAATCGCATTTTTGGGACGGAAATACGAAGTATGTTGATTATATGTTGTTCTTATCATGTGAGTGTTTATATTATGTGTTTGTAAGTGACCCCACCCCTACCTCGAAATTGGGTAACGGGATTAGGAAATTATCCAACCCAGCCCAAAATGCGAAGTTTGAGGGCCCGTAACTCAGTTATTTTTCAATGGATTTTAAAATTGTTTTCAGTAATGTGATCAGCTCCTGACATAGATTGTTTGTTATAAATTTTGTCTGATTCGGAGACGGATAACATTTTGGTTATTGGAAAGAATATGGGTCCAGATTCAAATTTTGAGGCCCCAAATCTCGGCCATTTTTTAACGGATTTACGATCTGTTTTCATTTTTGTGACCATCGTGTATGGTAGATGTTATATTCCAAGTTTCATCTGATTCGGAAAAGAATAAAATAATGGTACCCCGGACCGCCCCTCCCCTGACCCACAACACTGAACCGACACTGGCAAAATTTGGCACACCACGTGCTCTCTTCAGACCGCACACACTGGGATATCAAATGACATCCTAAGTTCGACATCTTCGGAGGAGATATGTTCACAAGCACATGGGCCCAAATTTGCATAGTTTGAAGGCCCGCAACTCCGCCATTTTTGAATGGATTTTCGAAATTCTTTCAGTTTCTAGATGGATTGGCGGTGTAGATGTTATATTCCAAGTTTCATCTGATTCGGAGAAGAATAAAAAAATGGTACCCCGGATCGCCCCTCCCCTGATCCACAACACCTAACCGACACAGGCAAAATTTGGCGCACCGCGTGCTCTCTTCAGACCGTCCGCACTGGGATATCAGATGACATCCTATGTTCGACATCTTCGGAGGAGATGTGTTCACAAGCACATGGGCCTAAATTGCAAACTTTGAGGGCCCGTAACTCTTGCATTTCTTCTCGAATTTCAAAAATCCTTTCCGGTACGGTTTGGTTTTCATTCAGGGAATCCACATACTTAAATAGATGAATGTCAATCAAAAATTTTTTTTTAGAAAATTTTGCCCCCACCCCAGCGTCAACATATATGTCCGACCCTGTCCAATTTTCTTTCTCAAACTAAACTGACAACGGTCAAAACGACTGTGAAATCCAAATGCAGTTATCTGGAATGACACGAGAGTACAGCCTAGTAAATCAAATAGAGGTTTGCCTATTTATGGGCGGTAACTCCGCAGGGAAAGCGCGGACACAAGTTTTGATGCCCGTGGGCAGTAGGGCATATCGAGGTGTGCATACGGTCCAATTTTCGATGCTCTGCTCCTTATAATTTCCGAGATAGTAAAGTGACATTTTTTCATATAAAGGGAGATAACTCAGCTGGGTAAACGCGGACAATATTCGTTGTATGCCGATAGGTTAGAACTCATTGACCCCAACATATGTACAAACTTTCAGTTCGATAATCCCCATACTTTCAGATATTAGGGCGTTGCAAAAGTGTCGAGTATAATAACAAATAATAATGAAAAATAATCGTAAAAGGTCCATAACTCCGTCAAAAAACATTGCGCCGAATTCCGGATACCATTATATTTAGTAGACCTCCGATGCCTACATTCGCTAGAGATTTCGCGTTCCTACTGCAATTAGTTTCTGAGTATTTCCAAATAAACGGAAAACGAACAAAGTAGAAAAACAATATACTTCCTTGGTTACACCATGGAAGTATAATAATAGGGAAAATCATGATCTGAAAGAATCGCATTTTTGGGACGGAAATACGAAGTATGTTGATTATATGTTGTTCTTATCATGTGAGTGTTTATATTATGTGTTTGTAAGTGACCCCACCCCTACCTCGAAATTGGGTAACGGGATTAGGAAATTATCCAACCCAGCCCAAAATGCGAAGTTTGAGGGCCCGTAACTCAGTTATTTTTCAATGGATTTTAAAATTGTTTTCAGTAATGTGATCAGCTCCTGACATAGATTGTTTGTTATAAATTTTGTCTGATTCGGAGACGGATAACATTTTGGTTATTGGAAAGAATATGGGTCCAGATTCAAATTTTGAGGCCCCAAATCTCGGCCATTTTTTAACGGATTTACGATCTGTTTTCATTTTTGTGACCATCGTGTATGGTAGATGTTATATTCCAAGTTTCATCTGATTCGGAAAAGAATAAAATAATGGTACCCCGGACCGCCCCTCCCCTGACCCACAACACTGAACCGACACTGGCAAAATTTGGCACACCACGTGCTCTCTTCAGACCGCACGCACTGGGATATCAAATGACATCCTAAGTTCGACATCTTCGGAGGAGATATGTTCACAAGCACATGGGCCCAAATTTGCATAGTTTGAAGGCCCGCAACTCCGCCATTTTTGAATGGATTTTCGAAATTCTTTCAGTTTCTAGATGGATTGGCGGTGTAGATGTTATATTCCAAGTTTCAGCTGATTCGGAGAAGAATAAAAAAATGGTACCCCGGATCGCCCCTCCCCTGATCCACAACACCTAACCGACACAGGCAAAATTTGGCGCACCGCGTGCTCTCTTCAGACCGTCCGCACTGGGATATCAGATGACATCCTATGTTCGACATCTTCGGAGGAGATGTGTTCACAAGCACATGGGCCTAAATTGCAAACTTTGAGGGCCCGTAACTCTTGCATTTCTTCTCGAATTTCAAAAATCCTTTCCGGTACGGTTTGGTTTTCATTCAGGGAATCCACATACTTAAATAGATGAATGTCAATCAAAATTTTTTTTTCGAAAATTTTGCCCCCACCCCAGCGTCAACATATATGTCCGACCCTGTCCAATTTTCTTTCTCAAACTAAACTGACAACGGTCAAAACGACTGTGAAATCCAAATGCAGTTATCTGGAATGACACGAGAGTACAGCCTAGTAAATCAAATAGAGGTTTGCCTATTTATGGGCGGTAACTCCGCAGGGAAAGCGCGGACACAAGTTTTGATGCCCGTGGGCAGTAGGGCATATCGAGGTGTGCATACGGTCCAATTTTCGATGCTCTGCTCCTTATAATTTCCGAGATAGTAAAGTGACATTTTTTCATATAAAGGGAGATAACTCAGCTGGGTAAACGCGGACAATATTCGTTGTATGCCGATAGGTTAGAACTCATTGACCCCAACATATGTACAAACTTTCAGTTCGATAATCCCCATACTTTCAGATATTAGGGCGTTGCAAAAGTGTCGAGTATAATAACAAATAATAATGAAAAATAATCGTAAAAGGTCCATAACTCCGTCAAAAAACATTGCGCCGAATTCCGGATACCATTATATTTAGTAGACCTCCGATGCCTACATTCGCTAGAGATTTCGCGTTCCTACTGCAATTAGTTTCTGAGTATTTCCAAATAAACGGAAAACGAACAAAGTAGAAAAACAATATACTTCCTTGGTTACACCATGGAAGTATAATAATAGGGAAAATCATGATCTGAAAGAATCGCATTTTTGGGACGGAAATACGAAGTATGTTGATTATATGTTGTTCTTATCATGTGAGTGTTTATATTATGTGTTTGTAAGTGACCCCACCCCTACCTCGAAATTGGGTAACGGGATTAGGAAATTATCCAACCCAGCCCAAAATGCGAAGTTTGAGGGCCCGTAACTCAGTTATTTTTCAATGGATTTTAAAATTGTTTTCAGTAATGTGATCAGCTCCTGACATAGATTGTTTGTTATAAATTTTGTCTGATTCGGAGACGGATAACATTTTGGTTATTGGAAAGAATATGGGTCCAGATTCAAATTTTGAGGCCCCAAATCTCGGCCATTTTTTAACGGATTTACGATCTGTTTTCATTTTTGTGACCATCGTGTATGGTAGATGTTATATTCCAAGTTTCATCTGATTCGGAAAAGAATAAAATAATGGTACCCCGGACCGCCCCTCCCTGACCCACAACACTGAACCGACACTGGCAAAATTTGGCACACCACGTGCTCTCTTCAGACCGCACACACTGGGATATCAAATGACATCCTAAGTTCGACATCTTCGGAGGAGATATGTTCACAAGCACATGGGCCCAAATTTGCATAGTTTGAAGGCCCGCAACTCCGCCATTTTTGAATGGATTTTCGAAATTCTTTCAGTTTCTAGATGGATTGGCGGTGTAGATGTTATATTCCAAGTTTCATCTGATTCGGAGAAGAATAAAAAAATGGTACCCCGGATCGCCCCTCCCCTGATCCACAACACCTAACCGACACAGGCAAAATTTGGCGCACCGCGTGCTCTCTTCAGACCGTCCGCACTGGGATATCAGATGACATCCTATGTTCGACATCTTCGGAGGAGATGTGTTCACAAGCACATGGGCCTAAATTGCAAACTTTGAGGGCCCGTAACTCTTGCATTTCTTCTCGAATTTCAAAAATCCTTTCCGGTACGGTTTGGTTTTCATTCAGGGAATCCACATACTTAAATAGATGAATGTCAATCAAAAATTTTTTTTTAGAAAATTTTGCCCCCACCCCAGCGTCAACATATATGTCCGACCCTGTCCAATTTTCTTTCTCAAACTAAACTGACAACGGTCAAAACGACTGTGAAATCCAAATGCAGTTATCTGGAATGACACGAGAGTACAGCCTAGTAAATCAAATAGAGGTTTGCCTATTTATGGGCGGTAACTCCGCAGGGAAAGCGCGGACACAAGTTTTGATGCCCGTGGGCAGTAGGGCATATCGAGGTGTGCATACGGTCCAATTTTCGATGCTCTGCTCCTTATAATTTCCGAGATAGTAAAGTGACATTTTTTCATATAAAGGGAGATAACTCAGCTGGGTAAACGCGGACAATATTCGTTGTATGCCGATAGGTTAGAACTCATTGACCCCAACATATGTACAAACTTTCAGTTCGATAATCCCCATACTTTCAGATATTAGGGCGTTGCAAAAGTGTCGAGTATAATAACAAATAATAATGAAAAATAATCGTAAAAGGTCCATAACTCCGTCAAAAAACATTGCGCCGAATTCCGGATACCATTATATTTAGTAGACCTCCGATGCCTACATTCGCTAGAGATTTCGCGTTCCTACTGCAATTAGTTTCTGAGTATTTCCAAATAAACGGAAAACGAACAAAGTAGAAAAACAATATACTTCCTTGGTTACACCATGGAAGTATAATAATAGGGAAAATCATGATCTGAAAGAATCGCATTTTTGGGACGGAAATACGAAGTATGTTGATTATATGTTGTTCTTATCATGTGAGTGTTTATATTATGTGTTTGTAAGTGACCCCACCCCTACCTCGAAATTGGGTAACGGGATTAGGAAATTATCCAACCCAGCCCAAAATGCGAAGTTTGAGGGCCCGTAACTCAGTTATTTTTCAATGGATTTTAAAATTGTTTTCAGTAATGTGATCAGCTCCTGACATAGATTGTTTGTTATAAATTTTGTCTGATTCGGAGACGGATAACATTTTGGTTATTGGAAAGAATATGGGTCCAGATTCAAATTTGAGGCCCCAAATCTCGGCCATTTTTTAACGGATTTACGATCTGTTTTCATTTTTGTGACCATCGTGTATGGTAGATGTTATATTCCAAGTTTCATCTGATTCGGAAAAGAATAAAATAATGGTACCCCGGACCGCCCCTCCCCTGACCCACAACACTGAACCGGACACTGGCAAAATTTGGCACACCACGTGCTCTCTTCAGACCGCACGCACTGGGATATCAAATGACATCCTAAGTTCGACATCTTCGGAGGAGATATGTTCACAAGCACATGGGCCCAAATTTGCATAGTTTGAAGGCCCGCAACTCCGCCATTTTTGAATGGATTTTCGAAATTCTTTCAGTTTCTAGATGGATTGGCGGTGTAGATGTTATATTCCAAGTTTCATCTGATTCGGAGAAGAATAAAAAAATGGTACCCCGGATCGCCCCTCCCCTGATCCACAACACCTAACCGACACAGGCAAAATTTGGCGCACCGCGTGCTCTCTTCAGACCGTCCGCACTGGGATATCAGATGACATCCTATGTTCGACATCTTCGGAGGAGATGTGTTCACAAGCACATGGGCCTAAATTGCAAACTTTGAGGGCCCGTAACTCTTGCATTTCTTCTCGAATTTCAAAAATCCTTTCCGGTACGGTTTGGTTTTCATTCAGGGAATCCACATACTTAAATAGATGAATGTCAATAAAAAAAAAAAATTTCGAAAATTTTGCCCCCACCCCAGCGTCAACATATATGTCCGACCCTGTCCAATTTTCTTTCTCAAACTAAACTGACAACGGTCAAAACGACTGTGAAATCCAAATGCAGTTATCTGGAATGACACGAGAGTACAGCCTAGTAAATCAAATAGAGGTTTGCCTATTTATGGGCGGTAACTCCGCAGGGAAAGCGCGGACACAAGTTTTGATGCCCGTGGGCAGTAGGGCATATCGAGGTGTGCATACGGTCCAATTTTCGATGCTCTGCTCCTTATAATTTCCGAGATAGTAAAGTGACATTTTTTCATATAAAGGGAGATAACTCAGCTGGGTAAACGCGGACAATATTCGTTGTATGCCGATAGGTTAGAACTCATTGACCCCAACATATGTACAAACTTTCAGTTCGATAATCCCCATACTTTCAGATATTAGGGCGTTGCAAAAGTGTCGAGTATAATAACAAATAATAATGAAAAATAATCGTAAAAGGTCCATAACTCCGTCAAAAAACATTGCGCCGAATTCCGGATACCATTATATTTAGTAGACCTCCGATGCCTACATTCGCTAGAGATTTCGCGTTCCTACTGCAATTAGTTTCTGAGTATTTCCAAATAAACGGAAAACGAACAAAGTAGAAAAACAATATACTTCCTTGGTTACACCATGGAAGTATAATAATAGGGAAAATCATGATCTGAAAGAATCGCATTTTTGGGACGGAAATACGAAGTATGTTGATTATATGTTGTTCTTATCATGTGAGAGTTTATATTATGTGTTTGTAAGTGACCCCACCCCTACCTCGAAATTGGGTAACGGGATTAGGAAATTATCCAACCCAGCCCAAAATGCGAAGTTTGAGGGCCCGTAACTCAGTTATTTTTCAATGGATTTTAAAATTGTTTTCAGTAATGTGATCAGCTCCTGACATAGATTGTTTGTTATAAATTTTGTCTGATTCGGAGACGGATAACATTTTGGTTATTGGAAAGAATATGGGTCCAGATTCAAATTTTGAGGCCCCAAATCTCGGCCATTTTTTAACGGATTTACGATCTGTTTTCATTTTTGTGACCATCGTGTATGGTAGATGTTATATTCCAAGTTTCATCTGATTCGGAAAAGAATAAAATAATGGTACCCCGGACTGCCCCTCCCCTGACCCACAACACTGAACCGACACTGGCAAAATTTGGCACACCACGTGCTCTCTTCAGACCGCACGCACTGGGATATCAAATGACATCCTAAGTTCGACATCTTCGGAGGAGATATGTTCACAAGCACATGGGCCCAAATTTGCATAGTTTGAAGGCCCGCAACCCCGCCATTTTTGAATGGATTTTCGAAATTCTTTCAGTTTCTAGATGGATTGGCGGTGTAGATGTTATATTCCAAGTTTCATCTGATTCGGAGAAGAATAAAAAAATGGTACCCCCGGATCGCCCCTCCCCTGATCCACAACACCTAACCGACACAGGCAAAATTTGGCGCACCGCGTGCTCTCTTCAGACCGTCCGCACTGGGATATCAGATGACATCCTATGTTCGACATCTTCGGAGGAGATGTGTTCACAAGCACATGGGCCTAAATTGCAAACTTTGAGGGCCCGTAACTCTTGCATTTCTTCTCGAATTTCAAAAATCCTTTCCGGTACGGTTTGGTTTTCATTCAGGGAATCCACATACTTAAATAGATGAATGTCAATCAAAAAAAAAAAATTCGAAAATTTTGCCCCCACCCCAGCGTCAACATATATGTCCGACCCTGTCCAATTTTCTTTCTCAAACTAAACTGACAACGGTCAAAACGACTGTGAAATCCAAATGCAGTTATCTGGAATGACACGAGAGTACAGCCTAGTAAATCAAATAGAGGTTTGCCTATTTATGGGCGGTAACTCCGCAGGGAAAGCGCGGACACAAGTTTTGATGCCCGTGAGCAGTAGGGCATATCGAGGTGTGCATACGGTCCAATTTTCGATGCTCTGCTCCTTATAATTTCCGAGATAGTAAAGTGACATTTTTTCATATAAAGGGAGATAACTCAGCTGGATAAACGCGGACAATATTCGTTGTATGCCGATAGGTTAGAACTCATTGACCCCAACATATGTACAAACTTTCAGTTTGATAATCCCCATACTTTCAGATATTAGGGCGTTGCAAAAGTGTCGAGTATAATAACAAATAATAATGAAAAATAATCGTAAAAGGTCCATAACTCCGTCAAAAAACATTGCGCCGAATTCCGGATACCATTATATTTAGTAGACCTCCGATGCCTACATTCGCTAGAGATTTCGCGTTCCTACTGCAATTAGTTTCTGAGTATTTCCAAATAAACGGAAAACGAACAAAGTAGAAAAACAATATACTTCCTTGGTTACACCATGGAAGTATAATAATAGGGAAAATCATGATCTGAAAGAATCGCATTTTTGGGACGGAAATACGAAGTATGTTGATTATATGTTGTTCTTATCATGTGAGAGTTTATATTATGTGTTTGTAAGTGACCCCACCCCTACCTCGAAATTGGGTAACGGGATTAGGAAATTATCCAACCCAGCCCAAAATGCGAAGTTTGAGGGCCCGTAACTCAGTTATTTTTCAATGGATTTTAAAATTGTTTTCAGTAATGTGATCAGCTCCTGACATAGATTGTTTGTTATAAATTTTGTCTGATTCGGAGACGGATAACATTTTGGTTATTGGAAAGAATATGGGTCCAGATTCAAATTTTGAGGCCCCAAATCTCGGCCATTTTCTAACGGATTTACGATCTGTTTTCATTTTTGTGACCATCGTGTATGGTAGATGTTATATTCCAAGTTTCATCTGATTCGGAAAAGAATAAAATAATGGTACCCCGGACCGCCCCTCCCCTGACCCACAACACTGAACCGACACTGGCAAAATTTGGCACACCACGTGCTCTCTTCAGACCGCACGCACTGGGATATCAAATGACATCCTACGTTCGACATCTTCGGAGGAGATATGTTCACAAGCACATGGGCCCAAATTTGCATAGTTTGAAGGCCCGCAACTCCGCCATTTTTGAATGGATTTTCGAAATTCTTTCAGTTTCTAGATGGATTGGCGGTATAGATGTTATATTCCAAGTTTCATCTGATTCGGAGAAGAATAAAAAAATGGTACCCCGGATCGCCCCTCCCCTGATCCACAACACCTAACCGACACAGGCAAAATTTGGCGCACCGCGTGCTCTCTTCAGACCGTCCGCACTGGGATATCAGATGACATCCTATGTTCGACATCTTCGGAGGAGATGTGTTCACAAGCACATGGGCCTAAATTGCAAACTTTGAGGGCCCGTAACTCTTGCATTTCTTCTCGAATTTCAAAAATCCTTTCCGGTACGGTTTGGTTTTCATTCAGGGAATCCACATACTTAAATAGATGAATGTCAATCAAAAAAAAAAAATTCGAAAATTTTGCCCCCACCCCAGCGTCAACATATATGTCCGACCCTGTCCAATTTTCTTTCTCAAACTAAACTGACAACGGTCAAAACGACTGTGAAATCCAAATGCAGTTATCTGGAATGACACGAGAGTACAGCCTAGTAAATCAAATAGAGGTTTGCCTATTTATGGGCGGTAACTCCGCAGGGAAAGCGCGGACACAAGTTTTGATGCCCGTGGGCAGTAGGGCATATCGAGGTGTGCATACGGTCCAATTTTCGATGCTCTGCTCCTTATAATTTCCGAGATAGTAAAGTGACATTTTTTCATATAAAGGGAGATAACTCAGCTGGGTAAACGCGGACAATATTCGTTGTATGCCGATAGGTTAGAACTCATTGACCCCAACATATGTACAAACTTTCAGTTCGATAATCCCCATACTTTCAGATATTAGGGCGTTGCAAAAGTGTCGAGTATAATAACAAATAATAATGAAAAATAATCGTAAAAGGTCCATAACTCCGTCAAAAAACATTGCGCCGAATTCCGGATACCATTATATTTAGTAGACCTCCGATGCCTACATTCGCTAGAGATTTCGCGTTCCTACTGCAATTAGTTTCTGAGTATTTCCAAATAAACGGAAAACGAACAAAGTAGAAAAACAATATACTTCCTTGGTTACACCATGGAAGTATAATAATAGGGAAAATCATGATCTGAAAGAATCGCATTTTTGGGACGGAAATACGAAGTATGTTGATTATATGTTGTTCTTATCATGTGAGAGTTTATATTATGTGTTTGTAAGTGACCCCACCCCTACCTCGAAATTGGGTAACGGGATTAGGAAATTATCCAACCCAGCCCAAAATGCGAAGTTTGAGGGCCCGTAACTCAGTTATTTTTCAATGGATTTTAAAATTGTTTTCAGTAATGTGATCAGCTCCTGACATAGATTGTTTGTTATAAATTTTGTCTGATTCGGAGACGGATAACATTTTGGTTATTGGAAAGAATATGGGTCCAGATTCAAATTTTGAGGCCCCAAATCTCGGCCATTTTTTAACGGATTTACGATCTGTTTTCATTTTTGTGACCATCGTGTATGGTAGATGTTATATTCCAAGTTTCATCTGATTCGGAAAAGAATAAAATAATGGTACCCCGGACTGCCCCTCCCCTGACCCACAACACTGAACCGACACTGGCAAAATTTGGCACACCACGTGCTCTCTTCAGACCGCACGCACTGGGATATCAAATGACATCCTAAGTTCGACATCTTCGGAGGAGATATGTTCACAAGCACATGGGCCCAAATTTGCATAGTTTGAAGGCCCGCAACCCCGCCATTTTTGAATGGATTTTCGAAATTCTTTCAGTTTCTAGATGGATTGGCGGTGTAGATGTTATATTCCAAGTTTCATCTGATTCGGAGAAGAATAAAAAAATGGTACCCCCGGATCGCCCCTCCCCTGATCCACAACACCTAACCGACACAGGCAAAATTTGGCGCACCGCGTGCTCTCTTCAGACCGTCCGCACTGGGATATCAGATGACATCCTATGTTCGACATCTTCGGAGGAGATGTGTTCACAAGCACATGGGCCTAAATTGCAAACTTTGAGGGCCCGTAACTCTTGCATTTCTTCTCGAATTTCAAAAATCCTTTCCGGTACGGTTTGGTTTTCATTCAGGGAATCCACATACTTAAATAGATGAATGTCAATCAAAAAAAAAAATTTCGAAAATTTTGCCCCCACCCCAGCGTCAACATATATGTCCGACCCTGTCCAATTTTCTTTCTCAAACTAAACTGACAACGGTCAAAACGACTGTGAAATCCAAATGCAGTTATCTGGAATGACACGAGAGTACAGCCTAGTAAATCAAATAGAGGTTTGCCTATTTATGGGCGGTAACTCCGCAGGGAAAGCGCGGACACAAGTTTTGATGCCCGTGGGCAGTAGGGCATATCGAGGTGTGCATACGGTCCAATTTTCGATGCTCTGCTCCTTATAATTTCCGAGATAGTAAAGTGACATTTTTTCATATAAAGGGAGATAACTCAGCTGGATAAACGCGGACAATATTCGTTGTATGCCGATAGGTTAGAACTCATTGACCCCAACATATGTACAAACTTTCAGTTCGATAATCCCCATACTTTCAGATATTAGGGCGTTGCAAAAGTGTCGAGTATAATAACAAATAATAATGAACAATAATCGTAAAAGGTCCATAACTCCGTCAAAAAACATTGCGCCGAATTCCGGATACCATTATATTTAGTAGACCTCCGATGCCTACATTCGCTAGAGATTTCGCGTTCCTACTGCAATTAGTTTCTGAGTATTTCCAAATAAACGGAAAACGAACAAAGTAGAAAAACAATATACTTCCTTGGTTACACCATGGAAGTATAATAATAGGGAAAATCATGATCTGAAAGAATCGCATTTTTGGGACGGAAATACGAAGTATGTTGATTATATGTTGTTCTTATCATGTGAGAGTTTATATTATGTGTTTGTAAGTGACCCCACCCCTACCTCGAAATTGGGTAACGGGATTAGGAAATTATCCAACCCAGCCCAAAATGCGAAGTTTGAGGGCCCGTAACTCAGTTATTTTTCAATGGATTTTAAAATTGTTTTCAGTAATGTGATCAGCTCCTGACATAGATTGTTTGTTATAAATTTTGTCTGATTCGGAGACGGATAACATTTTGGTTATTGGAAAGAATATGGGTCCAGATTCAAATTTTGAGGCCCCAAATCTCGGCCATTTTCTAACGGATTTACGATCTGTTTTCATTTTTGTGACCATCGTGTATGGTAGATGTTATATTCCAAGTTTCATCTGATTCGGAAAAGAATAAAATAATGGTACCCCCGGACCGCCCCTCCCCTGACCCACAACACTGAACCGACACTGGCAAAATTTGGCACACCACGTGCTCTCTTCAGACCGCACGCACTGGGATATCAAATGACATCCTACGTTCGACATCTTCGGAGGAGATATGTTCACAAGCACATGGGCCCAAATTTGCATAGTTTGAAGGCCCGCAACTCCGCCATTTTTGAATGGATTTTCGAAATTCTTTCAGTTTCTAGATGGATTGGCGGTATAGATGTTATATTCCAAGTTTCATCTGATTCGGAGAAGAATAAAAAAATGGTACCCCGGATCGCCCCTCCCCTGATCCACAACACCTAACCGACACAGGCAAAATTTGGCGCACCGCGTGCTCTCTTCAGACCGTCCGCACTGGGATATCAGATGACATCCTATGTTCGACATCTTCGGAGGAGATGTGTTCACAAGCACATGGGCCTAAATTGCAAACTTTGAGGGCCCGTAACTCTTGCATTTCTTCTCGAATTTCAAAAATCCTTTCCGGTACGGTTTGGTTTTCATTCAGGGAATCCACATACTTAAATAGATGAATGTCAATCAAAATTTTTTTTTCTAAAAATTTGCCCCCACCCCAGCGTCAACATATATGTCCGACCCTGTCCAATTTTCTTTCTCAAACTAAACTGACAACGGTCAAAACGACTGTGAAATCCAAATGCAGTTATCTGGAATGACACGAGAGTACAGCCTAGTAAATCAAATAGAGGTTTGCCTATTTATGGGCGGTAACTCCGCAGGGAAAGCGCGGACACAAGTTTTGATGCCCGTGGGCAGTAGGGCATATCGAGGTGTGCATACGGTCCAATTTTCGATGCTCTGCTCCTTATAATTTCCGAGATAGTAAAGTGACATTTTTTCATATAAAGGGAGATAACTCAGCTGGGTAAACGCGGACAATATTCGTTGTATGCCGATAGGTTAGAACTCATTGACCCCAACATATGTACAAACTTTCAGTTCGATAATCCCCATACTTTCAGATATTAGGGCGTTGCAAAAGTGTCGAGTATAATAACAAATAATAATGAAAAATAATCGTAAAAGGTCCATAACTCCGTCAAAAAACATTGCGCCGAATTCCGGATACCATTATATTTAGTAGACCTCCGATGCCTACATTCGCTAGAGATTTCGCGTTCCTACTGCAATTAGTTTCTGAGTATTTCCAAATAAACGGAAAACGAACAAAGTAGAAAAACAATATACTTCCTTGGTTACACCATGGAAGTATAATAATAGGGAAAATCATGATCTGAAAGAATCGCATTTTTGGGACGGAAATACGAAGTATGTTGATTATATGTTGTTCTTATCATGTGAGAGTTTATATTATGTGTTTGTAAGTGACCCCACCCCTACCTCGAAATTGGGTAACGGGATTAGGAAATTATCCAACCCAGCCCAAAATGCGAAGTTTGAGGGCCCGTAACTCAGTTATTTTTCAATGGATTTTAAAATTGTTTTCAGTAATGTGATCAGCTCCTGACATAGATTGTTTGTTATAAATTTTGTCTGATTCGGAGACGGATAACATTTTGGTTATTGGAAAGAATATGGGTCCAGATTCAAATTTTGAGGCCCCAAATCTCGGCCATTTTCTAACGGATTTACGATCTGTTTTCATTTTTGTGACCATCGTGTATGGTAGATGTTATATTCCAAGTTTCATCTGATTCGGAAAAGAATAAAATAATGGTACCCCCGGACCGCCCCTCCCCTGACCCACAACACTGAACCGACACTGGCAAAATTTGGCACACCACGTGCTCTCTTCAGACCGCACGCACTGGGATATCAAATGACATCCTACGTTCGACATCTTCGGAGGAGATATGTTCACAAGCACATGGGCCCAAATTTGCATAGTTTGAAGGCCCGCAACTCCGCCATTTTTGAATGGATTTTCGAAATTCTTTCAGTTTCTAGATGGATTGGCGGTATAGATGTTATATTCCAAGTTTCATCTGATTCGGAGAAGAATAAAAAAATGGTACCCCGGATCGCCCCTCCCCTGATCCACAACACCTAACCGACACAGGCAAAATTTGGCGCACCGCGTGCTCTCTTCAGACCGTCCGCACTGGGATATCAGATGACATCCTATGTTCGACATCTTCGGAGGAGATGTGTTCACAAGCACATGGGCCTAAATTGCAAACTTTGAGGGCCCGTAACTCTTGCATTTCTTCTCGAATTTCAAAAATCCTTTCCGGTACGGTTTGGTTTTCATTCAGGGAATCCACATACTTAAATAGATGAATGTCAATCAAAAAAAAAAAATTCGAAAATTTTGCCCCCACCCCAGCGTCAACATATATGTCCGACCCTGTCCAATTTTCTTTCTCAAACTAAACTGACAACGGTCAAAACGACTGTGAAATCCAAATGCAGTTATCTGGAATGACACGAGAGTACAGCCTAGTAAATCAAATAGAGGTTTGCCTATTTATGGGCGGTAACTCCGCAGGGAAAGCGCGGACACAAGTTTTGATGCCCGTGGGCAGTAGGGCATATCGAGGTGTGCATACGGTCCAATTTTCGATGCTCTGCTCCTTATAATTTCCGAGATAGTAAAGTGACATTTTTTCATATAAAGGGAGATAACTCAGCTGGGTAAACGCGGACAATATTCGTTGTATGCCGATAGGTTAGAACTCATTGACCCCAACATATGTACAAACTTTCAGTTCGATAATCCCCATACTTTCAGATATTAGGGCGTTGCAAAAGTGTCGAGTATAATAACAAATAATAATGAAAAATAATCGTAAAAGGTCCATAACTCCGTCAAAAAACATTGCGCCGAATTCCGGATACCATTATATTTAGTAGACCTCCGATGCCTACATTCGCTAGAGATTTCGCGTTCCTACTGCAATTAGTTTCTGAGTATTTCCAAATAAACGGAAAACGAACAAAGTAGAAAAACAATATACTTCCTTGGTTACACCATGGAAGTATAATAATAAAAAAAATGAGATAAAAGAATGAAAACATGTTGTAACCTATAGGTATATATGGCTTTGTGTAGATGCGCTTCATTAAATTTTGGTAAGAACATTGTATATGATACTTTAATTAAAGCGACACACACCCCAAGCCTCAATATATCAAAATATGTCGATACATATAAATGTGTGCTTCGGGAAGTCTTTTTAACGTGAACGAAATTGTCGTCTCAGAAGAAAAAAAAAGGTTTCGCTTCTACGCTCCAGCCATTCTACAGTATGCAAAATTTAAACCATTCATTGTTATTTCTCCCCGAAATGTATAGTAAAACGAAGAGCGTTTGTGTGGAAAGTTCGAAAGAGCAAAGAAATTCCCATTACTTCAGGAAGTCTACTCAGAGAAAGTGGATCGAGTAATATAATAATTTAGCGTTATTATCAATGATAATGATGAGAGAAGTCTATATGTGTATCATAAAGCTACAATATATCAAACACTTCGACAGTTAGAACATATCACACGTTCTCATATGTACTCAGATATAGCAAGTAGCGCTGCTTACGTTATATTATACATCAATTGAATTTGATCTCAATGGCACGGTCAGTCCTTGTGTAATTTGATAGACATATATTGCTAATGATACCAGCGTGAATACATTATGTAATATGTCCAGGCATCTAACCATGGGTTGTATATGATTAACAGATGTGGTTTATTCAGAGTTTTATGGCCACAGCAGGCCATCACAAATTCACAGGTCTATAGTATGAAGAACTACCATAGAACTACCACAGATGCAAAACACGGATATGAGGTACGTTCTGTTGTTATCAATTTAATTTCAACATTTTATAATTTTACAATATTGCGACACTCTGTATACGTTCAACTAACCGAGTACCGATATATACTATGTACTTTATATAAGTAAAGTAATCATAGCCGTACGGACCATGGGCTGTGGGGACTGCAGCCCCCACAAATGTGTTGAAAGCTACAAATTCGGACAATTTTCGGGCAAATTGGAGATATTTTCTGTAAAATTCGGACAATTTTCTGGCAAATTTCAGAATGATATTTCAGGGGGAAATCGTGGCAATATTTTTCACATTTATGCCCAAATTATTCAAATTTAAGATTAATTTGAATGTAATGTGTTATATTTCTATGTATATACAAGACGTATAATTATACTACAAAAGCTGCGTTACAACCATCATGTACACAAATTCGGGCAAAAATATCTACCTAAAATTTCGGGCGCCCGTACGGCTATGAAAGTAATGAAGTAAGACACAGGTGGTCATCGATGACTTTATTTGAGGATACACGTTTTATTTGTCCATAATCACTATAACGAGTGTGTTCAGTAATTCCTTATCACTCTTCGTCGGCATCGATACACGCATGTGCGCATATATACACAGTATTTCAATTTTATTAACAATTATTTATATCACTTTTTTCCAGATATAAGTTCGATCGAACGAGAAAGAATATCAACAGCTATCGACAGGACACTTCGGAATGGTGCAAAACTCAAACGTGTTGTGACCGCTCTCCCATGCATGACTCGGAAGTGATCGGGAATTTTACAGAAAAATTACCCATAAGCTGTGCATGGTTGTATGAAATGTGACGATAAACGCTGAATGTCAACGGATGTACATATATATGGATATTAATAAATGCAAAAGCTGTACTGGACCACTGGAAGCAAGAACTAATACGAATGTTTATATATAGATAAAATGCTACATCTATCTGGAAAAGTATTTCGCTGTGCGTTCGTTGTGTCAGTATCATTCTGTGCGTCTGGACGTTACTGTTTGATAACAGGACGGAAATACATGTGCGGCTTCCTCAAGGTCCGCATGCAGTAACTACACGAGATTTCTCTACCCCCAAAAATATATGTGAATTTGGTACTCACAAAAGTGTTGTGATTGTGAAATTTGGGGACTATACTCCGACACTATACATAGTGAGTCGAGGTCACACACATGTATTACTCTAAAAGGGAACAAAATTCTCGGACTTAATTCGTCGAAGGAACTGTATAGCAAAACATAGTTTATTCCTCTTGTAGACTCATTATATCGGACTGTTTCTGGATCTTATTTTAAAACATAACATGTTGGAAATTAGAACCCATCTATATCGGTATGTTGTAAATAATCTGGCTTCAATTTTAACCAAAGATTTCATAGTGGGGTCTCCCCATTGTTGAGTGTTTTGCTTATCGCACACCCTTTATGCACTGTACAGTACAATAAATGACCGGATTTAGTATACATTACCCCTTTAAGGTCTCCGGAATCCTGAGAAATGTATAAATTTTCCCAATGCATTACTGCTTAGGCCAAACAATAGTGATATTTCCGGACGTCCGCCCCATCTATTGTATTGACCCCGTGAAAAAATTAATACATGCAAAAACCTAATTAAAATTTCCTTTATCATCTCTGATTATATTCTCTGGACCCGAATTAAGGTACATGTAGCTCATTTGTGTTCAAATCCCACCATTACAGTGCTTATTTAGCACCCTATGTTTATTACAAGTCCCTTGGAAAAACAGATGAATATAATCCATATATGAATGTTAAAAAAAAAAAAAATTGAACTGTGAGAATGTATGATTTTAATTATGTTTTGTCTGTAGCTGTTACACATATGTAAATTTGACTATCCTGTTACTGTTAAATATGCTACTTGAATAAACACATTCTATTTTATAAACATATTTCGTCTTATAAACGTGTCCATGTTTATTACTTAAACACATTAATTTATTTTCTAAACATATTTGACATTTATTCATTAAAAACGTGACGTTTAGATAATAAACATTCCATTTAGAAAATAAATGCGTTGACGCGTGTGAAAACTGTAACGGTATTGCGTTTAAGATTGTGTTGAGATCCTAAACACCTATTTTTACAGTGTAGACGCTGTTCCGATATGCGTTATAATTCCGTTGAATATCCACGGTCCACTACATAAAGTATAGACGCTACCCCCGATATGCGTTATAATTCGGCTGAATATGCTCGGTCCATGGGATAAAGTATAGACACTGTCCCCGATATGCGTTATAATTCCGTTCAATATCGACGGTCCACTGGATAACGTATAGACACTGTCCCCGATTTGCGTTATAATTCCGTTCAATATCGACGGTCCACTGGATAACGTATAGACGCTATCCCCGATTTGCGTTATAATTCTGCTGAATATCCACGGTCCACGGGATAAAGTATAGACACTGTCCCCGATATGCGTTATAATTCGGCTGAATATCCACGGTCCACGGGATAAAGTAGAGACGCTGTCACCGATATGCGTTATAATTCGGCTGAATATCTACGGTCCCCGGGATAAAGTATAGACGCTATCCCCGATATGCGTTATAATTCGGCTGAATATCCACGGTCCACGGGATAATATATAGACGCTGTCCCCGATATGCGTTATAATTCCGCTGAATATCCACGGTCCACGGGATAAAGTATAGACGCTGTCCCCGATATGCGTTATAATTCGGCTGAATATCCACGGTCCACGGGATAAAGTAGAAACGCTGTCACCGATATGCGTTATAATTCGGCTGAATATCTACGGTCCCCGGGATAAAGTATAGACGCTATCCCCGATATGCGTTATAATTCGGCTGAATATCCACGGTCCACGGGATAATATATAGACGCTGTCCCCGACATGCGTTATAAGTCGACTGGATATCTGCGGTCCCCGGGATAAAGTATAGACGCTGTCACAGATATGCGTTATAATTCGGCTGAATATCCACGGTCCATGGGATAAAGTATAGACGCTGTCACAGATATGCGTTATAATTCGGCTGAATATCCACGGTCCACGGGGTATAAAGTATAGACTTCCCCGATATGCGTTATAATTTGGCTGAATATCCACGGTCCATGGGATAAATTATAGACGCTGTCACAGATATGCGTTATAATTCGGCTGAATATCCACGGTCCACGGGATCATTTATAGACGTTATAATTCGGCTGAATATCCGCGGTACACGGGGTATAAAGTATAGACTTCCCCGATATGCGTTATAAGTCTGCTGAATATCCGCGGTCCACTGGATAAAGTATAGACGCTGTCACAGATATGCGTTATAATTCGGCTGAATATCCACGGTCCACGGGAGCATTTATAGACGTTATAATTCGGCGGAATATCCGCGGTCCACGGGTAAAAAGTATAGACTTCCCCGATATGCGTTATAAGTCTGCTGAATATCCGCGGTCCACGGGATAAAGTATAGACGCTGTCCCCGATATGCGTTATAATTCGGCTGAATATCCACGGGATAAAGTATAGACGCACTCTCCAATATACTTTATAATTCCGCTGAATATCCACGGTCCACGGGATAATTTATAGACGCTGTCACCGATATGCATTATAATTCGGTTTAATATCCACGATCCACGGGATAAAGTATAGACGCTGTCCCCGATATGCGCTATAAATCGGCTGAATATCCACGGTCCACGGGCTAAAGTATAGACGTTGTCCCCGATATGCGTTATAATTCTGTTGAATATCCACGGTCCATGGGATAAAGTATAGACGCTGTCCCCGATATGCGTTATTATTCCGCTGAATATCCACAGCCCACGGAATAAAGTATAGATGCTGTCCCCGAAATGCGTTATAATCCGGCTGAATATCCACGATCCACGGGATGAACTTCCATAAAGTATAGAAGTGTCCCCGATATGCGTTATAATTCGGCTGAATATCCACGGTCCATGTGATAAAGTATCGACGCTATTCCCCATATACGTTATAATTCCGCTGAATATCCGCAGTCCACGGGATAATTTATAGACGCTGTCCCCGATATGCGTTATAATTCAGCTGAATATCCACTGTCCACGGGACAAAGTATAGACGCTGTCCCCGACATGCGTTATAATTCGGCTGAATATCGCGGTCCACGGGATAAAGTATAGACGCTGTCCCCGATATGCGTTATAATTCGGCTGAATATCAACGGTCCACGGGATAAAGTATAGACGCTGTCCCCGATATGCGTTATAATTCGGCTGAATATCCGCGGTCCACCGGACAAAGTATAGACGCTGTCCCGGACATGCGTTATAATTCGGCTGAATATCCACGGTCCACGGGATAAAGTATAGACGCTGTCCCCGATATGCGTTATAATTCGGCTGAATATCCGCGGTCCACGGGATAAAGTATAGACGCTGTCCCCGATATGCGTTATATAATTCGGCTGAATATTCACGGTCCACGGGATAAAGTACAGATGCTGTCCCCGATATGCGTTATAATTCGGCTGAATATCCACGGTCCATGGGATAAAGTATAGTCGCTGTCCCAATATGCGTTATTATTCGGCTGAATATCCGCGGTCCACAGGATAAAGTATAGATGCTGTCCCCGATATGTGTTATAATTCGGCTGAATATCCGCGGTCCATGGGATAAAGTATAGACGCTGTTCCCGATATGAGTTATTGTTCTGCTGAATAATCACGGCCCACGGAATAAAGTATAGATGCTGTCCCCAATATGCGTTATAATCCGGCTGAATATCTATGGTCCCCGTGATAAAATATAGACGCTATCCCCGATATGCGTTATAATTCGTCTGAATATCCACGGTCCACGGGATCAAGTATAGACGCTGTCCCGATATGCGTTATAATTTGGCTGAATATCCCCGGTCCACGGGATAAAGTATAGACGCTGTCCCCGATATGCGTTATAATTCTGCTGAATATCCGCGTTCCACGGGATAAAGTATAGACGCTTTCCCGATATGAGTTATAATTCCGATGAATATCCACGGTCCACGGGATAAAGTATAGACTTTATCCCCGATATGCGTTATAATTCTGCTGAATATCCACGGCACACGGGATAAATTATAGACGCTGTCCCCGGTATGCGTTATAATTCGGCTGAATATCAGCGGTCCACGGGATAAAGTATAGACACTGTCCCCGATATGCTTTATAATTCGGCTGAAAATCCGCGGTCCACGGGATAGAGTATAGACGCTGTCCCCGATATGCGTTATAATTCCGCTGAATATCCACAGTCCACAGGATAAATTATAGACGCTACCCCCGATATGCGTTATAATTGTGCTGAATAACCACAGTCCATGGGATAAACTATAGACGCTGTCTCCATATGCGTTATTATTCGGCTGAATATCCGCGGTCCACGGGATAAAGTATAGATGCTGTCCCCGATATGCGTTATAATTCGGCTGAATATCCACGGTCCACGGGATGAACTTCCATAAAGTATAGACGCTATCCTCGATATGCGTTATAATTCGGCTGAATATCCACGGTCCATGCGATAAAGTATAGACGTTGTCCCCGATATGCGTTATAATTCGGCTGAATAATCCAGGTCAGATTTTACCTCAAATTTAATTATTTCCAAAAGTGATTTTCCACATATCAAGCAAAATATAACAATATTTTGCAATAACCATCGTTTTCTTGGCACGGACATGGCGAAAATTAACAAAAGCATAACTTGTGCCCCGATCCTCTCTGAGCCAGCAACATACATTTTATATAATCTATGTCTACTTGGGTCACAATATCTTTGTATAACAACAACATGTACATGTATAATCGCTTTTACTAATCGGCATTCTTCCACAGTATCCTATTAAACTGTTAATGCAACTACGTACATTATTTCCACACAAGGTATATACCATGTAGTATACTGTACAGGGTTTGACCATTGTGAGGACTTTTAATGATGGTCTATCTATTCTGATTTCACATTCTACAACGATATTTCTAGGAAAGTTGTTGTCAAGGTTTTATAATTTTATAGTCGACCAAAATCTCTTCAAAGCTTGTGTTTGCATAATGTTCCTATGCCTTCTTTGCAGTTCCCAACGAAAACCTGATAAACATTTGTTACAAATATTTTACTAAAAATGTTTTAAAAGATAAATTTTCAATCTAAATAATAATATAGTAATGTTCTTAAAATGGCAACACAAACTGTCCCGACTCATAGACAAATTAATTTTCTAGTGACAGCAGCTCCAATTGACGTGTTACCCTAACTAATAACTATTATGCTGAAATCCCTGAATATATAAACAAACAGTTCACGGAAGGGATGTACCATTTTAGCCATAATAATGGCTATTGGTATACATCTATGTGGTTTTCAATTACAGCACCCTGGTATAACGAACCTGGTATAAATAACAACATATTACCAATATATAGACAAAAGTTAACTGTTCTGAGTAGTTTACGGTTTTTCTCCTCGAGTGAGATCCGGCGGATTACTTTTATGAGGTGCTGGTCGAGTGAAAATAATCCTCGCATCTCACGAGAGGAGAAAACCCATACGCTACTCAGAACAGTTTACTGTTATGTTTATTATATGCTCTATACCAGTTTGTTACGACCCAGACCACAATATCACACGGTTAGACCTAATAAGTTCTTAAAGCTACAACATCACCAGCATTTCTGTTAAAATAATGCGCAAGGATACCGAATGACGCAAAACTTGACGTCATGACGCAGTATTTTAACATCTTAAGAGTAAGATAACATGTTCGGTCTTCTGGGGGCGGGGATGTGATTTATATTTTGACGAAAAAGTCGGTGAAAATATAATTCTCTGATACAAGTAATTGTACACATGGAGTTTGAGAAAACAATATGTTGGTGGCAACTTGGTGCAAATAAAGTTTCACATACTTGCTAATTTGTTGTTTTTTTTTATGTGATGCTTTGTAAATCAAACAACAAAATAAAACAAACCAAACAAAATACTCAAACACGTTTCGGTCGGAAAATCAGAGTTTATTGAGGATGATAATGTAACCAATTCTGAATGTAGATTATTCCGAAGTTTCTCCATAGAATTACAACATATCACATAATATTATATGAGAAAGTGAGTAAAGTGGGTTGTGAATAAAGACATGTATTTGGTACACGAGCGCAAATATGACAAAAGAGAAAGAAATAATGGAAACCATAATGATACATAATTGTACATGATTATTTTAGTGACATATTATAGGTCAGGTATTGCTCAATGGTTAGGGTGTTTAACTTATTGCCGCTGTATTGACAGAGATATGAGTTCGATGCTCGCCGGCCGACTGTCGAGTGTCACAAAAGTGGTCAGGTGTCCAGTTACATGAAAGTAATATAATATCCATTCTTCAGTTAATGGCAATTGGTCGACTTGGACTGATGGAGAATGTTCAACGACATGCGGAGAAGGCCAAAAGACTCGTACACGGACGTGTGACAATCCAGCGGAGCCGAATGGTGGGGCCGAGTGCGATGGAAATTCAGAAGAGTCAATCACATGTAAACTGGAGGAATGCCCCGGTAAGTGTGCCGAATAAATAAGTTTGACCCTGAACATTTGTGAATTAGAACCACGGGATAAAGTATAGACGCTGTCCCCAATGCGGTTGAATATCCGCGGTCAGATTTGACACTAATTTCAAAATTATAACATATCCGGCAAAAATAGCTATAACCATCGTTTTCTTGGCACGGACGTCGCGAAAATTAACAAAAGCTTCAATCAGTTTTACCTGAAATGTTAACTGTTCAAATAAAAAAAAATCATGACAAAATAAAACTTAAATGTGTTAAAACAAACTTTGACTGATTTCAACGATATTCGGTATATGAGTCTTTGACCGATTTTCGATGAAAAACATGGCCTCCGGCAGCCATCATGGATTTTACTCTTTGCACCACTAAATCCTTTAGCACACACTACCGAGTATATTCCGCGTTCGATCGTCACCAAAATTCATACGGATCTCCCGGTGACCTCTAGATGGCTGCTTACCATTTTTCTCGAATTATGTTGGAAAACAGCGGCGATCTTAGATTTTACTCTTTGTATGACTAAATCCTTTAGCACACCTTGCAGGTCACATTTCTCACACAATCGTCACCAAACTTCATATGGATCTTCGGGGTGACCTATAGACGGAAGCTTCCCTTTTTTACCCGAAATTCCTTTTTTTTTAAACATGGCCGCCAGCAGCCATCTTGGATTTCGAATGTGAATCCATCAGCGCACCCATAAGCCCACATTTATTGGAGAACTGTTTCGAGTGATTCGAGATCGGCTGCAGCTAGTTGCAGTCGGAGATGGGACCTCGAAGATACCGATGACCAGGATATGGGACGTCACGTTTCCACCAAATCCTGGTTGTGAGTTCCGGTACTACCGATCAAATCCAAAATGGCGGAATGAGTAAATGAAAAAGGCGGACAATGATTGAATGAACGAAAAACGTGAATGTGTAGTTGATACATGTAGATTTTTATCTTTAGGTTCGATGGTTGTTTTACTAAAACACTTGTCTATCTAGTTTATGAAACTATTTTTGGAAAGGTGGAGTTTATGGATAATCCGATGTTTTGTATAGGCCTAGGCCATCGATCTATACGTTGATGCCTAGGTCTAAAAATAGTGTTTATTGATGCTCTTAAAGTATAAAATATACAGCATTGGGTCTGATCAACAGAGAACCCTATATAGTTTATGAGGCCAGACCCTCAAATTCGATGATTAAATTACGGGGAATACATGTCGTTTATATTGGATACTGAAAGTTGCATTCGTTGCGGCTACAGTCGCGATCATCGTCGTTCGAGATCAGCCTTGTTGGTAAATAAAAAGGAAGAATGTTCATATAATCATGATACGGAACATAGATTGGATAAAATCGGGAAAACTTAGTAAAATAGTCAGTCGAAGCAGTTTGAAGAGGGTGGTCCCTATCCCAGATTCGGAACAAAACATAGGGGTAGTGGGTACCCAGATGCCGAAAAAGATCATTGCGCCTAGTGTCCGTAAATTATATGCTGACCCCCCCCCCCCTGATACATATATAAAATAATTATTATGTTTAAATGAATTCCCAGAATAGACTCACCAGTTGGCAGTTCTATATATCAGTTTATGTACCAGTGTATCACATTTAAAAGTGAAATATTGTGATGTGTAGCCAAGAGAACGCTGTCATATATTCAGTTCGTTGGGTTGGTGGTCCCCAACTCATCGAACAATACATATACACATAGCCAAAGGAAGAGTCTACTACGCCTAAACACTCATTACATACCACAGACATATGCAGAGCCAACAGTCACTCTTAACATAGCATACAAAAATAACTACCACCCAGGCGAACACCCCAGACACATCAAACCACTCAAACCATTAAATTGCTATCAAATTATGGCATACATACCACTTATTTGCTGGCATAAATACAGTCACGTACATGTAAACCCATATTTCTAAGGTATACTTAATATAGCTCAAAGGATTAAAGATGGATTATCTCTTTAAATAACAAATTTTAAATAGTTGCGTGGGTATAAAATAATAGATATGAACTGAAGACCCCTGTCCGGAAAAGCTTCTATCAATTAATATTGATTTTATTTCGAATATTAAATCGGGCCCGTTTATGTTACTATTTTTAGAACCGACCATTCGGATGAGACCGTATTGCGATATAGAGCACTGGGCTGTTCCTCCGGCTACGCAACGAATGTCAAATGTCACAGATTGGTTGTTTGTATTGTTTTGTTCCACAGATATAAGCGATAATGAGTATAATTAACGTTTATTTGTGACAAAATTGCACAATATAATTTCTGGTCTCTGTTAACAGTAACCACTATTGTTCGTTAGCTGAACAAACACACCTTTTTAGACCAGAAAATATTCGAAATAAAATTAATATTAATCGATAGAAGCATTTCCGGACAGGAGTCTTCGATTCAAATCTAATATTTTATACCCCGGTAACTATATAATACATGTTTACAAAGAGATAATCCACCTTTAAGTATCAACTTAAAATATATGATATATACGGAATTTACTGTATTGCCGTTTCGATTGTAATACAATGTAACGCTTTGTTTCCATTCTGGGAAGTTCTTCCTCTCTGTAAACCACGACCGTACATATGGTCCCCACTGCCGTTCACCTGCTATTGAAATTACATAGGACTATGAGTCTGGATAGCTCGATTGACTACGCAAATGGATTGGTGGTATATATCCAGGGTTGAGTTCGTTTGTGTCTAATGTTCTTCACCATAAACAGGCCTGGATTCCAGAGAGTAAATACTTCCGTTAACCCTTGTACATGTGTGCCGTGATGTTTTTTATATCTGTTTGCATTATTTGTAATATGTATTTATATACTTATATCTTCATTATATATGGAGGATAAATGAAGATATATATATGTACACAATTAATATACACACCTAGTTAAGATAATGTAAGTGTCACACACAAATGAGATAAACTGTCATACCAACGAGCAGACACATGCATAGCAACTAAACAGCCAACAAAACGACAGCATTCGCTCATATACATGAACACTCATATGGATTCTATATTTGTTAGGATAATATAATATGACTGAGGAAATAGTATATACACTATTATACAACTCAACACCGGTGGATGAAACAAACATTAATTAATCAATGTACTTAGATGCATGTTCATCAGTAATAAAGAATTCCATTCTGCGGTACGGAAAATACACATGTACACTTAAATATACATTTCACCACTAAAAGTTCTTGTTCGATGATTACCGTTTTAAAATTAAAAGGCTAGTGTACCCACATTTTTCACAACTTAGAGGTTCGGGAGACAAAGAAACGACAAAATGCAGAGAGATCCTCGACATATTCCTCTAGATTTGGTGGAATATAACCGCGGAACGATGCAGTTTGTTCAATCCTCAGACTATTGATGTTCATGTAACATTGTACAGTAAATATATCAATGAATTCGTACCTGATTTGGTTACGTAATTGATTCAGAAACATACAATACTTAACGACATTTGTAACTACGTCAGTGTATGCATAATGACAATTGTCAAAATGGGTTGAAACGTTCTGATTAGAGGGACCCTATTAGATTAATCAGACGAAGAGATGGAAGCTGCTCCAGATAATTCTGAATACGGTCAATCAGAATTGGTTCTCAGATAATTGTTCTGAATCTTGCAAGTCAAAATATGACTATTCGACGCATCTAAGGTTTCGGCCATTATCGGCGCTTACTGGAGAATGATTTTCAATATGCCACATCTTGATTATTAACTGTGGGTTTTCATCCTTCCAGATGGCTATATATACTAGCTATGCTATGCGTTTGAAGTCATTTTAGGTATGAATCGATAGATGAGTTATGTACCGTTTCATCTAAACATATCGATACTATGACAAAATTGGAAAATAATATGCGAACATATCGACGACTTTTCAATTTCTGGCCACCAGTTTGGCCGCCATCTTGGCTGTGAATTTCATTTACACAACTAAAACGAATAGTTCGTATCAATGTTCCGTCTACCCCACGTGTAAACATAATTCGCGTAACAATAACGCCCATTGTCAGAAAGTAAAATCAAATATGCGTATTTAAAATTTCTGTCTCCGTTTTAGCCGCCATCTTGGACTTGGGAATCAATTTATGGGATGAAATGTAAGGTAGTTACTTCACACTAGTATTCCCAACTCAAATGTAAGCATGAATGGAGTTGCGATTAGTTATAATAGCTCACAATAAAGTGAATATGAGGGATATTCAGTGATTTCTCCAAATCTGTCCACAATTTAAGGTGCCATTTTTTTATTTGGAGGAATTTTTGTTGGATGAGATATAAGGAAAGTACTTCGCCCTACTCACAACATTAAGCATGGATGGAGTTGTCATGACAATAACGCTCACTGGTGTAAACATGCGGCGATTGTCGGTGATTTTTCAATATCTGGTCGCCATTTTTGCCGCCTTCTTGGATTTTGGTGAATATTCCTCAACTCAAGTATAAGAGGAGTCCTAGCCCGGGTATTTCCTACACAGTATATGCATCGGTTCAGTTATGCTAATAATAACACCCACAGATTCCAAACAGATCGTGGATTCAGCATCTGGTAAAACATGATATCGGGCAAATTATCCGACCTGGAATGCATTGGGCATAAATTACTCTTCTATAAGATAAATGTATAAAATCACACCAGCATGTCCAAGTTTTCCATCAAATCGAAATGATAAGTGGTAAAATGTCGAAAATATAGCAAATTTTCACATTTATTTCGACCGCCATCATGGCCGCCATATTGGATTCTGGTGTCGCATATTTGACTAAGTCGTCAGCAGGGTATATTAGCGTAACGAATCGAATTGAAAATAAATCCGTATACAGTATTATATTTACTATAATATCGATCAAAGAAATATGTATATCAAGAAAAATGGCCGCCATGATGGACGCCATCTTGTCTGAACTCTGGAATCTCTGTGGGCACTTTTTTTCTTGTTAAAAACCGTGAAATAAATTAGAGGACACATTAAGAAAATTAGTGCGGTGAAGTTGAGTCCTGTGTCGGTGAAAAGGTCGACCAATATCTCTTGGACTAATAAACTAGTTTATCCACAAAATAGCCACATGACTATTATAGTTATGCCTACGGAGGCGATTTAACAAAGGTAAATTTCATATTTTACCCCACGCCCCATACTTGAAAACCTGGATGGGCATATATGACCTAGATTTTTAGATGGGATGGATGATGCACAGAAAAAACCACGAGAATAGCCCCGTTTCTGTTCTGGTTATGCCTACAGAGATGAGTTAGCAACGAAACTGGCCTATTTTGACCTCCCGCACGACTTGCGCCCAATCTGTTAACAGCTGGATTGGCATACACGACCCAGATTGGGATATTTAGATGGTCTAGTCGTGGCACAACAAAGATTCTACAAGGATAGCCCCGTGCACTGGCAACATGTCGATCCGATACTTGATTTCCATTATTTAATTTCAGTTAACAATGAATCAGAATGTGAATGCAACCCATGTCAGAATGGAGGGACGTGTTCGGACAGGAATGGTTACAGCTGTAAATGTTCACTAGGATTTACTGGGCGTGACTGCACAGGTGAGCGCTGATTGCGTTAAGCCTGGACGGGGAAATAGTATAAATATATTTACTGCCTTGGTATGGAATAACGGAAACAATTTTCCCGGGTGGTATTTTAATCAGTAAGAGGACTATTGACCCGATTGCTGTTCAGAAGATATTCCACCCGAATGCATTCAATTGCTGCTTTATTGTATATGACACAACCGTGATGTCAACAGGTGGGTAATGATTAAAATGATATGACTACCGCTTGCCACAGTATCGCCTCGCGACAACATAAACATATAATACTTCGAAGACTATAGCCCAGGCGATTTCATTGTTGGGGAACGAGACTATATCCCGTCGATGGTTCGCCGCTTGCCATAATTAAAATCAATATACAAACCGCTACCGGTATACCTGTATGTTAGCCCCATGAGCTATGAGAAAGACGTAGAGGTGACCTTCTGAAAGTTAGTATACTCGTCGACCGTATGCCTTGCTATGTCAATATAACGCACAGCCATTTTTAACATATATTAAATGGCGTGAGCTAGATTCCGGAAAATGGATTGCGTGAAACGTTCTGATTAGAGGGACCCTTCTCACATGAAATGTGGAATAATTTGTGGGTGTGATCGAGCTAGATCCATCAGACGAAGAGATGGACGCTGGTCCAGTTAATTATAGTGTTGCAAATCAGAATCGGTACTCAGATAATTATTCTGATTCTTGCAAGTCATTATATGACTATTCGGCGCACCTACGGTCATGGCCATTATCGGCGCTTACTGGAGAATGGATTACGCAATGTGACATCGCGATTATTAATTGTGGAATTTCGTCTTTCCAAATGCTACTAGCTATGTAAAGCGTTTGAAGACGTCTTATGTATAAACCGATAGATGATTTATGTATCGTGTATGTATCGTCTATACATATCGATATTATGATAAAGGTGGAATTAGTATGTGGAAATATCGACGACTATTCAATTTCTGGCCAACAGTTTGGCCGCCATCTTGACTGTGAATATTAATTGCCCAACACAAACGAATACTTCGTATCAATGTTAAATAGACACCCGTCGATATGTGCAGAATTATCGTAACAATAACACCCATTGTCTGAAATAAATTTCGGACGACATTTAACCGCTATCTTGGATTTAGGAAACCATTTTTTGAATGAGATATAAAATAATTACTTGGCGTCAGTATTTCCATTTTAACAGGTAAGACGTGAATATGACGGGATTTTCGGAGAATTTTCAAAATCTGACCGCCAGTTTGGATTTTGGGTACTTCTTTTTCTTCGACATAAGGACAACACTTTACCTCACTGTTCCCAACTCACAACAGTAAGCATGGGTGGAGTTGGTAACTGATGTAAAAATCGATATTTCATTTTTACGGACCGCCATTTTGACTGCCATGTTGGATTTGGGTGAATATTCATCAAGTCAAGTATAAGAGGAATCCAGCACAGGTATCTCCTACACACATATGTGCATGGGTGGAGTTATAATGACAATACCACCCACTGATTCGAAGCAGGCATTGCATTATTAGCTTCGATTCGGCTGTGAACTGATAATACCGGCATTTTGAAAAAAAGTGATATCGGCCAAATCTTCTGCCAGGAATGTATATTATGGGCCCATCGTATGCGTAAATGACTCTTATATAAGATAATTATATAATGTCACGTCAAGATATTTCCACAGAGACAAACGATATGTGGTAAAAATACCGAAAATGTACCAAATTTCACATTTATGCCGCCATCTTGGTCGCTATATTGGATTTTGGTGTCTGCTTTTAGTTTTAACTGTGATACATGTAGCTTTCTTCATTTATGTCTTAGAAGGGCATGCCCGATTCATATGTTAGAATGGTCGCAATTAGTATTATACTCACAACTGAAGAATGGACTTTTCAGCTACATGTTGTGTTATCGTTTTTTATTTACAGCCATTTTTATACAATAGTCTTTTTCTGGATTAAATTCCACGAGGTAGACCACAAGTTTGATCCTCTTCAAATTTCAAAGTTTCATAAGTATTGTCTGTCACATTATGTATTGAGGATTTAAATATTTCATCAAAACTATGATAGTAATAGAAGAATTAAGATGTATTTTTCAGCTAAGAATAATACTAATTTCGACCATTCTAAAACATATGAATCGTAATGCCTATCGGGAAATCATATTGTCACCACGGGCTAATTCTACGGATTAGCAAATTAAGAGCAAAACATTGGTGGTGACCCGTGAAAAATACCATTCGTCTGAGTCGTCTGACCATTATTAGTTACGGTCTTGATATTAATACAATGGTGTTGAACCGTAAAAAATACAACGGTCTGACAGTTACTGGTTACAGACTGCCAGTTACTTAAACAGTTTTTTGACCGTGGAACAAGCTACAGCCTGACCGTATGTTTAACGGTCCAAGGTTGGCGGCGATGTTGCGCGGTATGACACCGTTAAAGTGACGGGCATTTTTCTAATAGTGTAGTCTTCAATAAAACGACAAGTTTGCTTCTCATGATATATAATACTTACAATGATGTCAATATGTCAATGTATATTACAATTCAAGCTGCATTTGTCATTGCAGACATTCAAGAGACTAGTGAAAATTGTAAGAAAAAGCACGCCAACTTGACTGTCACGTCTGAATCCCTGAACCAGAAGGTAGAAAAGCTTGTTAAAGAGTTGACCGTAAACAAATCGACAACATCAGCGGCAACGAGAAAACTGATCAGTGTCAAGGACGATAGACCGAGCGCTCAGTCCGTCGGGGCGGTGGGGATAATCTTCATAGTTCTGCCTCTGGGCATCTTGCTTATTTCGGACATACCTGTAATGTGGACTCATTTCAGGCGATGCATAACGCGCCAGGGCATGGGGAATGAAGGAGATCGGGTGAAGGTTTCAGGTCGCAAAGTTAATGAAGAAATCATAGCTTCAAGGGTAGTTGCAGCTTGGGTACGCCCGAAAGAGAAACAATGAATCCGGCTTCCGTCCACAATGAACACAGCTACCGTCCACAATGAACACAGATTCCGTCCACAATGAACACAGATTCCGTCCACAATGCACACAGATTCCGTCCACAATGAACACAGATTCCGTCCACAATGAACACAGATTCCGTCCACAATGAACACACATTCCGTCCACAATGAACACAGATTCCGTCCACAATGAACACAGATTCCGTCCACAATGAACACAGATTCCGTCCACAATGAACACAGATTCCGTCCACAATGAACACACATTCCGTCCACAATGAACACAGATTCCGTCCACAATGAACACAGATTCCGTCCACAATGAACACAGATTCCGTCCACAATGCACACAGATTCCGTCCACAATGAACACAGATTCCGTCCACAATGAACACAGATTCCGCCCACAATGAACACAGATTCCATCCACAATGAACACAGATTCCGTCAACAATGAACACAGATTCCGTCAACAATGAACATAGATTCCGTCCATAATGAACACAGATTCCGTCCACAATGAACACAGATTCCGTCCACCGTCCACAATGAACACAGATTCCGTCCACAATGCACTATTCAGTTCGAGCAAACCTTGATTAAAACTGCATGTGTTATTACATTATTACACAGGGGGGGGCGGGTGAACAAAAATTTCCGGCACGTATGCCGTGGTGGGTGGGTGGTCAAAGCCACCAACAAGCAATATTTCCCGCTACTAAAAAAAAAAATTCCTGCTTGTTTTTTTAGTGTTTTGGCAATGAGTTGGGCTTCAAAACCACTTTGAATGAGAGAAATAATGTAATTCTAACTGGTAAACTGACTGCAGGCAGTTATCGTGTTGTATTTTGTTGCAAATTTTGAATCCAAGATGGCCGCTGGCAACCATGTGTTTTTGGCCGAATGACCTCAAAATGACTCATTCCTATTTACATGTCCATGTTAACATCCATGATAAATAGTATGCACAGAAATTCATATAAAGCTGTTTACAGTGAATTTCCCCCCGCAAATCTCTGTTTTAGTGTTAAAAGGGGGGGGTGGGTGTAAAAAAAAATGGTCGGAAAAAACTGCCGAAAACGGAAAAAAATTTGGCGGTGGGGGTGGATGGGTACAAAATATGATCGAAAGGGAAAAAATGCCATACGTGCCTGAATTTTTTTTCCGACCCCCCCCCCCCCCCCCCTGTATTACATATAAAAAAAATAAGTCCAATATGACATTATGTGAGCCATAGATTCTACACAAGCATATTTACCGTGGTAATTTATTTTCACGGGCATTAAACGGGCATGGCTCGATCGGACCTCAACATTATGAAACTATAATTTGCTAAGAGTTGTCTCAAAACATTCCAACGTAGATTTACGAACAAACATCGATATATAGCGCTGAAAATGCGTGTTTTGTTTCTGATTTTTTTTGATAAATTTGAGATCATTTCGTTGGTACCGGTTCGGTTTCGTTTAATCAACCGTCTCGTAAAAATTGCAATTGTAGACGATCTAGAAACTCTAGAGCTGTCTTCACTCTGAAAAAGTTATGTTGTTACATAATTATGATGATTAAAACGAAGCGAAAGCAGTGCGTGAAGTTTCTAATAGTTGCGTGTTAAGACAACTCGATATACCTACATTGCCGGACATTTCCTATTTCAGTTTGACATGTAATGCTCGTAGGAAGGTAGTTCCGGTATTAACGACCTATTTCGATAGCGGGGTCAATTCAGAAGCCACTATTATTAGGTGTACTTTGGAGCGCACATCACCAAGTGGTTTTAATCCTTTATATAATAAATATTCATTGACGAGTAGTTCGACGAGTCTATTCGATACATGGACAATAGGTGCTATCACCATATATGTAAGCCTCACTTTTCGTCCAGTGGAAATCAGTGAATATTCAGGCTGATCTGTCCCGGTAGTAGAACCTACGCCCATTTCAGTTTGCCCTCATTGTGATGATGGTGTCGATCGCAAACACCACATGGCTATGAAATAACCCAAAATTGAGCCCCAAAATGTTGACTTTCACTGAGGCTGGCGGGGTCAGGTTACTACGTTTTCAGATTTTTTGCAGCTTTGACCAGGAACCAGTCTATTCGGCAAGAGACATTTAGTGCGCGCAAATAAACAGAAACGAGTGTCGCAAGAACAATGACAGACGGCAGCTAGATAGTAATTTTTATTCACTATAAGCAGTTACATCAACTTTGAGACGAAAACATTAAAATGTACTTTTACTTCCATGAACTACCTTACTTGTATTTAAATTCGCGCAGTACTATTTTTCGCTCAGTTTTGAATTCGTGCACTTTAAATTCGCGCGCGAATTCAAAACTGACAAAAATAGATACGTGTGCATATTAAACACCATCATGATGACTTTACATAGTGTATACTTTAACATAACTGCATCATCAATGTATTGTGAAGACGGGTGTTTATACCCTCCAAATAATTCTTCTGATACAGAAATAGTTATAAACAAAATTGAAATGAAATCTAAAGACATTAAAACAACAACCGCGTATGGCAAACTTACATCAGAAAAAGTATAAACTTGGTGACATACATGTAACTAACTCAGACTGTTTGGCCACGGTGTAGTGCCAGCGTTGTAAATGGGGGGGGGGGGGGGTGCTTTCGTGCATCTTCAGTCTGCAATATGTATTTCTTATATACAAGTATTTCAACATCAATGATGTTGCCATGATTTGTTGCTATATAGTTATGTCATTACACATATCAGTAATGGTTTTGATGTTGGTTGCCCGCAGGTAAATTCTAGTCATAGTAGGCTAGTAGCCTAATATTTGGTCCAACCTTCCGTAATGTGTATACATGTATTACATAATTCAACATAATAATAGCCTTATTGTTTCCCGGTGGTTTGGTATAAACTCAGGTGTCATCTATTTTTCGCTCAGTTTTAAATTCGCGCACCGACGGGTGCGCGAAAAATAGTACTGCGCGAATTTAAATACTAGTAAGGTATATAAATGTAGACAGTTGTCGAATTTCGCACATAGACTGGTCCTTGTATTTGTTCACCGAAAAGTTGAAACATAGTAACCTGACAAGTTCTGCTTCACCGTGGGTCTTACAATACCAATGAGAACATGGGTTAGAGTCCTTTGCCATCAATTGGGGTAATCTCATCTGGTGTACATGTATGTATAATTATCAGTACTATGTATTGACCAGTGTTAATCATATTGCTGGTGTACATGTATGTAGAATTATCAGTACTATGTATTGACAAGTGTTAATCATATTGCTGGTGTAAATGTGTGTGGTATTACTACTACTATTTATTACATGATCCGAACCTTATTCCATTAAATAAACCCATTATATAATGATATACAACGGTCATTGTATAACAGTAAATAGTGCCAGCTTTACCAAAATGTATTATTGCTGCGCAAACGTGACCTTTGACTTCCGCTTTGTCGTCTGTTTAGATTCCGTAAAATCGATGTTTGTGACTATAATTGTTGATTTAGTTTGAACAAATAATTCATTAACTTTACGCCATTAAACGCGTATTATTTATCTGTGGTTATTTCATTACACGGGCTAACAATGTATATTTACGTGAAACGTCATCTCAGACCTTATAGAAGCCACTGTTAGTTCCACGTCCCATTTATTGAATTACGTATTTGGATCAAGTAATAAATAAAATCTAAAACTCGTCCCAAGTTTGTAGAGAAATTCACAAAAAACTCGTTCTGTAAATTAGACTGGACCTCGCCAAAAGCTCGGTCCATACCACATTTACTGGACTCGTTTTGTAAATTTCGGTGTAAACTGCTGACAAGTTGTAGATCCTCTATGTATTGACCTGTGCTGGTGCAATTATCAGCGAGGTGGTACACCATGAGTCTAGACTTGAAAAGTATTTTATTTGCATATAATACAAAAAGGATCGGGTCAACTTATGAAGCACCTCTCCCAATACAGTCGATTTAGATGCAAAATGTTTACAAGATGACTGCTGAACATATTTACATGTGTGTTAGTCAAGAGTTAGTCATCTACTCTGGAAGACAGTACATACGGTAGATCAAAACAATAGAGAACAGGTGATGTAAATACAATAAAGAAAAAGGCTGGACTTGATCGAAACGGATGCAAATTAATAATTGGGCTCCATAATGCTGCACCATCTCGTTGATAATCTCCACATATATATTTAACTCTTTCAGTGCCACGGGCCGATCTCATCGGTCCTAATTTACGGTATGTAGAGTGCCAGGGCTGATAAAATCGGCCCTAAAAACATTTGGGTTGAATTTTTTTTTGGGTATGCTTAAGCATGCTATAGCGAATTTTAACACAAACTGGATAAAGCATTAGAGGCATGTTATAACTCAAAACTATCACCAAGTATTCATAGTAATAATTTTGATGCCCATGAAAAACGTAAGATTCCCTAGCACTAAATCTACAAAATAAGTCTGGCACTGAAAGAGTTAAAGAATATAAGAAAAAACATTATAAAAATTGATTGTAAAAAATAAACACAAATGATGAAATATTGTTAGGCCAATGCATTCTCTTATATATGCGAGGCGACCTATGGTCGACTCGCATATATAAGAGAATGCATTGGCACAGGGTATATGGGTTGATACAAAAAGCTGACTTTGCACTGAAATGCACTGAAATGAATTGTTCATTACAATATCGGAGATTAAATACGACAGGTGATCTGTTGGGCTGACTTTTGGTTAAAGTGCCATCCGCCTAAACCCAAAACCCACCCACCTTGAGTTTGGCATTTCTTATACGTTTTGTGAAGTTGTGTGAAATATGATGGGTTTGTTATATATTTTGTTGCCCGCTTTTTCGTTAAATCTACGCTTTATAGTTTTATTTCAATATATTGGAATAACAGTGGGATGATAGCTTAACGAAATAACGGCCAACTAGTTACTTAAATGGAAAAAAAATCAACAAAATAATTGAGAAATTTCAACAAGAAAACAAGAAAAGAGTTATCGGAAATTTGAAGAAAAAAAAACCTTGGGCGCTGTCGTATCTAATCCCATACTATATGTTCAGTAATGTTCACATAACAATGGTTATTGGAGAATTATTGAGCATCAGTATATTGCTAATGTACATGTATATGTGGTATTTTTAGGACTATGTACAGACATGTGTTAATGCAATTATTAACGAGGTACGTACAACACCATGAATGGAGCTACCATCAAAAAATGCTGATGCAGATTAATAATTGGTCTGTATAATGGTGTACTACCTCGTTAATAATTTCCATATATATATTTACAATTGATTGTTTATTCATGAAGGCTGTATGAAGGCTGTATGAAATGTTCAGATAATAAGTTTAACCCTTTCTAAACTAATACTCATTGACGAGTAGTTATCCCTTATGAAATGTTCAGATAATAAGTTTAACCCTTTCTAAACTAAATACTCATTGACGAGTAGTTATCCCTTAGGAAATGTTCAGACAATAAGTTTAACCCTTTCTATACTAAAGACTTATTGACGATTAGTTTTATCCCTTATGCAAAGTTCAGATAATAAGTTTAACCCCTTCTAAACTAAATACTCATTGGCGAGTAGTTATCCCTTATGCAATGTTCAGATAATAAGTTTAACCACTTCTAAACTAAATACTCATTGACGAGTAGTTATCCCTTAGGAAATGTTCAGATAATAAGTTCAACATTTGTTGAACTTATTATCTAAACATTTCCCCAATGAATAGGAATCATTATCTGTCGGCTGTTTGTTTCCTGAACATCCCTCAGAATGGCAATAAACCATTCCGATGTATACGTTATAACTGGACGGGAGAATCCATATAGTAGAGAAACGGTTAAATATTTTATGTGTATATTACTGTTACAGTGATTTGTCAACAACATAGCTGATCGCGCAGATAATTTCAAAATTCACATCGAAATATGTTTTCTGAATATTTTCCAATGTTTACTTTTGCGTAAAATAGCTGTAACAGTAATGTTCGCATAACAATTGTTTCGACGTGCGAAATGTCGTTATTATAGAATTAATTATATATCTTTACATCTACTTGTTGATGATCGTTAATTTACATACACTCAGAGAAAATTTGGTTCCCCGGGGAACGAAAACTGGATCCCAGAACCAAATTAAAGAACCAAATCAAGTGCACAAGAGGTAATCTGATTCAACACAGGAACCAAACTTCTATATTTTGCCCTGATCTGATGTCCGAACCAATGTGGCCTGTCCTGCTTTTGTTCTCTATCTGCTTTCCCCGGATAGAACCAAACATGGAACCAAATAGTTCCTATTTATTTTAATCGTTCCTTTGGGTTCTCTGTTTGGTTCATTAAATGTCTACTAGGAAACAAGCACGCGTGCTTATGTAAATAATGTTCAGTGACACTATGGGTAAGAAATAAGCCCGTTTTGGGGTGTCTTTGTTTCTTAATGTCCTATTAGTTAGTAAATACGAAATACCGTTTAAAATTTATATCACACGATGTTGGTTCGCCGAATTGATCCCAAAGATGTCCCGATGTCTGAACGAAGTATCGAATTATATTAATAAAGTTATTGTTCCATACTTTTTCCCCTATTTGTGATACGAGCAATAGAGTTACCCCCGCCAGCAATCAAATGATTAGAGTATATAAATATGACCCGAAACAGTCTAGGCATGGGAGCATTGGTATTTCAAAAGAATCCCGCTTGATTTAGTCTTCCCCATATCATCTTAACCTCAAACTCGTGGACATATTATTAAATTTTAGACTGGGACATTTAAGCTAGACATTGTTCTAAAACAAACATTGAATTCGGTGGGTTCTTTGAAGAACCAAACTTAGGAATTGGTTCCAGATGGAACCAAAGCAAAGTGAAACCAAACTGTTTGGTTCTATGTTGGTATTTGGTTCTCCTGTGAACCAACTGTGGAGCTGTTTTCTTAGAGTGTATGTTTATGACGTACTGGCTTACAAGGTCAAGGTGAATATTGTTAGGCAATTTCAATGTATTCTCTTATAAATGCGAGGTTCCCTATGGTAGACTCGCATATATAGGAGAATGCATTGGTGAAGTGATTTCATGTTGGCAAATGCAGGTGGTTACAAAGCGTCGCATCAGTGCTATAATGTCGTAACCCACATTTTCAACTTTCCGAGAAAATTAAAGTTGAAATTTTCAGTCAACATTTCTCCTAATATTGACAAAGCATGACGTATTGTTGTATTTATCCCAATGAAAACTGGCATTAGCTGTCCATTGAATATATATTTTTTCTGTTTACTCCCTCGTTTTCTTTTAAAAAATCGATAACTTGTTTGGAAATACGACGTTTTGCGTACGCCAACGACGATTGGTTGCCGTGATATACGGAAGTTGTGCTAATTAATATAGATTAAGCTAAATATGGTGGCAATCGCATGTGTCGATGAACTAAAAAGTGCCTATTCTACATTATGAATATTCACTCATGTGCATCATCATACAGAAATTTGTGGAACAATCACAAATTTTAAATCACCAAATGATCACGTGACTAACATGGAGATACGACCATACAGAACACATTTGAGAATTTACAAACACAAAACAGAAGTCACGTGGACAACCTGAAGCATCCGATTGGCTGCTGTTGGATATACGCCCTTTAGCACGAATAATTGTGAAGATCGCTGGAGATACGACATTAGCGTCACTGGTTTGTGAGAATATTTGCCATCCAATGCAAAAACAGTTTGGCCTATCGGATTGCATTTTTTCTCACGATTCGAATGATATCAAATACTCATTTCCCGCCAAAATGGAGTTTCGACCTTATAGCACTGATGCGACGAATTTTAAGGCTGAATAGCACCAGCCAGTTGTAAGATAATATATAAGTGTATAACCCTATATCGAGGTCTATATGGTTCTGAGTTATTACCTAAGCAGTCTATTTGAAAATCCGACGAAATTCTTATATATCGGGTGTACGTCTCTAGATATCTATTAAAATTAGGTTCTGTTTTGAAGGGAATACCTCCATTTCATTGGAGAATGGCGCAGACTACGCGCGATTTCATTGGTTTATAGCATAACAGATCACTTCACAGATCTGAGGTCAATACCGCGTTGACAATTTTCCCACGCATTGTCAAACTCAAATATTGTTTGAAAACTGAATACAGGCGATATATCCATAATTCATTTCACTCATCATAATATAGGAGACACCTTCAACGATCTTCATGACTGATAATTCTTTCGCATCTTGTCGTAATCATAACTATTTCTAAATACTACGATTCTCACAAACATGTACTACGCCAGGAATGCATTCCATATTTGGAAATGGTTTATTACGTCATGTTGGGAATGCCGCGTCGTCGTAGAAATGAAATATAATGGACACATCTAGAGAATTATATCCGTTAAAGATGGATTATCTCTTTAAATAACAAATTTTAAATAGTTGCGTGGGTATAAAATAATAGATATGAACTGAAGACCCCTGCCCGGCAAAGCTTCTATCAATTAATATTGATTTTAATTCGAATATTAAATCGGGACCGTTTATGTGTCTATTTTTAGAACAGACCATACGGATGATACCATATCGCGATATAGAGCACTGGGCTGTTCCTGTGGATACGCACCGAACGTCAAATGTCCCAGATTGATTGTTTGTATTGTTTTGTTCCACAGATATAAGCGATATGAGTATAATTAACGTTTATTTGTGACAAAATTGTCCAATAAAATTTCTGGTCTCTGTTAACAGTAACCACTGTTGTTCGTTAGCTAAACAAACACGCCTTTTTAGACCAGAAAATATTCGAAAAAAAATTAATATTAATCGATAGAAGCATTTCCGGACAGGAATCTTTGATTCAAATATAATATTGTATACTCCGGTAACTATATAATACATGTTTACAAAGAGATAATCCACCTTTAAGATATTTGTCGGCTTTTCAAAGAGACTGTTACCTAAGTTATCAAATACTGGAACAAGTAAACTAGAAAATGTCCCTCGCATGTGTGTGAAAACTGATCGACTAATTGTTCTTTTACTTCTCATTAATATCGTCTTGTCTTCTGTGTGTAATTAGAGGTGGTGAGTTTTATTCGTTGTTGTCATAAATTATATATTTAACTCTTCAAATTGATAGTACTAATATGTATTGGCCTGTATCAGCCTGTGTTAATAGACACCTTAATCATAATGAACTGCGACAAATACAAAATTACAACTTTTTCCCAGAGAAGAACCCAACATCGCATTAACCTGGATGTTACTTTTTTTTTAACTGGGTGTCCGAACCCACGAATACATTTTTGACTACTTTAACCACTTAAGGTCTTTGTGGACCCATTTTTTTCCAAAATTGTATAGAGTCCAAATAAAGGATTCTGTTCGCGTATATTAGTATTCACAGAAGCTATGCACATAGATGCAACATTTTAAGAGTATATTTCATGGTGGATTATTTTAGAAATACAAAATGTGAACTTTATAGAGATTTTAAAAAATGATATTTACAGGCATTGGTCCAAGAAAAACAAAGTTCATATCTAAGAATCAAATATGGGAATGTGTACTGAACACTGTGAACAATGGTGTACAATAAGACAAATATGATATTTCTTGAGTGTTCTTTGAAAAAATTACTTTGAACCAGTTGTTGACAAATGACATACTTACTGCATAATACCTTTGGCTGAGAGCCAGCAGTTTATGGGTCACCTTTTCATGGATTATGTCCAGTCTGGTGTGAATGGCTTTTAGCTGGTGTCCACTGAGTGATTATCATAAAAGTGAGTTGTGACCTACTTACAAAAAATAGTGTGATGCCTGGTAGGGTTTGATTGAAGCTTAACATTCTATTGTCAACACTCCCATATTTGATTCTTAGATATGGACTTTCTTTTTCTTGGACCACTGCCTGTAAATTTATTTTTTAAGATTTCTATAAAGTTCTCATTTTGTATTTCTAACGTAATCCAATATAAAGTATACTCTTAAAATGTTGCATCAATCCGCATGGTTTCTGTCATGACTAATATACATGAACAGAATCCTTTATTTTGAAAAAAATTGGGTCCACAAAGACCTTAAACCTGATAAATCCTTTTCTGATCAGCACTACCATCTCCTCACTATATGTTCAGCAAATCAACACGGGAGAGGATCATCAATAAGTTGCATAACTTGTACTCCAATCCCCTGTTGCCATATAACATATATAGTTATAGCATATATTGTACCTATCAACTATACATTCAAAGGTACAATAGACATGTTACTACTATAATATAAAAATTACGAATAGCTAATTGTACTCTTAATTTTTTCGGACGGTCCAAAAACCCTTTTCGCAGAATTGATGATATGAGAGACAATCACTCGTGCCGCTCGCAGTAATTATGTTTCATCAAGTCAGAGCTTAGAGCTTTGTGTTTGACAAGATTCTCGCGTTTGACGACAACAAACGATTTGATTGCCACTAATATGTAACAATTAAGGCCACATGTCGATCATAATTCAAGGACATAATCTCAGAATCATCTCCAACATTGAGGAGCTGAGAAACGATCGCGAACTTATTACTATATGATGTGTTTGTGAGCTTTGTGGAAAATCCGAAACCGTAATCATAACAATGAATAGGGGAAACGACAACGAATAGAAAGAACACAAATTCTTGTGACGTGGTACCCTATTCGTAATAATTATCTGTCGTAAGGTTCATTGTTCGAAAGGTGTTTATTGTAATTATCAACAAGATCGGACACCAGACGAGGTCAGAGGTCAATTATAAACGAGATCGTACACTAGACGAGGTCAAATGTCAATTATACACGAGATCGTACACCAGTCGAGGTCAATGATTAATTTCCATCCGTTTCGACTAAGTTTGTTCGTGGTATTTACATTCCTCATGGTGAAATCAGCCTTAAAATTCACTCCATAATATTTTTGTAGAAGTGAATTCTCAGCCTGACCCGCTCCGGTAGTAAACTTACCTAGGGTGGAAATACCATTAAATAAAAACGCCGGACTTCGTCGAAACAGCTGCAAATTAATCATTACAAATTTTGCCTCTAAAATGGTGTACTATCTTGTTGATAATCTTCATATAAATTTTTACAATTGATTGTTTATTCATGTACCCAACGAAGGCGATATAGCCGAATGCTTGTGAAAAATTAACTCTTTCTGTACTAAACACAGGCCCCTGGGGAAAATTACTAAAATACCATTGTAGACTATACCAGTGTAAAGGTTCCAATTATCGATTTTGGCTAAAAACCACACCCAACTATCAAAACCCTACAAATTCTATTAATCGACAATTGCAACCAAAATATCCCCGGTGTGTCTTATTGGCAATAATAAATTATTAAGGATAATAGGCGGACAGAGACTCTGACGACCCATTCACTCCCGAATTTGCAGAAGATTTTGCAAGTTTTCGATACCATATCTCGATTTACCTTCGTTTGATACTATCGAATTATGCACACACACAAAAATGGCCAGTAAAGATATATTGAAATATATTGTGTCAGACATAAGTTATTTTGAGAATCTATTGAGGATAATGATAGATTGCGCGTTTTTCCCAAAATTTCACTTGTGAACCTTGTCACTGGTTTTGTATATAATGCTATGTCTGGTATATTCCCCAGGGACCTGTGTATCCTACCACAAAACCTTAAAAGTCGCCGTGAACAGAGCGACCGTATATTGGAACATACTGTAAACTACCAAGTGTCGTAAAATTACTTTAGAATCCAGAACCCATATGAAATATCAAATGGGATATCAAATGGTTCAAGCTTAGTATTACTTTGGAAGCCAGAACCCATATCAAATGGGACATCAAATGGTTCAAACTTAATATTACCTTGGAAGCCAGAACCCATATCAAATGGGAGATCAAATGGTTCAAACTTAATATTACATTGGAAGCCAGAACCCATATCAAATGGGATATCAAATGGTTCAAGCTTAATATTACATTGGAACCCAGAACCCATATCAAATGGGACATCAAATGGTTCAAGCTTAATATTACTTTGGAAGCCAGAACCCATATCAAATGGGACATCAAATGGTTCAAGCTTCATATTACCATGGAACCCAGAACCCATATCAAATGGGGAGATCAAATGGTTCAAGCTTAATATTACATTGGAAGCCAGAACACAAATCAAATGGGAGATCAAATGGTTCAAGCTTAATATTACCTTGGAAGCCAGAACCCATATCAAATGGGAGATCAAATGGTTCAAGGTTCATATTACCATGGAACCCAGAACCCATATCAAATGGGGAGATCAAATGGTTCAAGCTTAATATTACATTGGAAGCCAGAACACAAATCAAATGGGAGATCAAATGGTTCAAGCTTATATTACCTTGGAAGCCAGAACCCATATCAAATGGGGAGATCAAATGGTTCAAGCTTAATATTACATTGGAAGCCAGAACACATATCAAATGGGGAGATCATATGGTTCAAGCTTAATATTACATTGGAAGCCAGAACCCATATGAAATGGGGAGATTCAATGGTTCAAGCTTAATATTACTTTGAAGCCAGAACCCATATCAAATGGGGAGATCAAATGGTTCAAGCTTCATATTACCATGGAACCCAGAACCCATATCAAATGGGGAGATCTAATGGTTCAAGCTTAATATTACATTGGAAGCCAGAACACATATCAAATGGGAGATCAAATGGTTCAAGCTTAATATTACATTGGAAGCCAGAACACATATCAAATGGGAGATCAAATGGTTCAAGCTTAATATTACTTTGGAAGCCATTACCCATATCAAATGTGGAGATCAAAAGGTTCAAGCTTAATATTACTTTGGAAGTCAGAACCCATATCAAATGGGGAGATCAAATGGTTCAAGCTTCATATTACCATGGAACCCAGAACCCATATCAAATGTGGAGATCAAATGGTTCAAGCTTAATATTAGTTTGGAAGCCATTACCCATATCAAATGTGGAGATCAAATGGTTCAAGCTTAATATTACTTTGGAAGTCAGAACCCATATCAAATGGGGAGATCAAATGGTTCAAGCTTCATATTACCATGGAACCCAGAACCCATATCAAATGGGACATCAAATGGTTCAAACTTAATATTACCTTGGAAGCCAGAACCCATATCAAATGGGAGATCAAATGGTTCAAACTTAATATTACATTGGAAGCCAGAACCCATATCAAATGGGATATCAAATGGTTCAAGCTTAATATTACATTGGAACCCAGAACTCATATCAAATGGGACATCAAATGGTTCAAGCTTAATATTACTTTGGAAGCCATAACCCATATCAAATGGGACATCAAATTGTTCAAGCTTCATATTACCATGGAACCCAGAACCCATATCAAATGGGGAGATCAAATGGTTCAAGCTTAATATTACATTGGAAGCCAGAACACAAATCAAATGGGAGATCAAATGGTTCAAGCTTAATATTACCTTGGAAGCCAGAACCCATATCAAATGGGAGATCAAATGGTTCAAGCTTCATATTACCATGGAACCCAGAACCCATATCAAATGGGGAGATCAAATGGTTCAACCATAATATTACATTGGAAGCCAGAACACAATTCAAATGGGAGATCAAATGGTTCAAGCTTAATATTACCTTGGAAGCCAGAACCAATATCAAATGGGGAGATCAAATGGTTCAAGCTTAATATTACATTGGAAGCCAGAACACATATCAAATGGGGAGATCATATGGTTCAAGCTTAATATTACATTGGAAGCCAGAACCCATATGAAATGGGGAGATTCAATGGTTCAAGCTTAATATTACTTTGAAGCCAGAACCCATATCAAATGGGGAGTTCAAATGGTTCAAGCCTCATATTACCATGGAACCAGAACCCATATCAAATGGGGAGATCTAATGGTTCAAGCTTAATATTACATTGGAAGCCAGAACACATATCAAATGGGAGATCAAATGGTTCAAGCTTAATATTACATTGGAAGCCAGAACACATATCAAATGGGAGATCAAATGGTTCAAGCTTAATATTACTTTGGAAGTCAGAACCCATATCAAATGGGGAGATCAAATGGTTCAAGCTTCATATTACCATGGAACCCAGAACCCATATCAAATGTGGAGATCAAATGGTTCAAGCTAAATATTAGTTTGGAACCCAGAACCCATATCAAATGTGGAGATCAAATGGTTCAAGCTTCATATTACCATGGAACCCAGAACCCATATCAAATGGGAGATCACATGGTTCAAGCTTCGTATTACCATGGAACCCAGAACCCATATCAAATGTGGAGATCAAATGGTTCAAGCTTAGTATTACTTTGGAAGCCAGTACCCATATCAAATGTGGAGATCAAATGGTTCAAGCTTAATATTACTTTGGAACCCAGAACCCATATCAAATGGGAGATCAAATGGTTCGAGCTTAATATTACTTTGGAAGCCAGAACCCACATCAAATGGGGAGATCTAATGGTTCAAGCTTAATATTACTTTGGAAGCCAGAACCCATATCAAATGGGAGATCAAATGGTTCAAGCTTAATATTACTTTGGAAGCCAGAACCCATATCAAATGGGAGATCAAATGGTTCAAGCTTAATATTACTTTGGAAGCCAGAACTCATATCAAATTGGAGATCAAATGGTTCTAGCTTAATATTACATTGGACGCCAGTACCCATATCAAATGTGGAGATCAAATGGTTCAAGCTTCATATTACCATGGAACCCAGAACCAATATCAAATGGGGAGATCAAATGGTTCAAGCTTAATATTAGTTTGGAACCCAGAACCCATATCAAATGTGGAGATCAAATGGTTCAAGCTTCATATTACCATGGAACCCAGAACCCATATCAAATGGGAGATCAAATGGTTCAAGCTTAATATTACTTTGGAAGCCAGAACACATCAAATGGGGAGATTAAATGGTTCAAACTTAATATTACTTTGGAAGCCAGAACCCATATCAAATGGGGAGATTAAATGGTTCAAGCTTAATATTACTTTGGAAGCCAGAACCCATATCAAATGGGGAGATTAAATGGTTCAAACTTAATATTACTTTGGAAGCCTGAACCCATATCAAATGGGGAGAGTAAATGGTTCAAGCTTAATATTACTTTAGAAGCCAAGACCCATATCAAATGGGAGATCAAATGGTTCGAGCTTAATATTACTTTGGAAGTCAGAACCCATATCAAATGGGGAGATTAAATGGTTCGAACTTGTGGATAAATTTACTGATCTATTTTTCTTGATATATGTGTGATTGTATTCTATCTTCTGTAATAGGTTTTGTTAGTAAAGTGCATCTTTTCTTTTCACTTTCTGCTTATATTCTGGGGCTGTGGAATTGTCCGATAGTACATAAGATAGTATATTTATAGTTTGATGTGTTCCCGGATCTAGGATAAATTTCCTTTCCCCACTGGTTGTAACTGGTATGGTTAATGTATATGAGTAAGCACAATGCGTGGTTGATATAAATAACAGTATAATAACAACTGGTTATGACTGGCAGTAACTGTTTTATAGTCGAGGGATGGCCAACTCGGTATCATCCTATAGTAAACCATAGTATGGCACACGTCATACACACGGGTATCATGATATCTCATATCTTGTTTGGCCACATGATTCCCCAACTCTTGGAATAACTACTCGAGTGTAAGAGATACAGACTCACTCCCGCTTAAACCACTGAATCACAGACTTACCTAGTGTGCTCACCGGTATAACACGTTATTGAAACATGAAAGCATAAATCCTCTGGACTCTTCTTTGTTCCCGTGGACGGCCATCTTCACGTTTACCGCTGGCTAATTGTTGTATTATAAACCACAATAGAGATGCGTTTATAATTAATTATTAACTAACTGCTTTTCTGTCGATATCAAAAGTCGTTCAAACCGCGAGTGTCGCAACATAAGACTTAAGGCTGCAGGACCTGATACTATCAGGGATAGCATTTGGCAAATGCTAAAATAATTTGGCAAAAAGATATTTCCCTTTTGCAATTTATTTGGCAAAAGTAAATTTGTATCCAGCGCGGACCCTGATCATGGTGTAATTAGAAATTTCAGTACATTATGATTTGACAACAACAAAGTTGTTATTAAATAAAGGAAAAGCAATTTATCACTGAAAGTATGACGGTTATCAAACTTAACGTGAACAGAGAAATTATATTACAACAAGCGACCGGCTCAGTCGCTGATTGGTAGAAAATATATGTTAATATTTATTTGATTGACAGCTGTCGAAAAGACAATTGACAATTGACCAATACAAAATCAACGGACATGAGTCGGTGTGAAACACTTAGGCTTAGTAAATACAAATATTTGGATTCTACCTCTCATCTCTCACATTTCATCGACTCCTCACACACAGCTGAGATCCCTGCCCAGTCTGTAAAAGTGATGGAATCTCCACAACCTTCACCACCACGACCAGACGCGGATACCTCCGACTTCATCCCGAAGACTCCGGAATCTATTGAGCCGGAGCCTTCACTTGCCAATCCTATGATATCACCGGTAACCGAACAAGAAAAAGAAGCCACCAGGTGGTGGATAGATAACCACAAAAAATAAACAGCTAAATTACTCGCCGACGTAGCAGAAACAGTTAAGAAATCAAAAGAGTCAAGGAAATTAATTTCAACCGTACAAACAGAACCACCGAAAAATGAGAAAAGAAAAAAGCTAAAAGCGACCAGCAAAAGCTAATCAACTCCACCTCACTTTGCCTCCAGCCAGCATCCGCATCAACAGCCACAATCCACAAGCCTCATCCACAGCCAGTGTTGTGACAACAGCCATTCTAAACAACACAATACAAGAAAGGATGAAGGGAATTGCACAATGCGTTCCGACCATCCTACCCGGCCTGCGGCCGGAAACTACCCACTCATCTCATCTCATCTCTCACGCAAGACATAATCTTTTGTTATTAAGTAGCGACCTGCCATAATCGATTCGGTCGTGTGACAGTACATGTGGTGGAGACTCAATGAGTACGTTTAGTTCAAACACCGAAGACGAGAATAAAGTCGAGAGCTGAACATGTGTATTACTCTGTACTAATATTATCTAGTGTTGAATTCCATTTCAATGATGTGTCCTAACGTTGACTGCCATATCCGGTGTTTATACAACGGACAGTAAGTATACCTATAATATAAATACGTTAACAGTCGAGATATATTATGTATATCAACGCCCTACGTTAATTAATTTTTAACAATTTAATTTGCAACGTAGTATGTAATACATGCATGTGATATACATAGCTTACATAGCTTACAAAGTATATACAACTGTCACAAAATGTTCCGAAAAGGTATGCATGTATCTTACATGGGAGTAAAGTAAAAAGTCAGTCATGCACGGGCAGATATACAACCAGGTGGGCGATACATACATGCTACCTGTATGTCTTGGCTTGAAACATATTTTATTTGTAAAATATACAAAAGGGATTGAGACACAAGTTTTCACAACTTATGAAGCCCCACTCCCGATACAATAATATAATATACATGTGATCAAGATGACGGTATAAACGTATTTACATGATAATCAGTTTTGAGATATATAATTTGTATTGCCTTCCAGATGTTGTGTAGATTTGTGTTTAAAACAATGAGGCTACATTGTGAATATGTGGCTAGATAAACGCGTGCTAATATAATTTATTGGTGTACGTATGTTCGGAGGTTAGGAAAAAATAATAATAGTAGACAGTCATGTACTAAGTTTTAGTTTTTGTAGCGCTCTGGAAGGCAGTACTGACAATTGATAAGAACGTGCATGTTTGTGGGGGGGTCCATTTGTGAGATATCTGCCACATAAAAAAAATGAAATTTTGGAAGCACCTTCAAGTGTATTCAGAAGTAATATACATATGTATGTACACACATATGCATACATATACACATGCACACACATACATATAATATAAAATATTTTAGGGGTCGAAACGTTTAGTCGCCGCAATATATTGCTGTGTGATGTCAAATAGTCTCACATTTTTTTGGGACGAGATATTAGGTATTCCACACATGAGTTCTGCAATGTTGCTTATTATGAGATTTTCACGGGTGAGTTTTGAGCGCTCTCTTTGGTGCAATGGGCACATGAAGAAATAATGATATGCGTCTTCATGCCGGTTTCCACACGAACATGCGGGACTGTCAGCGATATAGTTGTTGAACATATCAGATCGGAGTTCACTACACAAGTTACGTAGGCGACAGTGAAAAATGTTGTCCAACGTAGAAATGTCTAGGGGGACTGGGCGTTGGATCTATATGTTACCAGTTGGTTTTAAAGGTAGAACATTGATCAGCGTCAGTGATTAGTTGAGTTGACTTGACTTGAAACGTATTTTTGCATATAATACAAAAGGGATCGGGGCACAAGTTTTTTCAACTTATGAAGCCCCTCTCCCAATACAATCGATTTAGATACAAAATGTTTACAAGATGACAGCTGAACATATTTACATGCAAGATTTTGTGATTTTATGGTGATTGGTGTAGTGCCTTCCAGAGCATATTGCTATATATGGGTTATGGTTGATTTGATAGCTATCACATTTGGTGGGGTTTATGTGATTTTTGGTTCGTCTTAACTGATGTTGGAGCAGGGTTTTGTCAAAGGGGTATTTTCTTCATATATAAATAAATATATATATACATATACATATACACCCCTGTTTGTATTACATACGTTGTGGGGACATTTCTTTAGAAATTCAAACAATACCGTAGTTGTGAGGACCTCGTTATTTCGTAAATATTACAAACTCGGAGGGTACCTTTAACGAAATAACGGCAATCTTTGTAACGCATGCGTAGTATCATTTCCGCCTAGTGCGGACGAAAAAATATCAAAAATTTCTAAAAATACAAATTTCCGTCGCCTTAAGGGAAAAAACTGTTAACATTGTGAGGACATTGTTTTACTATATGAATGTCTTCACAGAGATGGGTTAACACACTCATACACACTTACACATACACACACATATACATACATACACATATACATACATACATATATATAGCTATATATATATATATATATATACATACATATATATATATATATATATATATATATATATATATATATATACACATACATATACACACACATACACATATACATACATATAAACACACATACATACATACACATATATATAGATATACACACACATACACACCCTCATACATATACACATATGTATAAATATGTTAGTCAAGTGGTGGTCAGCTACTCTGGAAGACAGTACATACGGTAGATCAAAATTACAGAGAACTGGTGATTGAGTGGGGAGTAGGTCCATAAGTGGGAAGCCAGTAGATTACTAAACTGCGTAGTTCACATATTTACCGGTGTATATACTAAGGCAATTTGAAGTCCTTCCTTGAGGATATATTTTGTTTTAAATTCAGTTATCGAAACGCTTTGTTGCTACAATATATTGCTGAATTATATCGAACAGTTTCTTATTACTTTGGGACGAGATATATGGTATTCCGAACAGAACTTCGTTAATGTCGAGAATTTGAAGGCTCTCGCGAGTCAATTTATCAGCGAGGACGGCTCGCTCAGACTGATACAAGGGGCAACTAAAGAAATAATGAAAGGCGTCTTCGGATGGATTTCCACAGAAGCACACAGGGCTATCGGAGATATAATTATTAAACATATCAGAGCGGAGTTCACTACATCTATTTCGGATGCGACAGTGTAGGATACAGTTTTTTCGTTGTCCTGTGTAGAAGTACAAAGGAGGGGCAGGTGAGGGGTCCAATAGTTGCAAATTAGTTTTAAATATAGAGAATTGGCCAACGTCAGTGATTATTTTGGGAGGTTTATTCCACTCAGTGGTTGCCGACGGAAAAAAAGACTTTTTGCAATGTTCTGTATTACAGAAATATGAATAAAATTTGCCGGGTCGCCTCAAGTTGTAACCGGACACCTCGTTTGCTCTAGGGGGAAGTGTAGATGCTAGATAGGATGGGGCTTGTTCGTTTACTATTTTATAGACTAGTTGCAGTTTGTGTATCTGTCGCCTTCTATCGAGAGAAGGCCACCCCACTTCCTGCAGAACTGTGTTATTAGATGAAGAGCGAGTGATGCCACTGACAATCCGCCCAGCTTCAATGTGTAGTCGATCGAGCTTATCCAGGAGATATTGCGGTGCGCTGTCACACACTACGTCTGAGTAATCAAATAGGGGTAGTATATACGTTTTATAGATAATTCCAATTATTTTTCTGTCAAGTTGGTACTTCAGGCGCCTTAGTTGAGCTAGTCGAGATGCAATCCGATTTACCAGGCCGTCGATATGGGCATTCCAATTGAGGTTTGACTGTAGTTCCAGACCAAGGTGTTTATGCGTGTCAACAAACGATATTGTTTCATCGGCGAACTTAAGTTCTGGGTGTTTTGTTTTCGGGGTCATTAATGAGTAGAAAATTCCAACCGTTTTTGTCGGGTTAAAGCTGACCAACCATTTTCGGGACCATGTCGATATTTTTTTAATATCACTATTCATAGCGGTTTCTAATAATTTGATGTCATAATGGCTGTTCGTAATGCAAGTGTCATCGGCATACATTCTAGTATCAGATTCTATATTGTCGGCTAAGTCATTGATATAAACAAGGAACAGGAAGGGTCCAAGGATCTAGCCCTGTGGCACACCGGAAGGGATGACCTCATATTCGGAATAAGCATCATTGACTAATACTCTTTGTTTTCTATTGTTTAAGTAGTCTTCGAGCCAATATAATGTGTTTGCTTCTAAACCATAAGCGCTCAACTTATGAATCAGTGCCCTGTGCCAAACTCTTTCGAATGCTTTAGAGATATCGCAAAATATAGAACAAGTAAATAAACCTTTATCAAGGGATTGACACTGGTTATGATATAAATCTACTAACTGATATGTTGTGTTATGACCTTGGAGAAAACCCGATTGATGGAAGTACAGGAGTTTGTTTTCAATAAAGAATTCGCTCATCTGTTTAAGAACCACTTTCTCGAAAATTTTGGCGAGGCACGGTAAAAGGGAAATTGGGCGATAGTTTTTCGAATCAGCAGGATCATCTTTCTTGAAAATAGGAATGACGTTTGCAAACTTCCATGCTGCAGGGAATTTCGATGTGTTAATTGATTTTCTAAAAATAAGAACCAGTGGGCGTGCAATAGATTTTGCTGTGTCGCGGAGCATTCTAACACTTATCCCGTCATGTCCATGGGCTTTGTTTAGCTTGAATGATTTGATAGCCGATTCTACGTCGGTTTCTGTAAAAACCAAATTTGGCATTATTTTTTTGCAACGCTTCGGAAAGATTGTGATGCTATGTTTGGAGTCATTAATGGTTGAATTTGCAATGAAGCTCTTGTTTAATATTACTGCTTTTTCAGCATCACTAGTTGCATATGAGTGGCCGTTTGCTGTTATGCTGCCTGTGGAGCTATATAGTGGAGGTATAGTCTTAGATCTTTTCTTATTCAGGAGGTAGTTTATTATTCTCTAGAAGTCTCTCGGGTTGGAGGATTCTCTTATTCGCTCTTCCAAATTTTCGTCGAATTTGATTTTCGCGTGATTAGTTTGGGAGGTTTATTCCATTCCATGACCATCTTTGGGGAAAATGACTGTTTGAAGTGTTCAGTATTGCAGTAATATGACTGGGGCGTCTCCAATTATCGTCGGCAACTTCATGAGATCTGGGGGGAAGTGTAGTGGATAGATATGATGGTGCTAAATTGCAGACGATTTTATAGAGTGCCTGCAATTTATGTATTTGGCGTCTTTTATTGAGTGAAGGCCATCCAACTTCCTGTAATACCGTGGTGTCCGAAGAAGAACGGGTGATACCGCTGACTATCCGGCCAGCATCGATGTGAAACCGGTCAAGCTTTTCTAACATATAGTTAGAGGCATTGTCCCAAACGGCATCTGAATAATCAAATAGTGGTAAAATGAATGTTTTGTAAATAATTTCGATGGTTTTCCTGTTTAGTTGATATTTGATGCGACGAAGTTGAGATAGGCGCGAGGCAATCTTTTTGACAGAGCCTTCGATGTGGGCGTTCCATTTGAGATTTGATTGGAGTTCCAGACCTAAATGTTTATGCTTGTCCACAAAGTCGATTGAATTTCCCACGAAATTGAGGTTCGGATTCTCTGTAGATGGAGCAACTAATGAGAAGGACATTCCAACTGTTTTAATTGGATTAAAGCTGACCAGCCAGTATTTGGAACACGCTGTAATTTTGTCTAAGTCGCTGTCCATAGTACCTTCAAGTATATTAAGATCAAAGTGGCTGTTCGTGAGGCAAGTGTCATCAGCGTACATTCTCGTTACCGATTCAATGCCGTCGGCTAAATCATTTATATAGACAAGGAACAATAAAGGTCCTAGGATTCACCCCTGGGGCACTCCTGCTGGGATGACCTCATATTTTGAAAATATGTCATTGACTTGGACTCTTTGCGTCCGGTTATCTAGGTAGTCTTCTATCCAATTTAAAGTCGTTCCTTTTAATCCATAAGCTTTCAATTTATGTATCAGTCCCCTGTGTCAAACCCTTTCAAAAGCTTTGGATATATCACAGAATATGGAACATGTAAATAGTCCTTTATCGAGGGTTTGGCACAAGTTGTCGTAAAGGTCTAATAGTTGGTATGTTGTACTGTGACCTGAGAGAAAACCGGATTGATGGAAATACAAGAGTTCATTTTCGATGAAAAACTTACTAATCTGTTTCAGAACTACTTTCTCCAAATTTTTAGATACACATGGTAAAAGGGATATTGGTCGATAATTTTTGGCGTCAGCTGTGTCGTCTTTTTTTTAAATCGGGATCACGTTTGCTGATTTCCAGGAGTTTGGGAATTTCTCTGTATTGATAGATTTCCTGAATAGAAGCACCAGTGGGTGAGCTATCGATTTTGCTGTTTCGCGGATCATTCTAACGATAATCCCATCGTGGCCGTGGGTTTGTTAAGTTTAAAAGATTTGATGACTGTTTCAACCTCGGTTTATGTGAAGAACAAGTCAGGCATGGTGTTTGCAGTGCGTTTCGGAAAATTTGGCAGTTTATTATTAGCATCATTAATTGTAGAATTTGCAATGAAGCTGTCGTTTAAAAATTTAGCTTTTTCATTATCATCGATTGCATATGTATTATTGTTAGCAGTGATAGTACCGGAGGAGCTGAATAGTGGGGGGGGGACACATTTTGTTCGTTTCTTGTTTAGCAGGTAATGTATTATTCGCCAAAAGTCTCGTGGGTTGGACGCTTCTCTTATTCGTTCTTCTAGGTTTTCTTCAAATTTAATTTTCACGTGCTTCTTCATGTTATTGACTTTTTTTCTTATATTTTTGTATTTTCTCCAGATTTCAGGGTTTTCAGATTTCATGGCATTTTCCTAACTCTGTCACGTTTTCGTATCTCGAAACGGATTTCGAGTTGAACCAGATTTTATCAGAAGTTCTTACTGTTATGTACGACTGTGGAATTGTTTTCGCCATTATGGACAGAAATTCTAATTGAAAGTTATTGGCAGCTGTGTTCACATCCGATGCACATGTTATGAGGTCTTCCCAGTCGACATTAGCAAGTAGGTTATTTGCATGGGAAAAGTGACCTTTTCTGTAGTTCCACACTTTTCTTAGAAATGACGCTGCGGTCGTGTTTTCAAATGTTATTGTAGCATATACACCTAAGTGGTTTGAAACTCCGAGATCTAGGACATCGGCATCTATTACACGGAGAGAGTTTGAAGTAATAATTGGGTCAAGTAACGTGCTTGATGTGCAGGTCACTCTCGTGGGGACCATTATTGAATTTTTCATGCTGAAACCATCCGTTATATTTTTCAACTTCGATGAACTATCCATGAAATTGGAGTTAAAATCTCCTGTAATGACAACGTATTCGGAAATGTCGAGAGCGTCTGAAATTGAGGATTCCAGGTGTTCCCAATAATTTTGAGAGCAGAATTGTGCAGATCTGTACGATACTCCAAGAACAATACGAGTTTTCTTTGAGTGGATTTCAAACCAGAGACAAGAAGAGTCGAATTCTAATTCGGTTTTACGATTAAATATTAAGTGATTGGTGAACATTACACATATTCCGCCGCCGTCTGAATCTCGGTCTTCGCGAATTGGGGTACAAAATCCATCGATTTCTAATTGATTTGAAGGATAAGATGGGTCAATATGCGTTTCGGTGAAACATAAAATGTCATATTCGTTTATAAGGTCTGCAATCTTTTCAAGTTTATTATGGATACTCCTTACGTTATAATGGAAAATTGAGATATAATTCTCAACGTTTGTGGTCTGAGACAACGGTCCTGGGTTTGTATGTTTATCGCCGGATAATAATAATAAAAAGAGCGCAATCAGGAATAACGATTGGTGGACTGAAGCATTTTCCGAAGTAAAGGGTGCTGTTTTTCACAGTTTTGGGGGCTAGCGGTCGTTTTGCTGAGTCGAAGATACCTATCGCTGCCCTATATTGGCTCAAGTCACACGTCATATTTCAGACGGTGGTTAGAAACCAAGATAGGGAAGCAACTGGACTCCGACTCAACAGATAATAGATATAGTGGCACCTCACAAATGGACTTGGCGGTTGTTCTTACGTTATGGATATTTTCAATATGGATTGGAAACATGAAGTAAGTAAATGAATCATCAAAAGTGGTCAATGCATAGAATAAAGAAAATATTATCAAGACATGATGAGAAATATTTACATGATGGTGTTTGGTGGTGATTGGGATGAGGGGTTTATCGGCTATTTACGGGTAGTTGTGTTGAAATTTAAGGGAATTTTGCTTAAACTATGACTGTTACAGTAATGTTCCAAGCAATCGACCTCACAACCATAGCAGAATCGCGGGCAACTCCTCGGGACCCCGCCGGGAATATGGCCGGCCGCCATTCATCGGAAAGCTCTCGGGGAGAGCTTTCCGATGAATGGCAACACGCCACACCCCCGACAAAATCCCGAACAGCCACCCATAACTCCGCCGCGGCCAAAAAGTCGGCTGATTAGAGCATTACTGTAGCATAGGATTTTGGGCGGGTTAATCCAGAATAAGTGATAAATTTAGCAGTTTCTTTATTGATGAAAACAGTAAACCCATTATGAATATATGCGAGATAGGCCTACAAGGGGAGATATATAGTTGTGCCACCCCCACTGGGTTTAGGTATTTCGTGCTCAAGAATCAAGATTGCGTGCACTCACCAAAAGGGTCAACATTGGTCACTGAGAAATGGTAACTTGTATATAACTCTGTTCATTTGGTCAGGATGCGTTGAAGAAAGGCGAAAATTATATTTTTGTATCGTTACGGCTTGCCATAGTACATTGCGTACACATTGTTGATATAAATGTTGTGATTGGAATTACTAGCGCGGAAAGTTGATTCGTGAAAAGTGGACTTCGCATATCGACAAAATTAGGTCGCGGTAACCGAATACATTGTGATCGTGCTGTTGCCGTTGACCTTATGCCGTGAAGCGTTTCAACAATCTTGATTGAGATTATAATGAATCAGTTTTTACCTGGCGCCTGGTTGTGTCCGAGTCGCGTAAACTTCATGTTAGGGAGCGTGGACTTATTCGTTTGAACTTGGAAAAAAGAATGGGTTCCCACATGAAATTGGACAGGAGCTATCGCGAGAGTCGAAAAGTTATGTTCACCATTACAGCTCTTGGTGAGTTTTATTGAGTTTATATAGGCTCGACATTTTAGTTGTGTCCGTAGCAGGGTTGATTGGCATCCATAAGGGGGTGGCAAGCGATGGTGGTGGTAACACAAAGAGGCTCAAACAATGGTGGGGGGGGGGGGGTAAAATAGTTACAATTACATTGAATTCCAGACATCAGTTCAGTTGAACACTTGTGGTGGAGGTCACACATCCCATTGTTTTAATTGATATGAAATACTACTTGGTTGTAGGACTTAGTGAATTAGTCACTTTACTCTCTTTTTTGTGAATCTTCTTTCTATACATGTACATATAATAAGGTACCGGAATATGTTTATGAACTAATTTTTCTCATATTTTTATGAGTTATTGCCTGCTGGGCATGGAAATCGGTTTGACCTTAGTCTCAAAGTCAACTCAGGAGCAAATATGCCAGTTGACAGTTATATGTAAACAATGTTCCTCTTTTTTGAACATACTAATAATTATATGGAACTCAAACTATGTATGTATGTACCTTTGGATAAGGACAGATAGAACAATCGGAAATATAAACAGCTGAATAATATACCATGTATTGTATTGAGAATTAGAATTAAAATTAACTGGCAGTGTGACCTCCCCTGTGTGGTTTACTCGCTTTAACATATATGTAAATGGAATATATACACACACACATGAATACATATACATCCATGTAAATATAAATAGATATACATAATCCACCCCATCACAGACCCCCTTCCGCACTATGCATACATGGATTTATGACAGAGATAAACTCAGATTTATCAGCGAGGGCTAGCAATGTCTCATATGGGGGGGGGGGGGTGATGTTCACTAAGGTGAACATATGATATGCATAAATGTGAATATATAGAGGGTGGATCCGAGAAAAAGGATTAGAAATGTAGTATTTTAAACTTACATTGCTCATTTGAACTATGAATATGACTATAATTTTTTAATAATTAATTTGTACAAACATGAGAAATCTGTTCTGATATATATCAGTGCCAATGCATCACGCACGAGCACGTATCGAGCCCCACAATGGCACCGGAAGGTCAAATTACCACCGAGTTATAGTTATAAGCCGAATTATCACTGACTCGATCTTTTGTCAATGTATTTTCTATAATACATGTAGTCCAGCAGTCAATTACTGTATTTTTCCCTAACCAAAAATGTTTGCTAAAATGTTTATTCTGTGCTGATAATTCATCAGCATGGTTTCCCCAACTATTTTACGGCTGATGTAGACTTGTAACCCTTGATGTTACATATGCATGTGCGAAACAGTTTCCACCAACAACAAAGCTATGTTAGACCATACTGGTACGATCATGTTCTATTTCGTTGCTGGACAAACCTGAACAACTGTTATATGCATACCAGTTCACATCACACATAACACTGTTAACTGGCCAGTGTTTCGTGGGGTTATATAACCTGGCGGTCAAAAATATAGTGGTCATAAACGCTAAGTTATCGGACTTCACAACAATTGCACATCAATCGGATAGCCGCACAATTGTAAAATATGACATTACGTTGACCGCAATACGATGAATCACTCTTTATTGTTGGATGTGTTCGCATGCATATGTAGAACAATAATCGAACAAGCATGTCGGAATATATAGATATATATCTCAACGTTCGTTACAAAGAATCTTGCAAACACGAGGAAATGTGCACTGAAAACGAATGTGTCGCTCATATACGTTATATAATATTCGCGAGTACATTCATGGAAATATCCTGAACAAAACACGTTGAAAAAGTCTTACGTTCACTTAATGTGTGGTGGGAACTTTAACTTCACAACTTTTTGTCTACAATGCGATGAGAAATGCTGTGTAGAGAAATGCTGTGTAGAAAAATCCAACACGATGACACCCTGTCTCTATTTGATGATCTCCCCAAATGGTTGAAGGACAAACATAGTTCTGTAATGAAAGCGTGATTCGCGAAGAGATGAGTGGACAAAATTCGTTTCATAAGAAATGAGGTTGTTGTTGGTGAAATGCATGCTGTTCCAGTAAGGTGCCTGTAATACGTGGATTGTATGATGAAATTCTTGAACAGCGGATCATTGAGTGCAACTGACAATACATTAACAACCTCACGACATGGCACTGGATTCCATTACGTTAGCGATATTTCCGATCAAAGAGATAAAATTATGTTGATTTACTCAATATGTATTCTTGCAATTACTGATGTAATTTGGCACCTTCGCGATTGACATCATAAGTCACTTCGCATTTTCATAGCGAAATACTGTCATATACCCTATTATATATGTATTGCAAACATTGTCGTTCGCCATAAAAAATGCCGTATAATTATGCTGGTATATGCGCTAAAATGACGTGTTAACGATGACAACGACGACTTCAATTATGATATTTGCAAAGATTGAGTGACTCGTGGCATCGACATTGAACACATGCAAGGAAAATGCATCGTAAATATACGCAGACCGTCTGCTATAGGAGAAGAGAAGTATAAAGCATACTGTGTCCGAAATACTTACATCAGCGAGTTAATATAACTACCAAGCTACATGTAGAAACAAACATTTCCTGCATGGTTGATAGACAACATCGCAACACGCATAACTGTTCAAGCTACATACCTTTACATTGCTCAAGTGGTATTCTCGCACGATTTTATATCGGTTATAAACCAAATTTACGATTGTCGAGCAACATTAAGTTATGACGAGCATTCAACATTTACCAGGTCAGCACAAACATACAGTATATAGCGGTACTGGCTGTATGTTGTGGGTAATATTGGATAATTTCAACGCTGGCCTAACTTAGCCGAATTATCATAGTGTAGCGTGAGAGGTTAACTAATTGTAAAATCTTTCTAATTAAGTTCTATGTTCGCCCCATTTTACGTAATTTTACTTTCCTAATGGTCATCGTGATTGATATCGTAAATCTATTCGTCGTGTTCGTACTATTTCATCAGTTTGATCCGTTTTATTTCACAGATCGCTTTGCTGATCTGTAACTTTCATAATTGTAAATATTACGGGAAATCCTACGTGCCGCGTGATGTGCGTTGATATGCTATTTTTAACGGCCTTATTTCCGGTTGGCTGGGTATAAATACCGTCCAACCGCCAACGTCGCTGGCTTTCAACTTTCTCTCTCGGCATAGCAACTTACGTTACTTTGTCAACAACGATGCAAGGGCATTCCAACGACTTTCATTACAATCGAGCTCAATTCCAAGCGTATATCAGCCGTATTTCCATACGCATCCTGGCGACAGAAGAATATCATGTCTGGCTACTATTATAGAGAATGCACAGCTAGCAATCTTGGTGATTGCACTTTCCGTTTAGGTAATTTCAACGCATATTTTATGCACTTTTCGACTCGAATCAAATAATAAATTTAACCGCAGTTCAGACTTCTCTGTCGTAGTCATTCTTTACGCTTATTCTTAGTACTCTTGTAGTACATTTGTAGTATAGGTTAGTTATTGCGTTAGCCTGTGAGGAATAATGGTACTCTAGTCATGCTATCCATCCAGGAGGTACAGTCAGAATCAGAGCCATGTTTAGATGCACGAGGACAGACAGATGCACCACCGCTCAGTCAGAATCAGAGCCAGGTTCAGATGCACGAGGACAGACAGATGCATCACAGCTTAGTCAGAATCAGAGCCAGGTTTAGATACACGAGTTCAGGCAGAGATGCACCACCTGGATTATGGATAGTACAGATTCACTCACAGACCACGTCGGTCTAATCAGGGCAGATGTAATATTACTAATAATCAGACAATCCGAATCCAAATGCAGACCTGGTACAGTGCATATCAAGACAGAAACCAACCATGCAACCACTCATGATCTCATCACCACTTGGTCGATTGCTTTGCCGATGCTCGGTATTACGCCCATCCCAGGTGAACCATTTCCTGTGCTGCCTGGTGACACATAGATGTCCACACTTGGTTGAGGCCCAGGTTACAGGTCAGCCCACATGCACACTATGCATCCAGTACACGTACCATGTCCATACTTTATCAGTAGATGCTGCAGTACCATTCCACGGTCAGACATACATAACATGTTTATCCAGGTCCTATTATTATTCCTCACAGGTAGCTCAATTACTATATTATATGCGGGTTCAGTCATATTAATAATCGCACTAATAGAAGTAATTTACGAGTATTCCATCACTGGTTTATGCAATACTTATTCCCGTAATATAGTGCGTACAGATTGTTCATATTGTTGCCATAGCTTATAATATACATTATTCTGGTCATTGTAAATAAATCATAGCATTTTATACTGGTCTCTACTCTTGTTATGCTGGACAACTCATATGGATTTGGGTGTTGTATTTATCATGCTCACAGTGTAAGTTATAATCTAGTCCGCCAGTTGGTAACACTCAGGTAATACCAGGTATATAGACAGCCCAGATGAATATTGATGTCGTCATCCAGCCATGCAGTGTCGACAATCCGGTCGCTGTACCGCCCTACCCACTGCTCGTCAGATGTCTTGGTTGACACGTTACTCATCCACTCAGAGATATCAGTTCTGGTAGTTGTACTTCACTGTCAGTCCAGCTAATAACATGCATACGAGCCTATCCTATCAGCTAACCTATATTCATATATGTCAGGTCGTGAACGAGGTCAGAGGTCACAGTGACAGCTACCGCTACCAATCCGATACATAGTTATTACATACATGGGTATACAGTTACCTACCAGCCAGCCTATAGGTAGATAGGTTACGTCGTGAACGAGGTCAAAGGTCACAGTATCAGCTTCTGCTACCAATCCGATACAGATGTAGGTATACTTACCAACTGGCTTGTGCATATTAATGATATGGTAATTATGAAGTGAGTTAACCAGTTATCAGTCATTCAGCGTGACTTATGTGCTGAGCTATTTACTGAATTGGGTTTTCGGACAATGCATAAGAAAATGCATACAGACAACCGTCTCTATCATTGTGATGTATGTGATAAAGCATTTACTCACAATGGTAATCTGAAGCAGCATAAGATGATACATACAGGAGAGCGTCAGTATCAGTGTGATATCTGTCAGAAATCATTTACTACTTCGAGTGCTCTGAAGAAGCATAAGATAATTCACACAGGAGATCGTCCGTACAAGTGTGATTTATGTGACAAAACATTCACTCAGCTGGGTTCTATGACCGGGCACAAGAGCATTCATACAGGCGACCGCCCTATCAGTGTGGTTTATGTGAGAAAGCGTTTATTAAGACGAGTCTTCTGACGCATCATATGATCATTCATACAGGCGACCGACCGTTTCAGTGTGATATCTGTCAGAAATCATTCACTTTCTCGAGTCAACTGAAGCAGCATAAGATAATTCACAGCGGAAATCGCCCGTGCCAGTGTGACGTCTGTCAGAAAGCATTCAGTACTTTGAATCATCTGAAGCAGCATAAGAGAATCCACACTGGTGATCGCCCCTACAAATGTGATTTATGCGCTGATGCATTCAGTCAGTCGAGTGCTTTGAAGCAGCATAAGAGAATTCACACAGGAGACCGCCCGTACGCATGTGATTTATGCGACGAAGCGTTTACTCGGTCGGGTCATCTGATAAAACATAAGATGATTCACAGAGAAGACTGTCTGTATCAGTGTGATATCTGTCAGAAATCATTCTCTTCTAATAATCTGAAGCAGCATACTAGAATCCACACAGGAGATATTTAATAAGTCGGCTAATTTGACGAGGTATATACGGATAATTTATGCAGGCAGTCGTCCGTATTCGTGTGATTTACCGGTATGTCGGAAATCATTCTCTGATTCGAGTCATCTGAAACAGCAAAAGAAAATCCACACAGGAGAGCGTCCATATACGTGTGATTTATAATGTATATAAGTCATAAGATAATTCATACAGGGGAACGTCTATATATATCACAATTTTCTCAGCTAGGTATACTCTGATAACGCATACCGTGATTCATACAGTCCTAAACGCGTCCGTACCAGTGTGATATCTGTCGGAAATCATTCACTACTTCGAATAGTCTAAAGCAGCACAAGAGAACCCACACCTGCCAGTCTGAATCATGCGTTGATGCATTTAATAAGTCGGGTGATGTGATAAGGCATAATAATCCACACATGATATCTTCCGTATCACGGTCTAAAATCATTCTCTGATTCGAGCCATCTGAGGCAGCACACACGAATCCAAACAGGGGATTGAACCTGTTGTAGAATTCTTTTGATATAATCAATTAACATTTGTTTTGTATTATAATGCAAATAATGACCAATATGGAATACAACTTTTTGACACTAAATGGTTTTGTTCAACTGGCGATCAAGAACATGGTGTACCACAGGGCTTTATTTTAAGACTTTTCCTCTTGTCTACATCAACGACTTACCAGGCAATATACTTTCTTTTACGAGAATGTACGCCGACGACACATGTCTAACAAATAGTCACTATGACCTAAATGAATATATAACTCCACGGATGTCCGGCTAACTCAGTTATTGTCACGAGATAGTTCCATGGAATTATATACATTTCTTTCAAGGTTCAAATAACATTTTCATATAAAGTCTACGCCTTTCTTTCAAACTCTCAGCTTAATAGTCCTCATTTTTGGGCTGGTGCTCTCTAAGTGAACAATAGTTACTGGGGCAATTAAAGTTCAATACATTACTTTAGATCTCTATTATATTTTTATCAATAAAACTTCTCATCACAAGCAGAACTCCAACAATACACAATCAGCAATCTGCCAACTATAGATGGTCCCATCTATAGCACTTAATATCGTACATGTTCATATATGTAGATGTGTAGATGTAGATATGTAGATGTAGATATGTAGACTCTACAAACTTAAATAAACAAGTCCTAATTTCTAGATTAAGGGAAGAGGTATACCTCCAAACATACAGACATAATACACCCTTACACAATCATACTACTAGTTATATAGAATAACCTATACACACATACGGGATATATTAATGCTCCTGTCAGAGACTTTCTACAAACTACTACTTGAAGTTTCACAAACACAAAGTATAGATGAATATGTTATAACTATAAATATGCAATTAAATGAGAATTAATTATAGTTTACCATACTATAAAGTGAACTATCCATAATTATAAAACGGACATATTCCAATTATGGAGAATCACAAGTGGATCTCTATTGACGACAATAGGAACAATGGGTTAAAATATATATCATTGAAACGAACATAAAAGTATATTGAACATACCTAAACGATGAGTTTTGAGTCTGGGTGTCTCCTTGTACTTGTAGAATACTTTTGCAAACATTATTAAAACTTTAGCTCCATTAATTAACTGTTTATAATTGAATTTGTTGAAAACTCAGCACCTTCTTTTCAACAATGAAAATCAACTGACATTTCGCGGTTAAACCAACCCATCCCAATAAAAGTATTGGGCTGACTTAGGTTTTAGCGCGAAACTAAATATTAAAGCAATACGATCTGTTTCTGAGGGATAGTGAAGTGCAGTTAAGATTAATTACGGACTAATTAAGTGTTAAAAGAGTTAGTAAGACATGCACATACATGCAGATATGATTAAAATCCTACATTTGATGCATTATTTACCTTTACATGTAAATATATCACCGCCACATTCTCCCCCCTCTTAAAAAAATAAATTACATTCTTGTAATTTTACTTACAACCTGCAACGTTCCAATGAAACCTGCAATGACCTTAGAAATAAAACCATACCTGTACCTGCTATCCAGCCAAATAAACCATTCTATAACACCAACTGGATTGCTATACTTAAGAGGGTAAAATTTTATAATAGGAAGAGATAGTTCTCAACCTGCACCCATAACAAGGATAGGTAATATCCTATAACCATATTAAGTAATTACGATCTGTAATTAAATAAACTATTTATATACATAAAACATCTCAATGTGTGGTGGTATATCAACCTGTAACATCCGTAATTAAAATTAAAACATATTGCACTTTTCCCATATTGCATCTATGGATAGTAATCTAATATAAGTCTAAAATCTAATTTGTATTAACAATTTTAGCAACATTTTAAGACATAAGTAGGCCAGAGTTCATGGCAGGGTATAGCAATAATACCTTACAACATGAGTAAAAATTGCACAGCTGAACCAATATCAACCATGACCAAGTATTTAACATACTGAAAATGTTAATACAAAATATAATTATTATAAGAAATTCTAATTCTAATTAATCAACTGCTTGTCTTTAAGAACAGTGGCTTTCGCAGAGTATAGCCTGGAACACCCTAGCTGACTCAGCTACTGACCACTGCCTTGCCTATCTGAAATAATCCTACAGCGATTAATTAGTGCAAGATAATTAGAAATTATAACATACAGTGAACAACATGGTATACAACATTATTTTAAAATAGCTGAAAACATTTCATGAATTTGAAGTGGTGACATGCTACAAAGTAAGTCTTTGTTTGTCAATCGTTTGAGTTGTTCAGATTTTTTAATCAAATCTTAACTTTCCTTCGGCACCTGCAAAGAATGTACATAATCTCCTGATTCCTTCCAGAGGGGTGGTCTACGTGATCGGCCAGACCGCCTGGGTCCTACATCGTCTTCAACCGTACATTTTCAGAAGAAATATATGAAACAATATCCCTAACCCCTGTATCACCTGAAACAACTTCCTAAACTACAACATCAGTACTGCTCTCCTCACCAACTATACTACTGGGCCCATCTGCTCTGCATAATGTCACTAACAGAATTATCAATATTATCATCAACACTCTCATTATTTCCAAGATGCGCATCTGCTACACTTTCTTGTTCCACCTGATTCTCTTCAATGAGAGAAATATTATCGTCATCATCTGGAACATTTTGTTCTCTGAAAATACTAGAATCGTCACTCTGGTCATCAGGAACAATAATATGATCCGCATCATTAGCAGTAGATATAACTGCTCTCTGCGGTATCTCCAGAACATAATCATGTTCATTATATTCACATTTCAACAGTTAAATAATTTATACAAACAAGTTCTGAAGGCTGTGACGTGGAAATGGAAACAAGCTTGGCCATGGAACCCGACTTGTTTGTATAGATTATTTAACTGTTGAAATGTGCAAAGGAGGTTATCAATATTTACTTGTTATCACAGATCATTTTACCAAATTTTCTGAAGCATTTCCTACCAAGAACATGACGGCGAAGACAACCGCAGATGTACTTTTTAACCAGTTCTTTGTATATTATGGTTTTCCTAATAGGATACACAGTGACCAAGGTGCCAACTTTGAGTCTGATTTAATACAAGAACTTTGCAGGTTGTGTGGAATACAGAAAAGTAGAACTAACCCTTATCATCCCATGGGAAATGGACAATGTGAAAGATTTAACAGAACTTTATTGAGTATGTTAGGCACAATGGAGACAGAGGAGAAGAAGGATTGGAAGAGTTTTATAGGACCTTTAGTACATGCATACGATTGCACAAGACATGAGACGACAGAATATGCTCCTTTTAAACTGATGTTTGGAAGATACCCAAAGTTACCGATTGATGTTTTGTGTGGTTTTGATAAATTGATTTTAAATGATGATGAAGTTGTTAATGTTTCTATTCCAGAATATGTTTCAGATTTAAAAGAAAGACTCACTTACTCTTTTAATTTAGCTTCTGAAGCTGCATCGAAGGCAAAAGAGCGTCAGAAACGTAACTTCGATAAGAAGGCAATAGCGGCTACTGTGTCTGTTGGTGATTCCGTTTTAGTGAAAACTTGAGCTTTTGACGGCAGACATAAGCTAGCGGATCGATTTGATAAGGAAGTTTACTATGTTACAGGACAGCCGAATGGGAATATACTAGTTTTTACTGTTGTTAGTGATGATGGCAAGGAGAGAACCCTTCATCGGAATCATTTACTTCCAATTGGATCTTTACCTATAGATATAGATAAAGAAGATGAGAAAGATGGTCCTGATATTGTTTTAAACAAACCTGATGTTGTTGTCGGAAATGAAGTTGAATGTAATCCTGATATAAAACATAAGAAACATTTTGTTTTAGAATCACCTGAATATAATGAACATGATTATGTTCTGGAAATACCGCAGAGAGCAGTTATATCTACTGCTAACGAGGCGGATCATATTATTGTTTCTGATGACCAGATTGACGATTCTAGTATTTTCAGAGAACAAAATGTTCCAGATGATGACGATCATATTTCTCTTATTGAAGAGAATCGGGTGGAACACGAAAGTGTAGCATATGCGCATCTTGGAAATAATGAGAGTGTTGATGATAATATTGATAATTCTGTTAGTGACATTATGCACAACAGATCAGCAGATGGGCCCAGTAGTAGAGTTGGTGAGGATAGCAGTGCTGATGTTGTAGTTGAGGAAGTTGTTTCAGGTGATGCAGGGTTAGGGATATTGTTTCAGATATTTCTTCTGAAAATGTAGCGGTTGAAGATGATGTAGGACCCAGGCGGTCTGGCCGATCCCGTAGACCACCCCTCTGGAAGGAATCAGGAGATTATGTACATTCTTTGCAGGTGCCGAAGGAAAGTGAAGATTTTATTACAAAATCTGAACTACTCAAACGATTGACAAACAAAGAATTACTTTGTAGCATGTCACCACTTCAAATTCATGAAATGTTTTCAGCTATTTTAAAATAATGTTGTATACCTTGTTGTTCACTGTATGTTATAATTTCTAATTATCTTGCACTAATTAATCGCTGTAGGATTATTTCAGATAGGCAAGGCAGTGGTCAGTAGCTGAGTCAGCTAGGGTGTTCCAGGCTATACTCTGCGAAAGCCACTGTTCTTAAAGACAAGCAGTTGATTAATTAAAATTTCTTTCTTATAGTTATATTTAAAGGCAGTGGTCAGTAGCTCAGTCAGCTAGGGTATTCCAGGCTATACTCTGCGAAAGCCACTGTTCTTAAAGACAAGCAGTTGATTAATTAGAATTAGAATTTCTTATAATAATTATATTTTGTATTAACATTTTCAGTATGTTTAATACTTGGTCATGGTTGATATTGGTTCAGCTGTGCAAAGTTTTACTCATGTTGTAAGGTATTATTGCTATACCCTGCCATGAACTCAGGCCTACTTATGTCTTAAAATGTTGCTAAAATTGTTAATACAAATTAGATTTTAGATATGATTGACAAAATAGCAGTCTTATATTAGATTACTATCCATAGATGCAATATGGGAAAAGTGCAATATGTTTTAATTTTAATTACGGATGTAACAGGTTGATATACCACCACAGATTGAGATGTTTTATGTATATAAATAGTTTATTTAATTACAGATCGTAATTACTTAATACGGTTATAGGATATTACCTATCCTTGTTATGGGTGCAGGTTGAGAACTTGATCTCTTCCTATTATAAAATTTTACCCTCTTAAGTATAGCAATGTAGTTGGTGTTTTAGAATGGTTTATTTGGCTGGATAGCAGGTACAGGTATGATTTTATTTCTAAGGTCATTGCAGGTTTCATTGGAACGTTGCAGGTTGTAAGTAAAATTACAAGAATGTAATTTATTTTTTTAAGAGGGGGGGGGGGGGAATGTGGCGGTGATATATTTACATGTAAAGGTAAATAATGCATCAAATGTAGGATTTTAATCATATCTGCATGTGCATGTCTTACTAACTCTTTAACACTTAATTAGTCCGTAATTAATCTTAACTGCACTTCACTATCCCTCATAAACAAATCGTATTGCTTTAATATTTAGTTTCGCGCTAAAACCTACGTCAGCCCAATACTTTTATTGGGATGGGTTGGTTTAACCGCGAAATGTCAGTTGATTTTTATTGTTGAAAAGAACGTGCTGAGTTTTCAACAAACTCAATGATAAACAGTTAATTAATGGAGCTAAAGTTTTAATAATGTTTGCAAAAGTATTCTACAAGTACAAGGAGACATCCAGACTCAAAACTCATCGTTTCTATGTATGTTCAATGTACTTTTATGTTCGTTTCAATGATATATATTTTAACCCATTGTTCCTATTGTCGTCAATAGAGATCCACTTGTGATTCTCCATAATTGGAATATGTCCGTTTTATAATTATGGATAGTTCACTTTATAGTATGGTAAACTATAATTAATTCTCATTTAATTGCATATTTATAGTTATAACATATTCATCTATACTTTGTGTTTGTGAAACTTCAAGTAGTAGTTTGTAGAAAGTCTCTGACAGGAGCATTAATATATCCCGTATGTGTGTATAGGTTATTCTATATAACTAGTTGTATGATTGTGTAAGGGTGTATTGTCTGTATGTTGGGAGGTATACCTCTTCCCTTAATCTAGAAATTAGGACTTGTTTATTTATGTTTGTAGAGTCTACATATCTACATCTACATATCTACATCTACATATATGAACATGTACGATATTAAGTGCTATAGATGGGACCATCTATAGTTGGCAGATTGCTGATTGTGTATTGTTGGAGTTCTGCTTGTGATGAGAAGTTTTATTGATGAAAATATAATAGAGATCTAAAGTAATGTATTGAACTTTAATTGCCCCAGCACCTATTGTTCACTTAGAGAGCACCAGTCCAAAATGAGGACTATTAAGCTGAGAGTTGGAAAGAAAGGCGTAGACTTTATATGAAAATGTTATTTGAACCTTGAGAGAAATGTATATAATTCCATGGAACTATCTCGTGAAAATAACTGAGTTAGCCGGACATCCGTGGAGTTATATATTCATTTAGGTCATAGTGACTATTTGTTAGACATGTGTCGTCGGCGTACATTCTCGTAAAAGAAAGTATATTGTCTGGTAAGTCGTTGATGTATACAAGAGGAAAGGTCTTGTGGTACACCATGTTCTTGATCGCCAGTTGGACAAAACCATTTAGTGTCAAAAAGTTTTATTCCATATTGGTCATTATTTGCATTATAATACAAAACAAATGTTAATTGATTATATCAAAAGAATTCTACAACAGGTTCAATCCCCTGTTTGGATTCGTGTGTGCTGCTTCAGATGACTCGAATCAGAGAATGATTTTAGACCGTGATACGGAAGGTCTCATGTGTGGATTATTATGCCTTATCACATCACCCGACTTATTAAATGCATCAACGCATGATTCAGACTGACAGGTGTGGGTTCTCTTGTGCTGCTTTAGACTATTCGAAGTAGTGGATGATTTCCGACAGATATCACACTGATACGGACACGTTTAGGACTGTATGAATCACGGTATGCGTTCTCAGAGTATACCCAGCTGAGAAAATTGTGATATAAACAGACGTTCCCCTGTATGAATTATCTTATGACTTATATACATTATAAATCACACGTATATGGACGCTCTCCTGTGTGGATTCTCTTGTGCTGTTTCAGATGACTCGAATCAGAGAATGATTTCCGACATACGGGTAAATCACACGAATACGGACGACTGTCTGCATAAATTATCCGTATATACCTCGTCAAATTAGCCGACTTATTAAATTAATCGGCGCACAAATCACATTTGTAGGGGCGATCTCCTGTGTGGATTCTAGTATGCTGCTTCAGATTATTAGAAGAGAATGATTTCTGACAGATATCACACTGATACAGACAGTCTTCTCTGTGAATCATCTTATGTTTTATCAGATGACCCGACCGAGTAAACGCTTCGTCGCATAAATCACATGCGTACGGGCGGTCTCCTGTGTGAATTCTCTTATGCTGCTTCAAAGCACTCGACTGACTGAATGCATCAGCGCATAAATCACATTTGTAGGGGCGATCACCAGTGTGGATTCTCTTATGCTGCTTCAGATGATTCAAAGTAGTGAATGGTTTCTGACAGACGTCACACTGGTACGGGCGATTTCCGCTGTGAATTATCTTATGCTGCTTCAGTTGACTCGAGAAAGTGAATGATTTCTGACATATATCACACTGAAACGGTCGGTCGCCTGTATGAATGACCATATGATGTTTCAGAAGACTCGTCTTAATAAACGCTTTCTCACATAAACCACACTAATAGGGGCGGTCGCCTGTATGAATGCTCTTGTGCCCGGTCAGAGAACCCAGCTGAGTGAATGTTTTGTCACATAAATCACACTTGTACGGACGATCTCCTGTGTGAATTATCTTGTGCTTCTTCAGAGCACTCGAAGTAATAAATGATTTCTGACAGATATCACACTGATACTGACGCTCTCCTGTATGTATCATCTTATGCTGCTTCAGATTACTGGTGTGAGTAAATGCTTTATCACATACATCACAATGATAGAGACGGTTGTCTGAATGCATTCTCTTATGCATTGTCCGAAAACCCAATTCAGTAAATAGCTCAGCGCATAAGTCACGCTGAATGACTAGTTCCGGGGAAACTCGAAAGATTTACACTCTTTTGAGTTTCGGCTTGGGTGTGTACATTTTCTATCTGAGGCTCATACCGTTTCTATTTACATGCGATAAAGGACTCCTGGCGCCAGATTCTGCTTGGTTCTCTTCTTATGGTGACAATAAAGACAAGATTCCACCAAAAGTTCCGAAATCCACACCTTGTTGTGCTAAATAAAAGACATTTGTCATTTGTCAATTTTGCGCAAACACAATTTATTTCCTGGTTACGTTCGTTTGACTTTCTGTTCCAGCATGTCAAATTGTTGTCATGCGCAGTGCCATCGTTCAAATTGCACCGGATATCGGAGATCCTATATACCGAGACCAACCAATAACAAACGCTAACTACCGAGAACAAGTCTAAATGTGATAATTAAGTCATAATAATGTTTAATTATAGTGAATGTATCAGTCTTGAGTGGATATTATATCATATTTGACATTTAAAATGACATATTATGGGTATCCGATAACTTGAAACATCATTTAAAATCTTTATTCTCATCACCCATTTAATGCATACACAAATATAATATAATGCATACATAAATAAACATATTTAATGATTTGTCAGGATACCTGAATTATAATGAATAGCCAGGTTTATTAGATATATATAAAATATATATATATATATTATATATATATAAAATATATATATATATATTATATAATAAATATTATATTATATATGTTAAATATGTTATATATGTCTTTAAATATGACATAAATATATATATTATATATATATATTATATTATACATATTATATATATATATATTATATATATATATATATATTATATATATATATCAACTATATATTTTGGGTTGGGACTTCTGCCTGTATGTGTGTGTGTTAGCTGTGGCCTGGAAAACTGCCCGACAGATTTTGACGAAATTTGATACCTAAGGGTATTTATTTCCGGGGATTGTTTTGGACGGGTCAAACGTAATCCCGACCTAACCTTGACCTTCAAAATGGTCAATTCAAGGTCAAATCGGGTAAAATCAGACGGATTTCTACGAGTACTTTTGTCGGGTACTTTTGTCCGGGCAGTGTTTTGGACGGGTCAAGTCGTGACCCCACCTGACCTTAAAAATGGACAATTCAAGGTCAAATCGCACAATTCGCCGAAAAGCAGAGGGGAAACAGCCCGGACGAAGTCGGTTCCACCTGCTAGTTATATATATATATATAGATATATATATACAATATATATATATAATATATATTATATAACATGTATATTATATTATATATATATCTAATAAACCTGGCTATTCATAATAATTCAGGTTTCCGGGCAAATCATTAAACATGTTTATTTATGTATGCATTATATTATATTTGTGTATGCATTGTGATGAGAATAAAGAATTCAATTGATGTTTCAAGTTATCGGTATACCCATAATATATGTCATTTTAAATGTCAAACATGGTATAATATCCACTTAAGACTGATACATTCACTATAATTAAACATTATTATGACTTAATTATCAAATTTAGACTTGTTCTCGGTAGTTATCGTTTGTTATTGGTTGGTCTCGGTATATAGTATCTCCGATATCCGGTGCAATTTGAACGATGGCACTGCGCATGACAACAATTTGACATGCTGGAACAGAAAGTGAAACGAACGTAACCAGGAAATAAATTGTGTTTGCGCAAAATTGACAAATGATAAATGTCTTTTATTTAGCACAACAAGGTACGGATTTCGGAACTTTTGGTGGAATCTTGTCTTTATTGTCACCATAAGAAGAGAACCAAGCAGAATCTGGCACCAGGAGTCCTTTATCGCCTGTAAATATAAAAGGTATGAGCTTCAGATAGACACTGATAGTACGGAAGTAGAGTCTCAATACAGATGTATATCATGTATTGTGACTCAATGGGGTCTACTGAATGACTGATATGTACCGTGTATGGACAATCGTCTGAAGTAGTAACAAATAACAAATATCTTTTTCGAAAATGAAATATTTCACAATGACTAACATGTAGCTCGCCGCCTATTTGAGTAAATGTATATATGTAGAATAGCTATGGTTCCTCGGTGGACAAGGAAATGCAACATTTAGTGAATTCAACGAATAGTAATATATGATCCCAGTTGCGGAACACAGATAATGGGAAACTTGACACAGAATAAAATGTTGGTCGTTACAAACAGTTAACTCCATTACACCGTGTAGCGATCACGCAGTGAATCCCAAATGGATGGCACAACCACTTGTTTTCATTTCTGTGGTCTAGTGACAAAAGGTGAGCTAATTGTGACAACTACACGTATTTAGTCTATAGTCTTGTAAGTATTGAGGTGGACTAGTCGTGTACGTGGCCACGAGAATAAAGTCGTAGCCACGAGAATAAGGTCGTGGCCACGAGAATAAGGTCGTGGGCACGAGAATATAGTCGTGGCCACGAGAATAAGGTCATCGACTTCATAAACCCACGAGACTATTAAGTCCAGGCCACGAGAATATTAAGTCGTGGCCACGAGAATATTCTCGTGTCCACGACTTAAAAAAAACATTCGGATGTCACCTCCGGCACTCCATATCATCTGAATTCCAGTCTTGTTTTTAGTTTTTTGTTGGATATAATCCAAATGTGGAAAACTTGTGGTCGGTGGTAACACGATAAAAATCACAACCTGATGCCGTAAGATGAAGAACGGAGTTTAATTCCGGCTAATTTCCGTAAAGCAGCCAGGGGAAACAAAAATCAAGTAATGGTGCAGGTTCAAAGCCTGGGAGACAAGTGTCCGTCCGTCCGTTCGTGGACACACATTTGTCCGGAGTTTTCTCAGTTGTTTTTTGATCAATTTCCATGAAACTTGGCACAGACATCCACCACCATGGGAACCTGTGCACCAGCGATTATGACGTCTTTCGGACTTTTTTGGTGAAGTTTTCCCCCCTTTTTCGACTTAGAAAATTTGTTCAACATGTATAATTTTGTCCGAGCTTTTATTCCTACATTTTTAGGTCAATTTTTTTTAACTTGGCACAGATATTTAGTACCATGGGAACCTGTTCACCTGCGATTGTGATGTCTGTCCGACTTTTTTTTGTGGAATTATTCCCCCTTTTCGACTTACGACATTTTTGCAAAATGCTTCATTTTGTCCGAGCTTTTATTCCTACATTTTTCGATCAATAGGTTTAAGATTAGTGCTAGGTTTGTGCAATGGGAACTGTTATTTTATTATTTTAACTAAATGTTTACTGACATGTGAGATATCTTAGTATTTTAAAAACACGGGGGGTATCCTTCGTCCCATTGGGACAGCCACACCTCTCACACGGGCATACAAAAACAAATTACATAATTATGTTTAGGGCCTACTTCTCTTTCTTTCTTTTTTGCAATGTTATTAAATTCGGAATTTGGAAAACAATCTGTCAATTCACTATGCGGCATTGGATTCTATTGTGATCATAGACAGTGTATGTAGAATGGAATAGAAACGCTTTAGTTTGCCAATCATGCCACCCTCACAGTATGCATATAAAGTACAGGCCTACATAAATAGTAAAATAATATGAAAATAGAAATAAATAAATTGTGGTTGATTGGGGTAAAACTAAACTGGTAACATTACACATGTTAACTAAAGGGTTACCTTGATGGGTGCTAAATATAAAGATGTATGATCTCTTTAAATAACATTTGAAATAGTCGCTTGGGTATACAATAATAATAATGAATTGACGACCCCTGTCCGGAAATGCTTCTATCAATTAATATTGATTTTATTTCGAATATTTTATTATGAAATGAGATGATTTATTCGGACACTTTATCAGTCTATTTTTAGAACAGACCATTCTGGTGATACCATATATCGATAAAGAGCATTAGGCTGTTCCTATAGCTACGTACCGAACGTCAAATGTCCCAGATTGGTTGATTCTATTGTTTTATTCCATAGCAATAAGCGATAATGAGTCTGCAACTGCGGACATCTTGACATGCGGTTATCCCATTCAGGAACGATAACTCTAAAATCTACAATGACGTCAGCAATCACGCACGCTATGCGTGTCCTTGGAGTTTTGAAAGCGGCAAAGGTGAGTTTGTTTTTAAGAATAGTTACAATTAAATTGAATTATTTAAGACAATTAAGATTATAAGAATTTATACGGCAAACGCGCGGAGAATAACTGTTTGTTCGTTGTAGTTGCTGTTGCAACGAATATTTGATCAAATCGGTATCAATTTCAGACATTTCAGTCAATAAAACGACGTTTTTCCTGTCGGGAATGAACACGAGCCTGAGTCAGCTAGACTTAATGCCAGTTAACTGTTAAGGGGGTGCCAGCTCCGAGATTAATTGCATTTTATTGGGTATTGCATTTGACCCGAGGCCATGTAAGAGTGTTGCAATCGTGACATTTACAATACAATTCGTTGAAATTGACTTTTCTATTAGAGATAATTAGAATAATATTATTTTTATATCAATATATACGAGTTAAGGTTAGTTAAACTCAAGGTTGTTCCTGACAACAGGCTTGGTCTCTTTTGTCAGCTCTGCATTAGTTATCTGACTTATCTATTATCAATATTATCATTTCCAATTTCCCATTATTGCCAATAATGGAAAGCTGTATAACTAAAAAGTGATTTTATATTGTACCATAAATGATAACAATTTAATTTTAATTGATTATCAAATTCATTTCACCATCACAGCAGCATCTGATTCTGATGCAATTCAATTTATTTGTTTTATTAAATCTGGTTAAAATTAAATAATAAATCTCTTGATTTGTGTTGTGGCTAGATTACTATAACTTATAAGATTAATATGATTAATGACATTATTCCATTTATGGTATTAAAATTAATTATTCCACCAACCAATGGCAATGTTGAACCATGTACTAGTATTCAATTTCAAATAAATTTGACTATTGAATTATGGTAGTTATTAAATTTTTCCATGGAATCATTATCTCTCAAGAAACAAACTATATCTCTACTAAACAACAAAAACAGTCTAAAGTGCTATTATTGAATTAATCCAAGTTCTCACCCATGGTATGAATATTGTTTATATTTACAGCTATTAATCCACAGGTTGCAGTTGACAGTGCACACTCAGTTCAGATTAGATATCTACAAAAGAGTCAAGCAGTCATACTGTAGCAAGCGAAAAGAGAGCAAAGATGGCAGACAATGAAAATAGTGAGTTTTTTGTCAGCATTTCACAACTCTGAAGTGCAGATGAGTGTTAGGGCCCACTCTCATCTGACAGTTGTTGAGAGTGCATCTTCCAATTAAAGGGGAAGACATGCTGACAACTATTTAACACTCTTCTCTATTTCTCATAAACCTGTTGCGAGACAATGCATTTTCTATTTAAAGAATCTATTATATGAATCTTTGTTTAATTTATAGAATAGAATAGAATAGAATAGAGTTTATTTACCAATAAAGGCCCTCAGTGGGTAAGTTACAAAGTGTTATAAGTATAACAAACATATAGTATATTCATTGGTGGAGTATTTATTAGGTTCAATATCTATCCCACAGGATTATATTTGAATCAACATGGATGTATTTCCCGATATACTAATTATACATTTATATATGTAGTAAAATGCTTGCGGGCATGGGAGCAGTAACCAACAAGTATCACCCATGATTGGAGGTTTGCACTTTTCCTGTTTCCGAAAGTAACAAATACCTCACTTTATTCTGTTTTCAGATGCTGTGTCTGTTAAGACCAATGGATGACAAAAAACATTAACTGAAGACTAATATAACTTGGGCTGAACAGGCGATAAAAAGAGACATTTGTGTTACAGCATGCATTTAAATTGTATCAATATATGTTATCTGAATATCTTAATGCCGGAAATCAATGCCGGTTTAATATAAATCAATCAACGTCATTAGTGTCTTTCGTCATGAACCCTACCTTACTTAATAGGAGTTATTAATACACCCTTGTTATGCCCGAACCGAAGGAGAAGTCAAGGTTATATTAGTGGAGACCGTCATCTGTCCATCTGTCCATCGTCCATTTATTTTTACCGGCATCAGAATTACAGCACTTGTTTGACTTGATTCTGAATTTTGTCTCTGTGTGAACTGTTCAACCTGTACCTGGGCATGGATAATCGGATTTGGTTATATTTGACATTTATATACACATATATATATATATAGCTATATATATATATATATATATATATATACTATTTAGCTAGCCATATTGATAGTTATAACCTCCTAGATAGACTGACTGATCTCTATGACTAGCTATAGTGACTAATGTAACTAGCTAGATATAGGCTCCACCCTTGTTAGGTACATGGACTATTCTAAATTGCTGGCTATATATACTAGCCACCATAGCTAGCCATATTGATAGTTATAACCTCCTAGATAAACTGACTATTCTCTATGACTAGCTATAGTGACTAATGTAACTAGCTAGATATAGGCTCCACCCTTGTTAGATACATGGACTATTCTAAATTGCTGGCTATATATTCTAGCCACCATAGCTAGCCATATTGATAGTTATATCCTCCTAGATAGACTGACTAATCTCTATCACTAGCTATAGTGACTAATGTAACTAGCTAGATATAGGCTCCATCCTTGTTAGATACATGGACTATTCTAAATTGCTGGCTATATATTCTAGCCACCATAGCTAGCCATATTGATAGTTATATCCTCCTAGATAGACTGACTAATCTCTATGACTAGCTATAGTGACTAATGTAACTATCTAGATATAGACTCCATCCTTGTTAGATACATGGACTATTCTAAATTGCTGGCTATATATTCTAGCCACCATAGCTAGCCATATTGATAGTTATATCCTCCTAGATAGACTGACTAATCTCTATGACTAGCTATAGTGACTAATGTAACTAGCTAGATATAGGCTCCATCCTTGTTAGATACATGGACTATTCTAAATTGCTGGCTATATATTCTAGCCACCATAGCTAGCCATATTGATAGTTATATCCTCCTAGATAGACTGACTAATCTCTATGACTAGCTATAGTGACTAATGTAACTAGCTAGATATAGGCTCCATCCTTGTTAGATACATGGACTATTCTAAATTGCTGGCTATATCTTCTAGCCACCATAGCTAGCCATATTGATAGTTATATCCTCCTAGATAGACTGACTAATCTCTATGACTAGCTATAGTGACTAATGGAACTAGCTAGATATAGGCTCCACCCTTGTTAGATACATGGACTATTCTAAATTGCTGGCTGTATATATACTAGCCACCATAGCTAGCCATATTGATCGTTATAACCTCCTAGATAAACTGACTAATCTATATGACTAGCTATAGTGACTAATGTAACTAGCTAGATATAGGCTCCACCCTTGTTAGATACATGGACTATTCTAAATTGCTGGCTATATATTCTAGCCACCATAGCTAGCCATATTGATAGTTATTACCTCCTAGATAAACTGACTAATCTCTATCCAATACACTGTTACAATGTAGTGTTATGTTGGGTATTCGGAGAACTTACTATTGGAACATGATCTTTAATGCTGCACCAACGCAGCTCCCATCATGAGATAGTTAATAAAAGGATAAAAATGAACAAGCAATGACAGTCTGTGTTTGTGTATCTTTAATTCTTCAACATGAAGTTGACAGACCAAGCTCAGAATTTCAAAATAGAAAACAAGAACCTCATTCTGCAAATGACATTAGTCCTGATATGAACAATACATGATAGATTGGGAATTAATGACTTCTAGCAGATCTGCAAGGAATGTTTATAAACATATCAAGATTGACATGATTGTGTCTGCATACCCAGAATATATACAGTTACAGCCAAAGTAAATGCTAAGTAAATGCTTCTTATTAATGATTCTGTCAAGAATTTGAGTAATTTTTATTTTTGGGACCAGGCCAGGGTGGCAGAAGCAGTGCACTTGAGTGAAGGGCCAGGGGGGCTCTACTCAAATTTGTTGTTTTTTAATGCCAGCTTTATATCCGTTTCTACAGCACATTGGTGAGTGAACCTCAGTTTACACTGAGGGGATTGTCAGTTCGAATCTAACTGGAGACCGCACTAGTATTCTAAAATAAGAACTTTAGATTGCATGATTATTATGAGAAATTATTATGTTATATATTTTGAAAGATCTGTCTGTGTGTGTGTGTGTGTGTTCGCGATGAACTCGAAAACGGCCGAGCCGATTTCGATGAAACTTGGTATGTGGGGGTATTTTCGGCAGTGGACAAAAGTAACCCTATGTATCAAATGTCATGGAAATCCCATCAAAATTCGGGATTTGACCTGGAATTGACCCGATTTCACGGTCAAGGTCTCGTCGCACGGGCAAATGAATAGGCTTATGAGACTCCCCATACGAAAGTATCCCTAGATACTAATTTTCATCGAAATCCCGTGATATTCGGTTAGAATAGTCCATGTATCTAACAAGGGTGGAGCCTATATCTAGCAAGTTACATTAGTCACTATAGCTAGTGATAGAGATTAGTCAGTCTATCTAGGAGGATATAACTATCAATATGGCTAGCTATGGTGGCTAGATATATAGCCAGCAATTTAGAATAGTCCATGTATCTAACAAGGGTGGAGCCTATATCTAGCTAGTTACATTAGTCACTATAGCTAGTAATAGAGATTAGTCAGTTTATCTAGGAGGTTATAACTGTCAATATGGCTAGCTATGGTGGCTAGAATATATAGCCAGCAATTTAGACTCTATGTATGCCATGGAAATGAACGGCGGTCCAGCAAGCATGCAATTTAGGGAAGTAACAGCTATGGCTGATTTCTTTCGCAATTCGACAGGTTTAACAGATCAATTTAAAGAACCTTCGATATGGACCCCCTCTGATCGCCAGATTGACCACTCCATTCCCGAGGTCGCTGGCTTAGTCAAAACCGACATCACAAATTTACCAAAATTTCACAACGAGGATAACCTCACTAAAGTTGAAAGAACTGCACTAAAAACTCTTCGCAGCAATAAAAACATTGTAATCAAACCTTGTGACAAAGGCAGCTCGCTCGTCATCATGTCTAAAGAAAATTACATTCTAGAAGCGACGCGCCAATTAAGCAACACTAAATATTACAAACCATTGGATGAGCCAATTTGGAAATCCAATGTTTTAAAATTCAATCTCATTCTCAAAAGCTTGCTGGACCAGGACGTTTTAAAGAAAAAACATGTTCAGTATCTAATTGCAAAACCCGAATCCAATAATAGGACATTTTATTTGCTACCTAAAATACACAAACCTTTGAGCTGTTGGACTAATCCATACACACCACCCGGTCGCCCCATCATCAGCGACGTGGCTTCGGAGTCGTACCACATTTCGGAGTTTATTGATTTCTATTTGAAACCAATTGCTACCCGCCATCCGAGCTATCTAAAAGACACGGAGGACTTCCTCATTAAATTGTCGAAAATTGAAGTTCCATCTTCTGCTTACCTAATTAGTCTCGACGTGGAATCTATGTATACAAATATTGGAATCGATGCCGGATTAAAGTCAATTAAGAATGCATTTGATTTCCACCATGATCCTCATAGACCTGGAGATGAACTACTTCAATTATTAGAACTTTCTCTTAAAGGGAATGACTTTGAATTTAATGGACGATATTATTTACAGGTCTCCGGCTGCAGTATGGGCAAGAAGTTTAGTCCTAATTTTGCCTCAATTTTTGTTGCAGAGTGGGAGAAAGGCGCCTTAGCCAAATCTGATAAACAACCATTAGCCTATTACAGATTCTTGGACGACATATTTATCATTTGGACTCATGGTCTGGATGAGTTTAGGGTGTTCTTGGACATCTTGAACAGTCATGACGAATCAATCAAACTCAAAGAATCAATATCGCAAACCAGCATTGATTTCCTTGATTTAACAATATTTAAGGGCCCACAATTTACATCATGCAACATTTTAGATACAAAACTTTTTACGAAACCAACGGACTCTCACCAGCTTCTTCATCGTAAATCTTTCCATCCGCCAAAACTGTTCAATGGATTGATTAAATCTCAAATCATTCGATACCACCGGAACTGCACGAACAGAAGCGACCTAAATCAAGCTTGTTCAGTGCTGTTCCAGGCTTTACGACCGCGCGGCTACTCTAGTAGATTACTGCGCCAAGTAAAGTCCGAAACTCTCAGAGAATTGGAATCATTACGCCATGACCCAACATCGACTGAGCCAACAAGGATACGGCACAATCGACCGGTGTTGGGTAATGGTTCAGCCTCATTTTGTCACAAAAAACGATGTTACATCAATACAATAGGATATATCAATACTAGTAACACTTTCACCAGCGAACAAACACGCATATCGTATCAAATGCATAGCGAACTTAATTGTGATTCTAAAAATGTAATTTACTTAATCACATGCAAAAGATGCCGTATACAATATGTTGGACAAACAAAAACCTCTCTCAAAGTTAGAATGTCTAATCATCGTTCCAGTGTTCGCAAAAAACTCGACATGCAAATTTCCGATCATTTCAACTCATCTAATCATGACATTAAATCCCATTTCAGCTTTCAGCCAATAGAACAGACACCAATTCTAGCCGACGAAGACCAAACCGATTCAATACGCCTAGAACGCGAAAATCATTGGATGGGCGTACTTAAAACATATCTTCCGTTCGGACTTAACATTGACTACAAAGGTGTTTCTCGAAATTTCTTGTGCTTTCCTCTGATCTACAATCGTAGAAATGTTGAAATCGCAAACATTTTCAGAAAAAACTTTGCATTATTAAACACTAAATTGACCGAGCCTCTCGACAAACGGGTTATTATTGCCTACAAGAAAAATCCCAGTTTGAGAGATATGCTCGTTCGATCTAGACTCAGACCTTGATTAACACGCAGTTCAATTAGCTTTTTAGCAATTTCAACAACATTATCCTTTGTTTGTGCTCAACACAATACTTTATGTCAATTTCCGACACAACCTAACAAAATTTAGCTAGTTCCATAGAAATAATTACATAAGAAATCGGATAACCGACCTGTGCCAGCGCCCTCCACACTTTCCAAATATATATATATATATATATATATATATGTATGTATATATATATATATGTGTGTGTGTATATAAATGTCAAATATAACCAAATCCGATTACCCATGCCCAGGTACAGGTTGAACAGTTCATACAGAGACAAAATTCAGAATCAAGTCAAGCAAGTGCTGTAATTCTGATGCCGGTAAAAATAAATGGACGAAATACAAACAAATATCTATGTTACAGATGGACAGATGACGGTCTCCACTAATATAACCTTGACTTCTCCTTCGGTTCGGGCATAACAAGAGTGTATTAATAACTCCTATTAAGTAAGGTAGGGTTCATGACGAAAGACACTAATGACGTTGATTGATTTATATTAAACCGGCATTGATTTCCGGCATTAAGATATTCAGATAACATATATTGATACAATTTAAATGCATGCTGTAACACAAATGTCTCTTTTTATCGCCTGTTCAGCCCAAGTTATATTAGTCTTCAGTTAATGTTTTTTGTCATCCATTGGTCTTAACAGACACAGCATCTGAAAACAGAATAAAGTGAGGTATTTGTTACTTTCCGAAACAGGAAAAGTGCAAACCTCCAATCATGGGTGATACTTGTTGGTTACTGCTCCCATGCCCGCAAGCATTTTACTACATATATAAATGTATAATTAGTATATCGGGAAGTACATCCATGTTGATTCAGATATAATCCTGTGGGATAGATATTGAACCTAATAAATACTCCACCAATGAATATACTATATGTTTGTTATACTTATAACACTTTGTAACTTACCCACTGAGGGCCTTTATTGGTAAATAAACTCTATTCTATTCTATTCTATAAATTAAACAAAGATTCATATAATAGATCCCAGTTTGAAAATGACATTAACCAGTTATTTCTTTAAATAGAAAATGCATTGTCTCGCAACAGGTTTATGAGAAATAGAGAAGAGTGTTAAATAGTTGTCAGCATGTCTTCCCCTTTAATTGGAAGATGCACTCTCAACAACTGTCAGATGAGAGTGGGCCCTAGCACTCATCTGCACTTCAGAGTTGTGAAATGCTGACAAAAAATCACTATTTTCATTGTCTGCCATCTTTGCTCTCTTTTCGCTTGCTACAGTATGACTGCTTGACTCTTTTGTAGATATCTAATCTGAACTGAGTGTGCACTGTCAACTGCAACCTGAGGATTAATAGCTGTAAATATAAACAATATTCATACCATGGGTGGGAACTGGGATTAATTCAATAATAGTACTTTATACTGTTTTTGGTGTTTAGTAGAGATATAGTTTGTTTCTTGAGAGATAATGATTCCATGGACAAATTTAATAACTACCACAATTCAATAGTCAAATTTATTTGAAATTGAATACTAGTACATGGTTCAACATTGCCATTGGTTGGTGGAATAATTAATTTTAATACCATAAATGGCATAATGTCATTAATCATATTAATCTTATAAGTTATAGTAATCTAGCCACAACACAAATCAAGAGATTTATTATTTAATTTTAACCAGATTTTATAAAACAAATAAATTGAATTGCATCAGAATCAGATGCTGCTGTGATGGTGAAATGAATTTGATAATCAATTAAAATTAAATTGTTATCATTTATGGTACAATATAAAATCACTTTTTAGTTATACAGCTTTCCATTATTGGCAATAATGGGAAATTGGAAATGATAATATTGATAATAGATAAGTCAGATAACTAATGCAGAGCTGACAAAAGAGACCAAGCCTGTTGTCAGGAACAACCTTGAGTTTAACTAACCTTAACTCGTATATATTGATATAAAAATAATATTATTCTAATTATCTCTAATAGAAAAGTCAATTTCAACGAATTGTATTGTAAATGTCACGATTGCAACACTCTTACATGGCCTCGGGTCAAATGCAATATCCAATAAAATGCAATTAATCTCGGAGCTGGCACCCCCTTAACAGTTAACTGGCATTAAGTCTAGCTGACTCAGGCTCGTGTTCATTCCCGACAGAAAAAACGTCGTTTTATTGACTGAAATGTCTGAAATTGATACGGATTTGATCAAATATTCGTTGCAACAGCAACTACAACAAACAAACAGTTATTCTCCGCGCGTTTGCCGTATAAATTCTTATAATCTTAATTGTCTTAAATAATTCAATTTAATTGTAACTATTCTTAAAAACAAACTCACCTTTGCCGCTATCAAAACTCCAAGGACACGCATAGCGTGCGCGATTGCTGACGTCATTGTATATTTTAGAGTTATCGTTCCTGAATGGGATAACCGCATGTCAAGATGTCCGCAGTTGCAATGGAATCACGGAACTAAATGGTTTCCCATATAGGCGACAGTGTTAACGTTTCGGCCAAATTCACTGAATTGAAGCCTGCAGGCCATATCAGTGATGTTTACCCGGCTAGATTGACACCAGTTGATCACGAAAATGGTAGAAAAATCATAGGTCATGTGTTTACTTTTTTAAATAAATCCCCAAGTGTACGACAGGGCTATACCACAGCCAAATTTGATCTGGAAAAATCCAGAACTACAGCAGCTAGTTAAATAAATTTCCCGCTCACAAAAATCCATTCCCCCATTCATTCACCAGTTTAAATTATTTAGATAGGATGTACAAATCAAATAAACGCGATGTCATTATTTAATAACGTGTCGCATGTATCATGTGAAGGTCATTCTTCAGTTACCTTCACCTTTAGCATTCCATTTAGAACACATTTAGCTCCCTGATTCCTATATATATGTATATGTGTGAAACACAGCGTTTCTTATAGTATTTTATCAAAATATAGACCTTACTGAAATCAAAAATGGATTATATCGAGCAGTAGTGGTTTATTTTTCCAATATGAGGCATCCTGAAAATTAGTGTCAATCCTCAAAATAAAGCCAAAAAATTTAGCTTTTTTTTTAAATTTTACTAGCTAATGCATCTTGTATAACTGAAGTATGTCCTTATATACCATAATATAACTAAATTGAAGAGGAAATGTTAACATACATTTTTGAGAGGGATATATTGTCCAATTTTAAACCCTTTTCATGCAGAATTTGGCAATTTATAATAAATATTTACCAAAATTAACAGAAAATTAAAATTAAAAATATTTTAATAGCAATGTAAAGCAACCATAAGTCAATTTAAATATCGAAACATTATTATACAACATCAGACACAGATTCAGGCATGAAATTTTACCAGATGACAGGGCATACTGTCTGTTTAACAAAGCTGCCATGACAGTTTTGCACGACAGTAACTCTAGTGGTGATGCCATCACCCCCCCCCCCCCCCGACTTGGGGTTGGGCTACGGTCCCAGATAAGGCTACTGGGTGCCGGAAAAGCTTAATTGGTCAAATGACACCTTTTCCCAATGGGGGGGGGGGGGCTAACACTCCTCAGAATTGTGGGGAGGGGGGCTTTAGACCCCCTGATGGTAACCGACATCCATGCAAAATTACCAGATTTATCACTTTCTTTACCATCTACAGGCGAATCCATGCGTTTCTTCTATAAATATGTCCTAAATGTGGTAATTATCATTTGAAAATAAGAAAATATGAAATTAACAACTTATCATGGCGAAACGTGAAATTTCGTAAAATTCCAAATTTTTCTTATAGGAATCACGGAACTAAATGGTTTCCCATAGGCGATAGTGTTAACATTTCGGCCAAATTCACTGAATTGAAGCCTGCAGGCCATATCAGTGATGTTTACCCGGCTAGATTGACACCAGTTGATCACGAAAATGGTAGAAAAATCATAGGTCATGTGTTTACTTTTTAAAATAAATCCCCAAGTGTACGACAGGGCTATACCACAGCCAAATTTGATCTGGAAAAATCCAGAACTACAGCAGCTAGTTAAATAAATTTCCCGCTCACAAAAATCCATTCCCCCATTCATTCACCAGTTTAAGGCCTATGGGAAGCAGTGAAAATAGGTGACAAGAAAATTGACACCAAGTGGCAATACATGCAATATTGTGGCAAAATTCAACAAGTTTAGGTTCCTGTTATTTCCACAGGAGTCATTGACAATGAAACAGCATCAAACTTACCACAAAAGTCTGTTACATGTAGTTTGTTCCTCCAAAATCTGTAGAAAGACAACACAATTCCTATGTTCAGGTAACAGGAAATGGAACATCAAAACTGAAAATAAACACCATGGTCATAAACTCCATTATTCAAAGCAGGACAAGCACTTGGTGTATTGCATGATAAATAATAAGAAAATGTTGCAAATTGGCTTCAAACATTTGTTTTGATTGACTAACTATCTGCTGACTGGAACTACATTAGCAGTGAAATGTATGGAAGACAAAATGTTCATAAGTTCGGGAAGTACAACTTCACAAATAACAATTGAAATTCAATACAGTCTTACATGTGCTCAACTGAATATGTGTAAGACAGCATAATTGATCGTAAAAGGGCCTTGAAAAGGCCCACAGCATTAAATGAATTAATAACAGGTGTCAAGGGGCAACACCATTGATGTCAGACACAAATTTGTTTGGCAAAAATATAGTACTAGAAGTGAAACAACATTACAAGTTAGCAGAACAATTGAAAAGGTAAGAACATAAAGCAAAGATATGAGAACCTGTATACTCACCACACTTGGCTCCGAAGGCTCAAGTAACTATCGGTCAGCAAAATCAGTCAAGGTAATATATATATGTAAAGGATGATAAATCAGCAAACTGTGGATGCATCGGGTAAAAATACAGGTAATATCTATTTGCAGCATGAAATACTCTACCACATCTGAAAGAAAACAAATGGATCTAACAGTACTTGATCAGGTTGTGAAATAAAATGGGATGTCGAAACAAACCTATGATCTATTTCTAATGTTTGCTCAATTGATTGAAAATGTGTACATTTTTAGATCAGGATACAACTAAAATATATCTTACATTATTGCAGTACTGTAGTTAACAGGTGTGTTTATATTAGTACAAATATTAAAGAGATATGCTTTTGATGTAAATAGTGATATTGAACATTAAATAAAATCAATCATCAAAACTTGGCAATGGCATGATGTGGCAACATGTGGAATCTATGGGACATGGGATATTTTCTTAATTTCAAGGGGTCATTAACTGAACGACATGGACAAATACATGTATCGTACAGATATTGGAAACAAGACATGTTGAATTAGTTACTAACTGACTATCAAAGTTTCTATTATACCGTAGCATGCTAGTATACAAGATCAATTGTTGCAATAATAGATAGACTGTTCATGTTCATTTGAATGCATCTTATCTTACCTTTATATATCAGTAAAACGAACAGAGCCAGATGTGTAATCATCAACAAGGTGGTCTACTTCATAGGTAGTGTCTTCATTATCATAATGAACGGTGTATATCGCACCAGCTCGCCCATCAGTACCGTCAACCAGGGAAGTCACTCTACCAGTATACCACTTTGACGATCCAGAATCATCCACCCACTCATGTGATATCTGTCTATTGAGAAATCGCTGTATTCGTTGACGGCCTGAAGAAGTGATGACTGATGGTACTGTTGATGTAGCTTGGGCGGTGAGATTAGATGTAGGAATAATTGTTGGCTGCACTGAAGATGAAGCTGTTGTGGATAATGGCGAACTCACATTGCTGGCTGTGATTTTCTTTCTTGTTTTTTGTGAAACAGATTTTGTTGTCTTGTGCTCCTCAAACTGAAATAAATGAAGTTTAATTTATACCGCTTGTTTCAGATGATATAAAGATACATGTACATGTCCAGGCAAGCTGGAATGCTTTAAAATGGTAATTTAACAGATACCCGATAGCTCTTAAATTGTTTATGCCATTTTGCAAGATGTGTTTGAAGGTATGCCACGGGAGGTGTTCCAAATTTGGGCTCTATTGAACAGATGGGTGTGATATTACAAACATGCCAATAAAGTCACAAAAACATACACACAGCCAAACACTTTGATTATATATAGATATATATATTACCCAGACACCAGGCTCCCGAATTCCAGGAGATTGACCATATCTCGGAGATGCTAGTTCCGGAAGGATTATTTTATGGTAAAATGATGAAAGTTTCGGAACCATTTGATTGAGCCAAAACAATTCATCCTTCTGTATGTGCTCTATATGCAACTCATACGGATCAGTACGCCTTACAAGGAAATCAAGCCAGGGAAGATTGAAAACATTCATTTGGCCTTGGATTTGATAATAAAAGTTATGTGTTCGTTTTAACCTGAATTCACCATTGATCAACTCTAAAGGAAAATTTTGAACTGACGAGCATGCCTCTTGAAAACTATGTTGCTTTGTCATCAACACATGCTTAATTTCCAACAGACCTTGACCTCTCGATTGACTTATTACCAAACCATCAGTACTTGCTGCTAAGAATGGAAATTCAGGGCAAACACATAACCCCATGGACTCAACCTTACATTGATCATCAATCAATCGACACTTGGCAATGTATTCTTTAACTGCTGATTTTTCTAGCCGTAGCCCTTTTCCGAGTAATGCGATTCCCATGAAATGTGGAGTAAAGAAGTCGCTTAACGAAGAGGTCTATTTTTAGTGTGGGTTTTCGTTTTGATATCTCACCAAAGTTTGATGATGTCACTCTGATGCGTCTTTCCTCTGCCCACAACCCAGAAGCAGATTGTTCTTTTGTAGATTTTTCAATAGCCTCAATAGATTCCGGTGTTATATCGATATGGTTCTTCCAGAAATCTTCGCATTTGCTGGTTAGGTTATCTTGGCTAATGTCATCTGAGACTTCCAGTGCCTCTGGTCCATATTCCAGTCTTGCCTGTTTTGCATTTGCATCTTTAGCTGCCGCAATTTTCTTTTTCTTCTCCATTCTTTTGCTTCGGGTTTATTCTGATTTCTGAGGCTTGTTTCTAGATGTTTCTCTCTCTGTTTGTATAATAAATGAAAGTTTTGTCCTGCATCAGTTCCAAAACTCTTTTCCCAAGTTAATGACGCCCACAATGGTCCAAGATTTCGTCGCAGACCTGCTCCATAACACCTGGCATGCCAAGAACCTCGATTTGTACGGTTAAAGATTTTACCACCATCAAAACGTGTTCGGATGAACATCCAATTTTCTGCAAGGTTTGTAGTGCTGTTCGCAATCAGAGCAGTAGATTTCTGGGCCATTGTGTCAAGAATTTTCTGCAGGTCGTTCATGAGATCTTTATTTTGTAGGGCAGCATATCCATCACCTTCATCATCTTCCATCTTGTCAACATTAACATCCAGATCTTTCTAGAAATTAACAACATCATCAATTTGCTGACACATATCATCATCAGGTGAATCAACAATAGTTGTGGATGAGGCTGAGACTTGATGAGTTTGTTCAGAAATATCAGTAGAAAGTTGGGAGTCATGTGTGTGAGACAAGGAGGGTATATCAGAGGAAGTTGTTGCTACAGGGTCATTAGAAAGTGGTACATTGACAGATGCAGATACATGTATTGTTTTCTGAGATGTTTTGAAACAGAAAGATGAACAGTGGGTATGGTCTCCAAAAACATGTTTAGCAACATTGCGGATGTCTTTCCCAAGGCCTTTGATATTTGACTGTTTGTCAGATTCTGATGAGACATGATATTGCTCAGACCATTTTTTAATGGTGTTTCTGACACTTGCCACCATTTTCATTCGCATTAACTTTGTCAGATTATTTTTACCCTTGTATGAAGGGTTGTCGGTGACTAAATTTTCCAATTTACCTCGCAAACATTTACAGCAATGATTTGCACACTCAAGTTTCTGTACTTTTGAACCCCACACAGGGACCTCTTCTTTGATGCGTGCAAACGTGCTGCTATCTCCATCACCGACAAGATACTTAAATCTGACTCCATGCATTTGCTCCGCAGCCTTGAATCCTTCAACAATGATATCACTTTCCATAGCCTGACTCGATTTCGACCAATTGCGATAACAAATGTGTTCTGGTGGTTGTAGGCCTTTTTTTTTTGGCTTTTGCACATATAGAGCAATTCTTGTTCCTGACACCCACATAGAGCAGTTTTTTAGTAGCCGCTCCAACAATGATGGCAACACCTCCAGGAGCATTATATGAATGCTTGTGGGATCTTTTTGACCAACCACCATCACAAATTACAGTTATATATGGCACACCATCTTCAATATGTCCACGCTCCTTGGCCAGATGTCTTTCCTCAATACCATTCTGCAACATATCTTCGTGAAGAATTTCATGCCATTTGGTAGAAATAATGGTCTCTATCTTGGAAAATGTATTTTGCGACAGTCCAGGCATGTCCAAAACACCAAAGCGCTCATTCTGCTCCATTGCACCACCACCAGTAGCCATGTTGCCCCATACGCTTCTCAAATTAATGTCATGTATCTTCTTCTTCTTCTGTGCACCATCAACCTCTACTTTGCTTGATGTTCGAAATAAAAATCTTTCACCGCAACTGGTACATTTGTACTGAAGCACACTTGCTAGCCCATGTCTTTGAACCTCATCAGTCAATGTAAAAGGAGGGCCATCAGAAGAAATGTTTGATTCTTTGGAGCACTCCATGTGGTGTTGTGATAGGATGTTAATGTGATCAGATAGCCTATTTAAATCTATGCACCTGTATCCTGTGGGTGGCATTACATCGGGTTTTTGTTTTATTGTAATGGTGATCGACTGATCTGACGAGGGCTCAGATTGCAGTATCTCAAACTCTCTACATGGGTCAAAGGGGACATTTGTGACTTGAGTCTCGGAGAAATCAGAAACATGTGGAGAAGTGGATACATCTAAATGTTCAAGAGAGATACTATCCGTGTTTCCAATGCCAAGCATTGGATTTGTTTTTCGTAATCTTTTCAGTGAATGCTTATTGAACACCCGTTGTATTTTACGTTTGCTACCCATGACTACAGGTACCAGGTATATCAAGATACAATAATTACATGTACATATAATATTATACAACAATATTTTTATGATTTAATTAATGCATAAATATAGTTTAATGACAGAAAAGCATAAATACGCACATCAGGCGACAGAGCAATCCCTTAAACCTGATGTCTTGAGTATTTAATTTGCAAGTCTGTGTACTAGTTTATACAGTCTAAGAAGCCATACTCTTGAAAGATCTTTGCTAGGGTGCACGCCATGCGGTAATAAAGTTAAATCAATTTGTGTTGTACGCTGGCCTTGGACAATGGATGTATATACGAGATCATTATTCAATTTTGGAGTCGGCAAGATGTTCATTGTATGGATATCACTATTCAAGGTGTCAACAATCACATTTATATTAGAATCAATGCTGGTTGTCAGAGGATATGTCCTGGAATTATTCCAACAATCAGCTGACACTTTTGGACATTCTAAAAAAACAACTTGTGCATGAGGTTTTGCAGCAACAATAGCTTCTTTGAATTTCAGCTGTTCAATAATTGATTTTTCAAAATTGACTGCACTGTCTTGTGGCAACGTGATATAACCATTTTGAAAGTTTGACAAATCACAAGTTCCTAACCAGATAACAACAATTGGAACACAGGTAGGCCTACAAGTTGCAATTGCAGTCAAAATTTTTGATTTCAAACCCTTATAACTATTTTGAAACTTGGCTCCACTCTTATATATAAATTGAACATTAATATTATCACTGTCAAGAACTTCCTGCTGAAGATATCGTCCTTTGCTGTCAGAAACTAGGAAAACTCGGCAGTTATTTCCAACACTAAAATTCACAGCTTCCTCAGATAACTTATTACAAGATTTTCTCAACTTTATTCCAGCCATTTAAACATGAACAAAATATAATAATGTAATAGCACAACAGAAGGATGAATTATACACAAAAATGTGCCACAATATTGTGACAAATGACGATTTTTTTCAAATTATTTGAAACCACTGAAATATTTTTCAACTTGTCCACTTCACACAGAACTGTACTGACAAACTGTAAACACACTTTCAAACCAACCTGTCACCTTCCTTGGAGTCTGATTGGTTGCCCTATGATCATGTTCATAACAACAATTAAAAACATTTTATTTTAGTAACCTACACATGTATATGCATGCTAATTATTAAAAATGCATCGTTTGGAAAGTGAAATCAAAAATTTATAAGATTTGGACGTTAAAAGCAAGTATTTTTATGGGAAGCAAATAGGTGGTTGAACATGTGCTTAACTCTTCATTTGCAAACACAGTTCAATTTGTCTTTCCATAGATTGTGGCCTCACATCATGACACATGTGTTGTTTTTCATGTTTTTTTTCGAATTGCCACCCGAAATCATCAGTTTACAAGGCAATAGTAGAGAACCCTCAAAATACTATTAGTGTAGCTACTATATGCATGTGATTATAGTACAGATCGCACTTACATATTATCAAATTATGCTTTTCAAGCAATTGTTTACCTTTTCGGTCCATGGGGATATAAACCTGACCCCAAATATGTGGGCTATCGTAAATACTCGATCAAATTGGAAAATGAAATCGATCTGTCAAACGATCGTCACCCTGATCAGTGAATCAAACTATGTATGGTGACATATACGTCAATAGTCCATATTTAGGAAGACATATTATGCTTGATCGCGGCTGAATTAGTTTTTTAAACGCGTAAACTCTGAAAGTTTACGATTTTTCTATCATTCTATCAGCCACACCGGAAGTCATTTTGATTGGTCGAAATATTTATGCGAATCTTCGGTCGAAAAATTCCCAATTTTTTTAATGAAATCACAATGTTTATTTACGTCTTCTATTTGGAAGAAAGTTCGTTACTCGATAGTTTATAACAATTTTATAGTCTGGGAATTTTTAATGGCGCGATTGTGTGTTTTTTGTACCAAATGTTATCGCTAATTTTCGTATCCCTACGCACCCTCTTCGAAATCAAAACAAACCGAAAGTTGTAAAATATTTATTGACGCTGAAAACAGCTTTATTTCATCACAGATGCTTTTATACTGATATGTAAGTTTGCACCGTTCATGCTGGATTGTATTTATACCCAGGATCAGCAGATCGCGGTCTTGATCGTTCAGTAATATGTGATAGACAAATATTTGTCACCTAGATTTCGAGTCATCGGCTTGCGAGCGGCCATTTTCTTGCATTTTCCTCCATTGGGCCGTTGCCACAACTCAATATTTCTTCACCATCTATCACAAGCTTGACCAAACCAATTGGCGCTTGTCTTATGACATGTTTCAATTGTGATATTGCCATCTTTTTAGTTTGTCAAAAATATCAGTGAGAGTATTTAGTTTGCTTTGGAAAATAATATTCACAAAAGTCACATTTTGCATGAGACATATTTTTTTCCAACCAGACAATAGCATTATAATGACTCTTCAAACTGATGATGCAAATGTTAGCCCTGTCCTGCTTGTCAATGAACTCAAGTCAGGGTCCTTATATTTTTTTTAGTCACCTATTTTCACTGCTTCCCATAGGCCTTAAATTATTTAGATAGGATGTACAAATCAAATAAACGCAATGTCATTCTTTAATAACGTGTCGCATGTATCATGTGAAGGTCATTCTTCAGTTACCTTCACCTTTAGCAATTCCACGGTGTACTCGCTCCCCGACTCTAGAACACATTTAGCTCCCTGATTCCCAATGAGTCTAACTAACTAACAAAATTACACAATAAAATTTCTGGTGTCTGATAACAGTAACCACTATTGTTCGTTATCTGAACAACGACACCTTTTTAGACCAGAAAATATTCGAAATAAAATCAATATTAATCGATAGAAGCATTTGCGGACATGAGTCGTCAATTCATATCTAATATGTTCGACCACGGTAACTATATAATACATGTTTACAGAGAGATAATCCACCTTTAAATAATGCAATATTTTACACATTCAAGAATTTTAAATTTTTTTTTTTTTTTTTTTTAAATATTAAAACAGCACAGTTTGTTGTGCTGTCTTGGCTTGTCTAAAAGACATGCAAATGCATTGTTTTTCAAACAAATATTTGTATCACTATTTTGTATTCTAACCATATGGTAAGAGAAGTCTGTCGCACGTGTCGACCCACTCGTATGATTTGGAGCACTCGTTCGATGGTTAGGGACGCTCATTTTGGTAGTTTGGAACAAACCCTATGTGATTTGGGTCCAAACCTATGTGGTTAGGAACACCAGTTGCATTGTTTGGGGCACTACCATTCACTGTGGTTTGGAACAATCGTTGCAGGGTTCGATACATTTTTAATATATATGATTGATTCTGCATGGTGTAAATTCATAACGTTTTATCTAAATTATTGACATCTGAGCAGCGACATGGGTTCTCCACCCATACTAACCTATATTGCGTTTCAAAATATATTGGTGTATATTACTGCACTGCATACCTTCGTAGTAATTTCGTCAACTTTTCACGATCGTTTTTTTTTATTTAGAAACTGTAATGTCTCAATAATAAGTACCGGTATCAGCGTAAGCAGCATATCATGGTGTAGTCATAACATATTTACAGTGTTTTAACACGATAGCATTGAAGTATTAATATTTTGACGTATGGGAATCCAAAATATGGATTAACTTTTAAAGGGGTACTGTACGCCAAATGTTGTTGTTGGTTTCTATAGTCTCCGAGTCTGAGAATAAGGTAACACTTTTTTCATTATTTGAAAGTCTGTTGAGTACGAAGTAGTGTTACGGATGACAAATTTACCGGAATGCAAAAATACAAATTGTCGTTGTCGAGTAATTTTTGTACAGTTTTCAACCAAATGAATCAAATAAAAGTTATATTATAGGCATACTAGTCCCATATAATCATTTAAGTTATTGTATCGTCGCTAGTCAGTGAGTGGCTTGAGTGTTCACCCCGTATCATCATAATATTTTAAGCGATCGTGTGTGCGATCGGTTTAACAAGCCAGTATCCCTCATTTACTTTATTTGATTACGCAAATTCGTAATTTAATTGACGCCATTTTATGGCTCCAGTCATAAATTCAATTTATATCAAATTATTAACTTTTAAATTATTAAATTTTAAGATAGCCTATTAACCTGAGCGTTTACAGAATACATCTTCGACTCAAATTACTTATGTTTCTGTATATTATCGATATTAGATCGTTGTTGTCACCGGAAATTTAATGAAAATGGCGTACAGTACCCCTTTAATCCAATTGATACCCCAAATGATGGTTATATTTTAATTGATACACAAAAAATCATAGTTTACTGCATTTAAAACAGTTTCTGTTGGTATTTTAAATGAGAATATGTACACATTATCTTGATATTATATGTGTTATATATCTATCTGTACAATGTCGATCTACATAATAACAATGTCAGTCAGATACAATACGAGTCAGATAATTGTTCGCAATCGCAGTCCCATATACTGTGATATAACTTCAGAAGTCTAACTCTAAGAGCACGTCAGAACAGTCAAAATGTGTGTCCGTCGAAAAGGCTGAGGCTAGTGTTAAGCATATAAACAGTTCCGTGTTCCACGTGCAGGAGAATAATAATGATGCTCAAAGTAACATAATTGAATGGGTCGAACTCCGTGGACACTCGAGGAAGCAGTAAGGCGAGTTCAGCGCGATAAACAATCGTGTGATTGTGAATCTATTATTCAAACAATAACAAGGAATAATGTTTTGGTTGGATCTCAACTGGATCAGAAACCACTGCTGGTGTCCAGTAGATTACGAGTTATAGTGTAACTTATACGAACTGAACAACCATGACATAATATCAAAAATAATTGAGAATTAAAACAGAGATCTGTTCTGGAAATTAAGTTAAAACCAAGTCCAATGTGTTAAAATACGAGCTGTCAGAAAAAGATGTTGACGACTCGCCGAATTGATTTCAAATGAATGCAGTGAGACATACCGGAAGTAAACATAACTAGAAAGCACGGAACGTAGCCAATCAAATAGCTTCTAACTTTTACACAAGAGGTCAGGGACAATTAAGTGCTCCAATGAATTACATGTACATAATATGGCGAAACAAATTTAAACTTGAAGTAAAGGCAAATATAGGGGATTGGTCGTTACTCCGGGAAGTTTAATTCTTTTAATATATTTTACAGACATAATAAAAGTTACCGCTTACTCGGATTATTGGAAATTAATGGGTTTTTTTTCTTTCTTTCCCAGGTTGAAATAAATAATTATCCAACCTTGGTGTTCAGATATAGCATATACACCCGATACAATGTCACACTAATTAATACGGGCGATCTCCTGTGTGGATTCTCTTATGCTGCTTCACATCACACGACTGAGTGTATGCTTTGTCACATAAATCACATTCGTATGGGCGATCACCTGTGTGGATTCTCTTATGTCGCATCAGAGCATTCGACTGAGTGAATGCATTAGAACATAAATCACATTGGTACGGACGATCTCCTGTGTGTATTCTCTTATGTCCCATCAGAGCACCCGACTGAGTGAATGCATCAGAACATAAATCACACTGGTATGGTCGATCGCCTGTGTGGAGTCTCTTATGCTTTATCAAATCACCCGACTGACTGAATGCTTTGTCGCATAAATCGCATCCGTATGGGCGATCTCCTGTGTGGATTCTCTTATGAATTATAAGGGCATCCGTCTGAGTGAATGCATCGGAACATAAATCACACTGGTACGGTCGATCGCCTGTGTGGAATCTCTTGTGTCGCTTCAGAACACTCGAGGTAGTAAATGATTTCTGACAGATATCACACTGATACGGACGCTCTCCTGTGTGCATTATCTTATGCTGCTTCAGATTACCATTGTGAGTAAATGCTTTATCACAAATATCACACTGATACGGTCTATCTCCGGTGTGGATTAGCTTATGCTGCTTCAGAAGACTCGGGGTAGTAAATGATTTCTGACAGATATCACACTGATACGGACGCTCTCCTGTATGTATCATCTTATGTCGCTTCAGATTACCATTGTGAGTAAATGCTTTATCACACATATCACACTGATACGGACGATCGCCTGTGTGCATTCTCTTATGAGTTATCAGAGCACCCGACTGAGTGAATGCATCAGAACATATCTCACACTGGTACGGTCGATCTCCGGTGTGGATTATCTTATGCTGCTTCAGATAACCCGAGGTAGTAAATGATTTCTGACAGATCTCACACTGATACGGACGCTCTCCTGTGTGAATTATCTCATGTTGCTTCAGATTACCATTGTGAGTAAATACTTTATCACACATCTCACACTGATACGGTCGATCACCAGTATGGATTATCTTATCCTGCTTCAGATGACTCGGATAAGAGAATGATTTCTGATAGATATCACACTGATATGGACTATCTCCTATGTGAATCAGCTAACGCCTAATCAGAACATACTTCACACTGGTACGGACGATCTCCTGTGTGGATTAGTTTATGCTTTGTAAGATCACCCGACTGAGTGAATGCTTTGTCAAATAAATCACACCGGTAGGGGGCAATCTCATGTGTGGATTGATTATGCCTTACCAGGCCACCCGGCTGAGCAAATGAACCAGAACATAAATCACATTGGTACGGACGATCTCCTGTGTGGATTATCTTATGCTGCTTCAGATTATTCGAAGTTGTGAATTATTCCTGGCATATATCACACTGATACGGATGGTCTTATGTGTGAATTCGCTTATAGTGTTTTAGATTACCGAGCTGAGTAAATGCTTTATCACAAACATCACATTTAGTGACCTCAACAAATAGTAATATATGATAATTGGCTGGAACAGAGATACAGAATAAAATATTGGTCGAAACAAACAGTTAACACCATTACGCTGTGTAGCTATCATGCAGTCAATCCCAACGGGATGGTGCAACCACTTTTCCCTTTAATTCCTGCTGTCTGGTGACACACGGTCAGCTAGTGGTGACAGCTACAAGTATTTAGTCTATAGTCTTGTAAATATTTGGGGTGGACGCCTCCTTCTCGTTTGTGGTCTGGTCATATGCGGGATTATCTGAATGGGCGCCGATATCAATAAAATCGTCGGACAGTACAATCTGGCGAAATCTCTTGGGAAAATAGCATATTTATACCCTATGATAATGTATATGCACATACACGCGTATAGATTGTGAATGGAACACACCAGTATAGTTCATTTACTTAATTATTTAAATTCCATTAAAATTCGAATCGGTAAAATATAATCGTGAGTTTAATCTTAATATAAACATTTAGAATTTATAATGACGTCACTGGTACCGCTGAAGCCGAGGTGAGTAGTCAAGATATTTTGCATAACTCATGTCCGCCACGTGCTGCTTATTAACGTATATAGCATTTTGTTTTCTTCATAAAATCTCTCACAATGGCTACTTTTTTGTGAATATCAAAGATAATAATAATTGTATTAAAAATTGGACGATCTCTTTAAATAACAAATTTGAAATAGTTGCGTATAAAATAATAATAATGAATTGACGACCCCTGCCCGGAAAGGCTTCTGTCAATTAATATTACCAATATGTTATTATGCAATGAGATGATTTATTGGTACACTTTAATTGTCTATTTTTAGAACAGACCATTCGGGTGATACTATATATTAATAAAGAACACTAGGATGTTTATATAGCTACGAACCGAACGTCAAGTGTCCCAGATTCATTGATTGTTTGTTTTATTCCATAGTTATGTGCTATAATGAATCTAGCGTTTATTTGTGACGAAAATACACGATCAAATTTCTGGTCTCTATTAACAGTAACTGCTATTGTTTGTTAGTAGACAACCACACCTTTTTAGACCAGAAAATATTGGAAATAAAATCAATATTAATTGATAGAAGCAATTCCTTTACAAAGAGATAATCCACCTTTAAAAAATTTCAATATCATATCTTTTATTCATTTCCATTAAAGGTGGATTATTTCTCTGTAATCGTGTATTATATAGTTACCGGTGTATAAAATATTAGATCTGCATCGAAGACTCCTGTCCGGAAATACTTCTATCGATTAATATTCATTTTATTTCGCATATTTTCTGGTATAAAAATGTGTGGTTGTTTAGCCAACGGACAATAGTGGTTACTGATAACAGAGACAGTACATTGTATGGTGTAATTTTGTCACAAATAAACATTAATTAGACTCATGATTGCTTAAAATTATGGAATAAAACAATACAACCAATCAATCTGGGACAGTTGACGTTTGGTATGTATCCAGAGAAACAACACAATGCTCTCTATCGCTATATGGTATCACCCGAATGGTCTGTTCTAAAAATAGACAAATAAACGGTCCCAATAAAATATGCAAATAAAATCAGTATTAATTGATAGAAGCCTTTCCGGACAGGGTCTTCAGTTCATATTTATTATTTTATACCCACGCAACTATTTAAAAACATTTTAATTAAAAAGATAATCCGTCTTTAGGCCTAAATATCTTTGTCGCATTTTGTCACTACTTAACTAATGGCGTGGTGTCAACGGTAATATGAAGCCTCCATCTCCACTCCATCGAATAAGGAAGAGCAGTCCATAACTAGAGGTGTGACTGTCCCAATGGGACTACGGATACCCCCCTGTTTTTAAAATACTAAGATGTTTCACATGTCAGTAAACATTTAGTTAAAATAATAAAATAACAGTTCCCATTGCAGGTGTACAACCATAACCCTAATCTTAAACCTATTGACCGACAAATGTAGGAATAAATTATGTATGTTGCGAAACAAATTCTAAGTTGTAAAAGGGGAATAACTCCACCAAAAAATGTCGGACAGACGTCATAATCGCAGGTGCACAGGTTCCCATGGTACTAAATATCAGTGCCAAGATTAAAAAATATTGACCGAAAAATGTCGGAATAAAAGCTAGGACAAAATTATGAATGTTGCAAAAAAAGTTTCTAAATAAAAAAATGGGGATAACTCCACCAAAAAATGTCGGACAGACGTCATAATCGCAAGTGCACAAGTTCCCATGGTACTAAATATCTGTGCACGTTTTAAAAAAATTGACTGAAAAATGTAGGAATAAAAGCTCGGACAAAAGTATACATGTTGTGAAAATTTTCTAAGTCGAAAAAGGGGGGATAACTCCACTAAAATAAAGGCCAACAGACGTCATAATCGCAGGTGCACAGGTTCCCATGGTGGTTGATGTCTGTGCCAAGTTTCACGGAAATTGATCAAAAAACGAATGAGAAAAACTCCGGACAAATTTGTGTCCACGGACGGACGACGCCGACGGACGGACGACGCCGACGGACGGACGGACAAGCTGACTCTAGTATACCCCCCCCCTAACTTCGTTGCGGGGGGTATAATTATATCGGAGTTGGGGAAACCGCGTTTCATATATTCGCAGCATATGACCGACGGACAATTCCGCTGAAAATCATTCATCAATTGGGTGTTTGACTTTGGAACTGACACGTGGTTGTGTATTCGTGGAGTCATAATGCAAATCACGGTATGAACACCCCTGATAACACCGAGTGTTTGACAATGTCAAGAGACAGTCGCTTCGTTCGATGAGTGGCGAAAAACCATCATACACGCATTGTCAATAGACGACAAGTTTGGACAATTCTTGATAGAAGGTACGTCAAGTGGCGGACATCTTGAATGAAAGTGTCACTGACACTGTAGCTCAACTTGGAAATGGAAACATTTAATGTGTTACAGTCAATGGAGTGATTAGGAATGTGGAAAGTTGAAAGGCCTAGTTATGGAATGAGCCAAATCCAGGATGGCAGCTGGCAGCCATTTTTTTGCCGAATGACCCCAAAAAGAATCGTTCCCATTTACATGTCATTGTTAACATCCATTACGAATTTCATAATGATCCGACCAAAGATACGACCTGTAGCCTGTGTCAAAGGATTTAGTCATGTAAAGAATAAAATCCAAAATGACTGCTGGCGGCCATGTTTTTTGGCGGAATGACCCAAAATCTACATGTCATTGTTAACATCCATGCCAAATTTCATGGTGATCGGACCAAAGATACGACTTGTAGTCTGTGCCAAAGATTTAGTCGTGCAAAGAGTAAAATCCAAGATGGCTGCTGGCGGACATGTTTTTGGCTGAACGACCCCAACATTACTCGTTTCCATCTACATGTCAATATTAACACCCATGACAAATTTCATGATGATCAGACAAGCAGTACGACATGTAGCCCGTGCCAATGGATTGACTTTGGAAATCCAAGATGGCCACTGGCGGCCATGTTTTTTTCCGAATGACCCCAAAATGACTCGTTCCAATCTACATGTCAATGTCAACATTCATGACAAATTTCATAAAGATCAGACCAAAGGTAGGACCTGTAGCCTGTGCCAAAGGAAATTGTTGACGGACACACGCACACACAGACGACGGACGCCAACCCATGGCAATAGCTCAAACTTACAAAGTAAGTTGAGCTAAAAATCGAAAGAAAATTGCTACATTTCGCGAAGAATTTATATATATCTGAAATGCAGTCTACAGAATGAAACAACGTGCTGCAGTTAACCCTTTACCCAACAAACCGGCCAAAAACGGCCAAATAAAGCTGCAACAGCCTAAATTATCTTGGGTCTGTCTCAATAAAACCATGCAAATATGGATATCATTGGAACCGGCTCATTGACCACATTGTGATGGTTACAGTTATGCCCTGTGCCAATGCATTCTCTTATATATGCGAGTCGACCATAGGTCGCCTCACATATATAAGAGAATGCATTGGCCTAAAAAAAATCTTTTTTTAACACTTTTTACCATTTTTTCTTACATTCTTTAACAATTTTATAATTTTTAATGTGTTAAGCCAATGCATTCTCTTATATATGCGAGGCGACCTATGGTCGACTCGCATATATAAGAGAATGCATTGGCACAGGGCCCTTCTGTTGGGTGAAGGGTTAAGTTATATGAATGACACTCGAGCTCATTTTATTGAATGTCCTTGATTTGATCATGATATTATTGCCTTTCACTTCTTTAGAACTCAGAGAAGTTCAAAATGTGTAACTTGACCTCCCCCTTAATTAACTAAAACTGTGTCCCCCTGAGCACCATATATTGGAAATAAATGGGCATTGGGCTGCTTATTATGTTATCCTGAGAACATTCAGTCATATGACAGTGCAGTGAGTGCACCCAATTGATTTTTAATGTTATGTGCTCTTACTGTTAAACGTCACAGCGTTAAATGAGATTATTTTGTGGTTCTGGTTCGAACGATAACTTTACTGTCGGTGATAAATTTTTATGCAAATTATGTGATCAAAAGAAACGACAGGAGAGTGTGACCTCAGCTAATGTTGATTCAAAGTCGAGAAATAAAGAACGTGAACAGATCAGTGCAGGACGGGAAAACAGAAGCCTCCGAACAATACACAATCAGATAAGAGCACTATTGTGATTAATGAGCTGTTATGTTTCCTATTGAACAAATTCGACAAATTAACGACCCTGTGCCAATGCATTCTCTTGTATATATAAGAGAATGCATTGGCCTAACAATTTTTTACAATTTTAATAATTTTTTCTTGTATTCTTTGACAATTTTATAATTTCACCCATACAGAGCCCCAGACAAACATGAGCAGACGACACTCTTCTATATGCTTCTATATATGTGTGGGGATCCCTGCAGGGTAATGGGTGGATTTAATATGGCGGGTCACATGATTTAAAGGTAATGTGAAATTGTGCGTTGGGGCCTTCCGTGAAGCAGATATTGAAAATTAGTTTTTTTTTACCCTGTGCCAATGCATTCTCTTATATATGCGAGTCGACGATAGGTCGCCTCGCATATATAAGAGAATTCATTGGCCTAACAATTTGTTATCATTTTTTTTAAATAAATGTTTCTGACAATTTTTAGGACATAAAATAAAAAACATCCATTACCCTGCAGGGAGCCCCACACATATATAGAAGCATATAGAAGTATGTCGTCTGCTCATGTTTGTCTGGGGCTCTGTGTGGGTGAAATTATAAAATTGTGAAATTGTGCGTTGAGGCCTTCAGTGAAGCAGATATTGAAAATGCCAAATTTATTCTCTTCGATATGACTGCATGTAGATCTAGACTGACAAAACGTAAAGACCAGGACAAAAATGTCAATAACATGAATGACATATTAACACTGTTGCATGAAACTGATCCTGATGATCTTCCTATTTTCGTTGCACAGGACCTCTCAAAACTATCGCCAATAGACTTCGATCACACTGATGTTTCCACCCTGTCCCGTGATTTGTGTAATATGAAGGTTCAGATACTAGAACTGAGGGATTCATTCAAATCTATTGACATTTCTTGTCTCAATGAAGATATTTTCAAGGAATAAGTAGTGATTTGTTATCGATCAAAAGTGACCTATAATTAGCGAAGTGCGATCAATTCAAGTCGACAAAGCTATTGGTAAATGCTATGCCGCCGTAAACTCTAATAAATCACTGAATGTCCCACCGAAAACTGTTATCGAGAAGCCATTGTTTAAGTATTGGTTAGATCACGCCAAGAGTGTCTTCACAATTTAGAGGGTTGAGTTCACAGGTAATTAGAGCTGATTAACTGCTTGCTGTTCGAGTGCGCAGCACGCGAAAATTCATGCAGTTAATCAGCTCTAATTACCTGTGAACTAAACTCTCTTAATTATGAAGACACGATTGGTGTGATCTGACCAATTTAGACGATACCATTGACCAAAATCGAGTCACAATAGTCCAAATGGGCGACTGTGTTGGCAGCTCTGACTGGACTGGTATTCAAGTGTATCGAAATGGATAATATAATTTTGACGATTCTAAAATAGATACAACCTCGAACTCAATAGCTAGGATACATGTGCACGAGGTCATTAATTTCAAGGACACGAATGACAGTAATTTCAAGGAAACGAACGGACACAGCTTCAGTTAAAGGGACAATGACATTCGCATTTGTATCGTTTCGTGGTCCGTCCTCCGATGTGTAGGCCATAATCGCATGTGGGTGGATTATGTTATATAAATTGTGAATTAACAATGCGTTAACAAGTCTGTTCCGGAGTGTTTAAAACTATATTATTTTCGTAGTTCAAATGGTTAACATCACTGACCATGGATTATACGTGAATCTGAATATTTCCATTTGGGATAACTCTCATGTGTTACTTTCTCTCCCATTCCAAACTGTTTTCGATGACACGGTGATTCTGTGGTATTTACAATTATCCAATCGACGAACAAATCTTCACTTATAAAGTGGCATTGTGACTATGGATAATAACTGGATTAACAGTGAAATTGAAGCTTTTCTCTTTTGGATTACCGTACCTCAAGTGTTTATGTCGTATACCCCCCCCCCCCCCCACCAAACCCAACCTTACACACCTTCAAAGCTTTTAATTTGTTTAAATGTTACACCCATTCTATTTTGCATTTACAGGATTTCCCTAGCCCAGTGGAAATTAGCACATTTGATTCCTCGATCGGCCGATGATTGACTTGGCCAATGTCCACCTTCCCACGCGTTTTCTGCTAGTCAGGGTGTCAAACAAAACCTATTGTTTGTGACCCAGCATTCGTCTTCGTTGATTGTTCACGAAGACCATCCAAGCGCTGTGTCTTAATCATTAGAGCACAATCCCATTGTTGCAATCGTTCCCTGATTTTTGGTAAAGCACACCGATTCCCAAGGCTGGCGAATGAATAGTTCAATGATTATCCCATTGTTAGGCACACGCAACTCACAGCAGACAACTCGCAAGGGCGCTTCGAAGTAGCTTCAATTACCAGAGGCCACATGGGCACGAACAGCGCTCTGCTTCCCCCAAACACACTGCCATTATACGCCGTTACTATTTATGCACCTCTAATAGTAGAGTGAGTAGTTTGGGTGGCTAGCCCGGGATTCTCGAAAGGGCCGAGAGGCACCTCTCCTTAATCCCTCAATTTTTGCCTTTATTAGAGAACACACACAAAAAAAGAAGAGCATTTTTAGAAGTTTTTTGTCTAACGTTTCGTTTTCCTACGTTTTGCTGGATTTTTCTTTCCTGATGACGGAGGTGGAGACGGCGGTGGTGTCGTGCATAGTGCCGATGATGCTTCCATCTGTGTCTGTATTTGTTCAAGCTGTGCTTCCGTGGCTTCTATTTTTGCTGCTGCTGCTGTTAGCCTACTCTGGCTGGAGGCGGAGTTGTTGGCGCTGTTACTGCACGTGGAGCTGGGGGACACCGGGATGAGATGGAATTCCGGTGTCTGAGGTGGTAGGCTGTCCAACTCCACGTCGAAGCTGGCGGCAGGAACAACAGGGCTGGAATCATGTTCACTTACTCCGCTCGCCTCGATGACGACAACAGGGACCTCCGGCAGATCAACGGAGTCCCTGTTGGCTGTAGTGATGTCGTCTGACTCCAAGCGGGTCGGGTTGTCTGGGCGTCTCTCGGACGACTCCGACCTACTGGCTGCGACACTTGACGGCTGGACCACACGGGGAGGGGTGACCGGCAGACCAACGGTCACCCCCTTCTTCTTTTTCCATTTCGCTCGTCGATCAGCGTACCTTTTCCTTCTTGAATGCGTCTTCTTCTTTGTGGATCCCTTCTTCCCACTCTTCATTGGACAGTGGGTGGTCTTGGAGTTGGTGTCCCGGGCCTGCGATCTCTGAATGCCAGCATCTTCAGTCCGGAACTCCAGGCAAAGGGTCAGGTAGCCCCTGCTAGACTGGAGACTCCAGTTAGCAATGTCCACTACCGAACTCCTTTGCACTGCGGCCAACACGGCTTCTGGGATTAAATCCATAAGCCTAATCCAAAACCGTCTCACTGGCGTTAAGCACGGGGGCAGCTGCACCGGAGGCGCGGCCACACATCTCACCCGTGCTCAATGCTCTGACAAAGAGGAACTAATAAGGTCGAAGCAATCACGACCTGTTCGCTCCACTCTCGGCCAGAGAGCACCTCTAATATACTAAGCAGGCACATATATAGGGACGGCGTATAAGGGGAGTGCGGTGGGGGTGCATGTCCTCTTGTAAAATAACTGAAGCTACATTAAAACGACCGCGCGATTTGTTTGTTAAGAGTGGCGCGTGTCGAACAATGGGATATCACTGAAATATTAGTTTGCCAGCCTTGGGAATTGGGTGTGATTTACCAAAAATACAATATATGTATATATATATATATACATCAACAGGACGACCAGGGTGGCAATAGTAACACATGCATTGGTTGAATTATTTATTAACTAGTAGAATAATTACATTTATTATAATTATTCCACAAAACTAATCCAGTTCCAAAAATATTCTCAGGACCACTAATCCAACGATGAAACTACACGAATTAAAGACATATTATGTACTTGTTCGGTGCGTTAAACTGTTAAGTTAGTATTCAGGCAGTATGCCAACTGGAGGAATGTACTATTCTACTACATCGCCGAAAATCTCAAGCAGACTGACCATACCACTCCACAAAAACACCACCTGAACTACGATTAATTGTAAATATTTCCTTCTCGATTCGGGACGCAACCGTCATAGATAAACTAACGAAAATATTTTGCCATCGAGAGTCACTGAATTTTATGTATATATAAGAAAAACGGCGTGTGTTAATTTTTATATACTGTTTGTAAAAATAACTACTTTGAGCAAGATTATACTCCATTTCTATTTGATCACCCTACCGGAGTGTTTCACATCACTTTAACATTTACATTTAGAACCACTAAATAGTGATATATCCAATAATCCAACAGAATCACCACTTCACTATATATATAGCGCTCCACATATCCGATATAACAACAGAACTTGTATCTGGAGAATCTGGAGGAACCAATGGACTACTATGGTAGTAATTTCGAAACATTTTCTTGAAAAGGCGACACGTTTGTCACATAATAATGATGTGCAGCATTACCTTTGGCAAAAAGTAGTTGGCTGTTGGTTACAGGTCCAAATTCTATGTCATCATTCTGGCAGACAGACTTCTTCGGAATTCATGATCCACTTATACAATGTATATAATAATAGTAAGACACAATCATGCGACTTCCACATTTGACTTTCCAAACACATCTGCGAGTGACTTGGTTTGTGAAAACGGGTCACACGTTAATCCGTGTCGTTTCGGACATATTAGAGACCTTTCGCATCCTCACGTTTACGATTACGAATACGGATAGCTATTCGTAGTCGTAAGCCTATCCGTATGGCCAAAAAGTCCTTTCGCAAAACGATTACGCGTAAGAGTTTTGACGAACACGTACGATTATTATTTCGTACCACTTGTACAACCCAAAGCGTTTGTTTGGTATACAGTCCCTTAATACTTCACTTATCGTCTCATTTGCAACATTGCGATAATCATGACCTGTTAATATTGTCAATAATTCGACCAGTCACAACGTACGACCCGGGATTTTCGTGATATATTGTGGCAATACAGGTATAAATGCCAGGTCATATGAGGTGGAAATACAGTTCGTTGTTAGCATGGATGACCAGATAGACGTTATGCTGATGAGGAAGAGGGGTTCCTGAATTTGGACCTCACATCAACCACGACGCCCTCGTTCAAGCCCCTTCATGTCCGCGATTTGATTTCAATGCGATTTCGGCGTCACCTCTTTGGGTTTAGGAAATCCGACATAAGGTTGTGAGCTCGCTGATGTGCATCACTTCTGATTTGTTACTACCAAATCGAAACAAAGTCGACACGGTAGAAGCGATGTGCATCAAGTTGCCTTTTTGTCAGATATTTGACAAACCGGCAAAATTTCGTTGAACAAAATGTTGATAAATAACAGGTTTTGGGTAATTTTATAATATAGTTGACTGTGGTTAGCATTAATGTTGAGCAATTACTCGATTCTGATAACAGAAGCGGCATTTCAAAAAAATATTGTTGTTGGAATCTGATGATATGGGGACATCTAATCGGATTGAGTACCTTTAAATGCCGCATTTGTGCGTGTTTTTTAAATTAAAAATAAATGCAAAGAACAAACCTGACAGAGACTGCTGAGCTCTGGTGATGTCGGTGGGTGTGCCAAATATTCTTTTAGTTACGGTTCAGGAGCAGAAATTACTACTTACCAGTTGAATCGGGATCCATGGTAGGTTCAGATTAATCAGACAGAGTAATTTATGTAACTTAGAAGTTAGAACTCGGTTATGAATTCCATGTAATTTTAAAATCGGTTATGAATTCCATGTAATTTTAAATGCCCTGCATTACAGACTCTACGAGAGAGATATATAAAACCCAACTTCTACCGAAAACCGAATATTATTAAATTTAATGAACTATTCAATTCGGGAAAGGTTAAGAGAACACAAAATCTTTCACTTTCAGTAATAGGGTTATGCCATTCTTTAGGCTCTCATGAGGCATTCTATAACTTCTTTAGGCTCTCATGAGGCATAACTATATCTAAAATCCTCGAAAAAATAATGCATAAACGATTACTAGACTTTTTAAATGAACAAAACATACTCTATAAACACCAATACGGCTTCCGCCCTCGTCATTCAACTTTCCATCCTGTATTACACCTCCTCGATCAAGTTGTCTCAAATAATGACAAAATGACAAGAGACTCAACTTTAGCTCTATTTCTCGACCTCTCAAAAGCATTTGACACGATAAACCACGATATTTTACTTCATAAACTAGATCACTATGGCATACGAGGCACAGCATATTCATGGTTTCAGAGTTATCTGCAAAATAGAAGGCAATATGTTGAACTCAATGGTAACAAATCTAATTTAACGGAAGTGACGTGTGGAGTGCCCCAGGGATCAATTCTCGGACCGATAATTTTCTTAATTTACGTTAACGATATGTCAAATTCGACAACCATGGATATCTTATCATACGCGGACGATACTACTCTAGTAACTGGTGGAAAAAATGGCATCCTTGTAGAAAGTTATGTGAATAATGAGTTACGCAACATATTTGCTTGGTGCTGTAGCAATAAGTTAGTGATCAATACTAAAAAAAGCAACTATATGCTAATACACCCAGAGAACAATGATGACAAATGGAACTTTATAAAAGTTTACTTGAATAATACAGAACTAAAAAAGATAGGAAATCTTGAGCACGAATCCTCCACAAAATTCTTAGGAATCCATATTGATGAAAACCTGACTTTCAAAAAACATGTGTCCTCTGTTTGTTCTAAAATGGTGAATGCCATATACCACATCAATAAAGTTAAACACTTCTTTCCTGGTAGCGCACTTAAAACATTATACTATGCTCTAATACAAAGCCATCTTGTCTACGGTGTTCAAATATGGGGACACGTCCCTGCGGTCAAAAAAATTTTCATGCTTCAAAAACGCGCGATACGAGTTTTATGTAATAAAAAATATAGAAGCCACACAGAACCTCTTTTTAAAAAAGAAAATATACTCAAAATATACGACATCCACAAAGTCCAAGCGGCTGTTTTCATGCATGATTGGTATCATATGCGCTTAATAGAATCATTCACCGACATGTTTACCAAACGCAAAAACGGACCAGACACCCGGCAAAAGCACCCACTATTTTTAAAAAAACCAAGAACATCTTGGTCCCAACAACTACCATTCCATTCTTATCCAACTACATGGAACAACTTGGATAATGAATTTACATCATACCAATCCAGACACACATTCAAACGCCGTGTACATGCCGATTGCATTAAAAAATATGCTGCAACAATTAAATGCAACAATCAAAGATGTCCCGACTGTGTGGTAGCTCGTCAATAGTGTAACCTCCCGTACATATATCGCAATCTACAACCTCACTCAGCACACTCCTACTCGACTTCCAAAGAACATGACACTGACAAGAAAGAGACAAACCATCGAGTAACCAATAAACGATTTATATATACGTATACCCTCCATTATATAATTATATAATCCTATAAATGGAACCATTATGTAATACATAATTTCATAGCCGTGCATTGTACAATAAATCTTGACCGCCTATATATGTTAACATTTATTCATCTCTAAGGGGGTGACAGTAAGACAGTCTAGCCTGACTATGCCACCCCCTCGAATATACATTACAATATTTGTCAAATGTATTATGTATTAATTTATATATGTATATTGAAATAAAATATCCTATCCTATCCTATCCTAACTGCACACGTTAGGACACGACTATGGGTTGTTGAATTAAATAATTGTTGAATTTCACTTTAAATTGTGTACTATCTTGCACATAATAATCACCCAAAACTCCTCATGCATTCACACTATAAACTGTATTTTTGGCGACTGGTTTCATAGTGCACTCCTCTTACTGTAAAGTGTTTTGTCGCAGCCAGCGATGGCTATCCGTTGTGAATAGCGATCTTATTTCGAGGGAAGCTCGTGATTCACGACGACGAGTACATTGATTGACAATCTAAACAGCATATCGAGGTCGTAGCTCGATACAACTGGATGGTTTACATGATATACATATACAGTCTCGAACGGAGTAAAGTGATATATTGCAGAAAATAAATTTCAGGTGTTATTTGAGCTTATTAGAAACCATGAAATCGTAACCGTTATTACGGATAGTAAAATACGAGAACGATTAGAAAGTACACAAAGGTTGGTGACGTAGTACCCTATCCGTATCCGTAATCGTAAACGTGAGTTTTGCGAAAGGTCTCTATTTATTCACATTCAACGGCGATCACTGCGTGGGTAATCACGATTATTTGTGTGGCTAACGGGTCATTGTGTTCATCTCGGCCATCGCATGGATTGTACGTCGTGTTCAACGCACGATCATTTCCGTATTTCGAGATAATCGCATTATGTGCGGTCAATTGTGCTCTAAGTCGGTCAGAGCCCGTGAATAGTTCTTTACCAGAATAAATCTCGTCTCCGACTCGATTTATTCTGGTAAAGAACTATTCTTGTGCTCTAACCATTACTTAAATCTCGTATAGAACACAAAAGAAACTGGAGCCAATAAAACACCAACGATAAGCGGTACTGGCCCTGTCGTGGACACAATATCGAATACCGCGGGTCCCTGTCGTGGACACAATATCGAATACCGCGGGTCCCTGTCGTGGACACAATATCGAATACCGCGGGTCCCTGCCGTGGACACAATATCGAATACCGCGGGTCCCTGTCGTGGACACAATATCGAATACCGCGGGTCCCTGTCGTGGACACAATATCGAATACCGCGGGTCCCTGTCGTGGACACAATATCGAATACCGCGGGTCCCTGTCGTGGACACAATATCGAATACCGCGGGTCCCTGTCGTGGACACAATATCGAATACCGCGGGTCCCTGTCGTGGACACAATATCGAATACCGCGGGTCCCTGTCGTGGACACAATATCGAATACCGCGGGTCCCTGTCGTGGACACAATATCGAATACCGCGGGTCCCTGTCGTGGACACAATATCGAATACCGCGGGTCCCTGTCGTGGACACAATATCGAATACCGCGGGTCCCTATCGTGGACACAATATCGAATACCGCGGGTCCCTGTCGTGGACACAATATCGAATACCGCGGGTCCCTGTCGTGGACACAATATCGAATACCGCGGGTCCCTGTCGTGGACACACTATCGAATACCGCGGGTCCCTGTCGTGGACACAATATCGACACCGCGGGTCCCTGTCGTGGACACAATATCGAATACCGCGGGTCCCTGTCGTGGACACAATATCGAATACCGCGGGTCCCTGTCGTGGACACAATATCGATACCGCGGGTCACTGTCGTGGACACAATATCGAATACCGCGGGTCCCTGTCGTGGACACAATATCGAATACCGCCGGTCCCTGTCGTGGACACAATATCAAATACCGCGGGTCCCTGTCGTGGACACAATATCGAATACCGCGGGTCCCTGTCGTGGACACAATATCGATACTGCGGGTCCCTGTCGTGGACACAATATCGAATACCGCGGGTCCCTGTCGTGGACACAATATCGAAAACCGCGGGTCCCTGTCGTGGACACAATATCGAATACCGCGGGTCCCTGTCGTGGACACAATATCGAATACCGCGGGTCCCTGTCGTGGACACAATATCGAATACCGCGGGTCCCTGTCGTGGACACAATATCGAATACCGCGGGTCCCTGTCGTGGACACAATATCGAATACCGCGGATCCCTGTCGTGGACACAATATCGATACCGCGGGTCCCTGTCGTGGACACAATATCGATACCGCGGGTCCCTGTCGTGGACACAATATCGAATACCGAGGGTCCCTGTCGTGGACACAATATCGAATACCGCGGGTCCCTGTCGTGGACACAATATCGATACCGCGGGTCCCTGTCGTAGACACAATATCGATACCGCGGGTCCCTGTCGTGGACACAATATCGAATACCGCGGGTCCCTGTCGTGGACACAATATCGAATACCGCGGGTTCCTGTCGTGGACACAATATCGAATACCGCGGGTCCCTGTCGTGGACACAATATCGAATACCGCGGGTCCCTGTCGTGGACACAATATCGATTACCGCGGGTCCCTGTCGTGGACACAATATCGATACCGCGGGTCCCTGTCGTGGACACAATATCGAATACCGCGGGTCCCTGTCGTGGACACAATATCGAATACCGCGGGTCCCTGTCGTGGACACAATATCGATACCGCGGGTCCCTGTCGTGGACACAATATCGAATACCGCGGGTCCCTGTCGTGGACACAATATCGAATACCGCGGGTCCCTGTCGTGGACACAATATCGATACCGCGGGTCCCTGTCGTGGACACAATATAGATACCGCGGGTCCCTGTCGTGGACACAATATCGATACCGCGGGTCCCTGTCGTGGACACAATATCGAATACCGCGGGTCCCTGTCGTGGACACAATATCGAATACCGCGGGTCCCTGTCGTGGACACAATATCGATACCGCGGGTCCCTGTCGTGGACACACTATCGAATACCGCGGGTCCCTGTCGTGGACACAATATCGAATACCGCGGGTCCCTGTCGTGGACACAATATCGAATACCGCGGGTCCCTGTCGTGGACACAATATCGAATACCGCGGGTCCCTGTCGTGGACACAATATCGAATACCGCGGGTCCCTGTCGTGGACACAATATCGATACCGCGGGTCCCTGTCGTGGACACAATATCGATACCGCGGGTCGTGGACACAATATCGAATACCGCGGGTCCCTGTCGTGGACACAATATCGAATACCGCGGGTCCCTGTCGTGGACACAATATCGAATACCGCGGGTCCCTGTCGTGGACACAATATCGAATACCGCGGGTCCCTGTCGTGGACACAATATCGAATACCGCGGGTCCCTGTCGTGGACACCATATCGAATACCGCCGGTCCCTGTCGTGGACACAATATCGAATACCGCGGGTCCCTGTCGTGGACACAATATCGAATACCGCGGGTCCCTGTCGTGGACACAATATCAATACCGCGGGTCCCTGTCGTGGACACAATATCGAATACCGAGAGTCCCTGTCGTGGACACAATATCGAATACCGCGGGTCCCTGTCGTGGACACAATATCGAATACCGCGGGTCCCTGCCGTGGACACAATATCGAATACCGCGGGTCCCTGTCGTGGACACAATATCGAATACCGCGGGTCCCTGTCGTGGACACAATATCGAATACCGCGGGTCCCTGTCGTGGATACAATATCGAATACCGCGGGTCCCTGTCGTGGACACAATATCGATACCGCGGGTCCCTGTCGTTGTCACAATATCGATACCGCGGGTCCCTGTCGTGGACACAATATCGAATACCGCGGGTCCCTGTCGTGGACACAATATCGAATACCGCGGGTCCCTGTCGTGGACACAATATCGAATACCGCGGGTCCCGGTCGTGGACACAATATCGAATACAGCGGGTCCCTGTCGTGGACACAATATCGATACCGCGGGTCCCTGTCGTGGACACAATATCGATACCGCGGGTACCTGTCGTGGACACAATATCGAATACCGCGGGTCCCTGTCGGGGACACAATATCGAATACCGCGGGTCCCTGTCGTGGACACAATATCGAATACCGCGGGTCCCTGTCGTGGACTCAATATCGAATACCGCGGGTCCCTGTCGTGGACACAATATCGAATACCGCGGGTCCCTGCCGTGGACACAATATCGATACCGCGGGTCCCTGTCGTGGACACAATATCGAATACCGCGGGTCCCTGTCGTGGACACAATATCGAATACCGCGGGTCCCTGTCGTGGACAAAATATCGATACCGCGGGTCCCTGTCGTGGACACAATATCGAATACCGCGGGTCCCTGTCGTGGACACAATATCGATACCGCGGGTCCCTGTCGAGGACACAATATCGAATACCGCGGGTCCCTGTCGTGGACATAATATCGAATACCGCGGGTCCCTGTCGTTGACACAATATCGAATACCGCGGGTCCCTGTCGTGGACACAATATCGAATACCGCGGGTCCCTGTCGTGGACACAATATCGATACCGCGGGTCCCTGTCGTGGACACAATATCGATACCGCGGGTCCCTGTCGTGGGCACAATATCGAATACCGCGGGTCCCTGTCGTGGACACAATACCGAATACCGCGGGTCCCTGTCGTGGACACAATATCGAATACCGCGGGTCCCTGTCGTGGACACAATATCGAATACCGCGGGTCCCTGTCGTGGACACAATATCGATACCGCGGGTCCCTGTCGTGGACACAATATCGAATACCGCGGGTCCCTGTCGTGGACACAATATCGATACCGCGGGTCCCTGTCGTGGACACAATATCGAATACCGCGGGTCCCTGTCGTGGACACAATATCGAATACCGCGGGTCCCTGTCGTGGACACAATATCGATACCGCGGGTCCCTGTCGTGGACACAATATCGAATACCGCGGGTCCCTATCGTGGACACAATATCGAATACCGCGGGTCCCTGTCGTGGACACAATATCGAATACCGCGGGTCCCTGTCGTGGACACAATATCGAATACCGCGGGTCCCTGTCGTGGACACAATATCGATACCGCGGGTCCCTGTCGTGGACACAATATCGATACCGCGGGTCCCTATCGTGGAAACAATATCGAATACCGTGGGTCCCTTTCGGGGACACAATATCGAATACCGCGGGTCCCTGTCGTGGACACAATATCGAATACCGCGGGTCCCTGTCGTGGACACAATATCGAATACCGCGGGTCCCTGTCGTGGATACAATGTCGATACCGCGGGTCCCTGTCGTGGACACAATATCGAATACCGCGGGTCCCTGTCGTGGACACAATATCGAATACCGCGGGTCCCTGTCGTGGACACAATATCGATACCGCGGGTCCCTGTCGTGGACACAATATTGAATACCGCGGGTCCCTGTCGTGGACACAATAGCGACACCGCGGGTCCCTGTCGTGGACACAATATCGAATACCACGGGTCCCTGTCGTGGACACAATATCGAATACCGCGGGTCCCTGTCGTGGACACAATATCGAATACCGCGGGTCCCTGTCGTGGACACAATATCGAATACCGCGGGTCCCTGTCGCGGACACAATATCGATACCGCGGGTCCCTGTCGTGGACACAATATCGAATACTGCGGGTCCCTGTCGTGGACACAATATCGAATACCGCGGGTCCCTGTCGTGGACACAATATCGAATACCGCGGGTCCCTGTCGTGGACACAATATCGAATACCGCGGGTCCCTGTCGTGGACACAATATCGAATACCGCGGGTCCCTGTCGTGGACACAATATCGAATACCGCGGGTCCCTGTCGTGGACACAATATCGAATACCGCGGGTCCCTGTCGTGGACACAATATCGAATACCGCAGGTCCCTGTCGTGGACACAATATCGAATACCGCGGGGCCCTGTCGTGGACACAATATCGAATACCGCGGGGCCCTGTCGTGGACACAATATCGGTACCGCGGGTCCCTGTCGTGGACACAATATCGATACCGCGGGTCCCTGTCGTGGACACAATATCGAATACCGCGGCTCCCTGTCGTGGACACAATATCGAATACCGCGGGTCCCTGTCGTGGACACAATATCGATACCGCGGGTCCCTGTCGTGGACACAATATCGAATACCGCGGGTCCCTGTCGTGGACACAATATCGAATACCGCGGGTCCCTGTCGTGGACACAATTTCGATACCGCGGGTCCCTGTCGTGGATACAATATCGATACCGCGGGTCCCTGTCGTGGACACAATATCGATACCGCGGGTCCCTGTCGTGGACACAATATCGATACCGCGGGTCCCTGTCGTGACACAATATCGATACCGCGGGTCCCTGTCGTGGACACAATATCGATACCGCGGGTCCCTGTCGTGGACATAATATCGAATACCGCGGGTCCCTGTCGTGGACACAATATCGATACCGCGGGTCCCTGTCGTGGACACAATATCGAATACCGCGGGTCCCTGTCGTGGACACACTATCGATACCGCGGGTCCCTGTCGTGGACACAATATCGAATACCGCGGGTCCCTGTCGTGGACACAATATCGAATACCGCGGGTCCCTGTCGTGGACACAATATCGATACCGCGGGTCCCTGTCGTGGACACAATATCGATACCGCGGGTCCCTGTCGTGGACACAATATCGATACCGCGGGTCCCTGTCGTGGACACAATATCGATACCGCGGGTCCCTGTCGTGACACAATATCGATACCGCGGGTCCCTGTCGTGGACACAATATCGATACCGCGGGTCCCTGTCGTGGACATAATATCGAATACCGCGGGTCCCTGTCGTGGACACAATATCGATACCGCGGGTCCCTGTCGTGGACACAATATCGATACCGCGGGTCCCTGTCGTGGACACACTATCGATACCGCGGGTACTTGTCGTGGACACAATATCGAATACCGCGGGTCCCTGTCGTGGACACAATATCGAATACCGCGGGTCCCTGTCGTGGACACAATATCGATACCGCGGGTCCCTGTCGTGGACACAATATCGATACCGCGGGTCCCTGTCGTGGACACAATGTCGATACCGCGGGTTGACGAGAGATATCTTGATTACCTCCAAGTATAGGAGAGATCGATACACATGACATATAAATACGGTTGGATTAAAGTGGGCTCCCCTGACCAATGTGGTGGGCCGTTATATACAAGTATGGAGAGGTGTTGGAAACCACGAGAGTGAAGCATATATGCATTTGAATGTTCCCAACAGCTTTTGTTGCAGGAAAATCTGATTTGTCCAACAGATATGACAGTTAGTCGTTACAACATGCGTGGGTGTTGAGAAGATAATTACAATGGACGAGGCACGGGTTGCTGTACGCCATTCATTATCATTGTGCTGAGAACGTACAGGAACTTCGCAGAATATAGTACTAGTTCCTTGAGGCAGTGAGATATGTGTTCTGTTAGGGTTTCCAGAGAACTTCCGAGGAGGGTTGCTACCAGTGAGTGAGACAGTGAGTGAGTCGGATATTCAGCCTGGTAATTCAGACAACTCTTAACTTGTGAACGAGTACTTTCATAATGACGGTCCTTCCTATGCTTCAGTGTTAGTATCTGCACCTCCGTTCAGGCCTCGTATCCAGTATGGCACTGCGTCCTAGTAAACTGGTAGTTTTACCGCTGTTAGTCATAAGCGGAGAAAGAAACCCCCGACCATCGGCACATCAACTACGAGAAACCTTAAAGCTGTCAAAACCTCACCTCAGGGAGCTGTGTTCGTGTCACGTCTCTCTCCTGAAACTAGTGTGCGACAGTGTCAGGTATGTGAATGAAACATTTGACACCCGTGTCGTAAAGTGCGAAAAACTTATAACCAGTTATGAAACATTCTTCTTTTAGAATAGATGTATCCGATAGGATTGTCATGAAACAACTTCTTGAACCTGAACTATGACCCGAGAATGTTCTGGTTAGGAGATTTTTCGAGCCGAAGTCATGTCGCAGAAGCATATACGACTATGATTTTAATAATCCGCTGAGTTTTAGCACTTATACTTTTACAACATGGACATGGGTATACTTAGGTTAGTGTCATATAGCTACAAGTCAATCAAATCGTCCACTGGTGCCGTCCATAGTATATGCGATAGTGCCGATTTTGTTCTACTAGAGGAACATTGGCTTCTCAAACACGAGTTACCCTCTCTACGTTATATACATCCGGCGTTTGAAGCTGCTTAGACCTTGAGCTACCATATGGCCACCTTCCCCCCTGTGCGGATTTTAGCCGACTATGTTTTTCCGATATAGGGATGTATTTCACACATTTTTCTGCTTGTTTGCCACTCGGGCGTGGGGGCTTTTTAATTTTATAGCGATTTTTATAAAACTACTGTGATTTTTTGCGATAAAATCCTTATTGGGGGTAGGGGAAATATTTCTCTCAAAATTAATACTAAAACTGTATGTATCTTCTCAAACTCAGTTTCATTCGAACTGAATATAACAAGTGTCTGAGTAGATATCGTCACATGGGCACCTGACTCGATATTTTTCTTAAAGTGACACCGATGATATGATTTTTCGTTTATTTTGAAGATATATCTGAAAAGTACAGTGTGTGAACTTACGCATGCATAACGTGATTAAACTATGAACAATACCGATGTTTTCATTATTTTCCACGAGAACATAGACCAGGGCAGTTTTCTATAACATTCCACGAGCACATGGATGCATATAGGTAGTCAATATTCACATGTTTTGAGGCCATTGAATCCAAGATGGCCGCCAAAATTGAATATCTGACTTGATAAATTTTAATTCGCAATCACTCGGGCAGTTTATGAGATATTAAGTCGTGCGATATGTTATTCTATTGATAGTTGAGTAGTCCTCATTGCGAGGTATAAATAAATTTCATATATTCAAAATGGCCGCCAAAATGGCCACCGGAAGTAGAAAATATGACTATTTTTCACTCATATCTTCTTGATCAGTTTCTGCTGTTTGGAACTGGTTGAGGATTGTGACCTTATTTGTTATAGTTTTATATTAACTAATCATTGGGGTAATGAAAAAAGCAATTATTGGGGTCCTAGCCCCCTCCGTTCCCTCAAAAGTTTGATTTTACAGAATGCGGTATAAAATTTCACCAAAAAATCACAATTGGGTTTCTGTTCAAATTTCAACAAAGAATGAGCACAACTGTGGAATTTAAGTGAGGAATACCATTATACATGGATACTCCAATTCATAGGAACAACAGTTGTTACTTTGGATCAAAATGCCACCAAAATGGCCGCCACAATATGGAAAATGGTAGATATTGCCCCAGTGTGTCCTGGAATCGCTTACAATTTGTGGTTTATGAATGAAATTGGCTATTCTGCCTTCTATACATTGAATACTAACATTATTACTAACTATTGTAACAAAGACATTACCAGAAATATTGGATTTCACTCTCACAAACGTGACATAAATATCGGCAAAAAATCTCTTCTCATGTTTGAACCATTTTTTGCAAGTAAACTGTAACTATCTTTGGCATGAGATGTGTTTATTGTTTTTATCTATCTTAAATGTGTCACAATAAGGTGTTTAATGAACAAATTACTCAAGCTGGCTTCCAAAATGGCAACTAAATTGGGTAAAAAGTTGATTTTCACATATATCCGGAACATAATTATCTGCTGTTCCGAAAAGGTAGCAAAGTGTGACTAACTTTGTTATTATACACGTTAGTTAATCGACTGACAACTACATTTTATATTCTGGTTGGCACTGTACATTATGAGGCACGATCATTTAATTTTAAAATGGCAGTGTACAATTGTGCCGAAAACGTCTTTTGGGATTCTGGCCAAGTTTTTGAAAATAAATGGGCAGAACTTTGAAACGGAACTGAGAGGGACCATCCGACCATAATATGTGGCTACTCTTGCCCATTAGCATAAACATTTATCAACTATTGTCAGGAAAATCGTTTAACATTTCCTCCATCGTACATACACGCCACCAAGGAGGACTCTCTGTTGTGATCTCTATATCAAGTAATATATCATTGAGTTATTGTGGAAAGCGATAGCCACCCAAGGTACACATTTACAACCCACCAGGGCCATACAGTCTCTCCAAATACAAATAAACAACACACATATGACAATATAGTCGCTCGCTTTATAAACATACACCTCACCCATAACCACACAGCCATACTTGTGTATATCCCTGCACACCACACATGATCATACATCTGTCAATAACAATTTAATGCGTGCACACCAGGTATACCTCCTACAACTGACCAATGACCGTATCGTCACTATGTATACATATTCACCACATTCATGATCACACAGTCAATCATTGTATACCTGTTGACCTCACCATTGGCCATAAAGTCAATCCATGTGTAACTATGTTCCACACCCATGGCCAAATAGCCACTCAAGGTATACATATACACCCCACCATGACCATTGCATCGCTCCATGTATACATATGCACCTCACCAATGGTCATATAACCCCACTTGCGTATACCCATACACCCCACACAGTCATGGGTCAACATACATATACACCATGTAAACTGTTACACTTGACCCATGATCATATAGCCACTCCCTGTATTCACCACATTCATGATCATACAGTCACTACAGGTACACATATTCACATCACCATTGGTCATACGGTCAATCCCTGCATATCTACTCGCCACGCCAATTGCGAAATAGCCACTCAAGATAAGTATATACACCCCACGCATAACCATAGAGTGACTCCAGGTATACATATGCACCTCGGCAATGGTCATATAGTCACACGTGCTATACATATATACCCCTCGCCCAATGACCATACAACTACTTGGAGTATACCCGTACACATAACATATGACAATGAGTCACCATACATGCACACCAGGTATACTCCTACACCTGACCCATTTCACTCCGTGTATACATATTCACCACATTGGTGATCACAGGTCACTCCTTGTACACCTATTCATTTCATTAATTGCCACACAGTCACTCCCTGTATACCTATTCACCATACCATGGTCATATAGCCACTCGATATATACATATGCAACACAAACATGCCCATAGAGTCACTACAGGTGTACATTTACACATCACCAATGAAAAGAAAGTCCTTCCAGGTGTACCAATACTTCTCACACATGATCAATTATACATTCCAGACTTTTATATACAGCCCACACATGACAATTCAGTCACTCGCTGTGTACTCATACACGCCATCCATGATCATACAGTTACTCCTTGAATACCTATACATCCACCGATGACAATATACATCCACGACATATATAAATATACACCCCACCCATTACCACCACGGCACTCCCTATATACCTACACGCTCGCCAACGACCACCCAGATATACTCAGGCATGTATATTAATGACCGTGCTGTCAGTCCATGTATACCTATACACATTACACATATTCATCCAACCACTCATATTTATCCATATACCCCACCCATGATCACATATACACCATATGTATACATGGTCACCCACATGTGGCAATACAGCCACCAAATATACACCTATACATCCCACCCATGACCATAGTCACTCCATATATACATAAACAACACATATATGACATTGTAGCTACTCCCGTTATATCCGCACACAATATCATTGTCCGTACAGCCACATCGTGTTACCCGTACATCCACACATAACCATACAACCATACAGTCACTCCATGTAAACATATTCAGCTCACACATTACCATACGGCCACTACTTGTATACATATACATCTCACAATGGACATCCCACTCACGATCATATAGACATTCCTTGTATATCTGTTCACATCATTCATGATCATAAAATAACTCCATGTATACCTATTCACCTCACCTATGACCATGCAGTAACTCACGGGCTACCATATTGACATCCCTCTTGTACCGAGGTGATCAATTTTATCCTAATGAGTCAAAATAGCCAGAATAGTCACCACAGATTATGGTTCATCTTAGTTCCGTTTCAAAGATTCAAAGTGGCCAGAATCCCAAAAGAGGTTTTCGGCAAAATTCCATAAGCAACTTTAAAATGAATTTGTCATGTCCCATAAGGAACCGGACAGTCAATAATATTTAGTTGTCAGTTGATTACCTAACATGCATAATAACCAAGTAAGTTACAATTTGCTAACTTTTCGGAACTGCAGACAATAATGTTCCGGATATATGTGAACAATGAACTTTTTACCCAAGTTGGTTGCCATTTTGGAAGTCATCTTGAGTAATTTGCTCTATAATGACCTTAGTGTGACACATTTACATTAGACCAAAACGATAAACACCGTTCATATCAAAGTTAGTTACAGTTTGCTTTTAATAAAAATGATCAAAACATGAAAAGTGAATTTTTGCCGATATTTATGTCAAGTGTGTGAGAGTAAAATCCAATATTTCTGGTAATGTCAGTGGTTACAATACTAAAACTTAACCAAGGTGAATCAGACATGTTAGTTTTTAATGGATATAAGGCAGAATAGTCAATTTACTTCATCGACCACAGATTGTAAGCGATTGCAGTGAACGCTGGGGCAATATATTTACAATATTTACAATTTTCCATATTTTGGCGGCCATTTTGATCCAAAGTAACAATTTTGGTTCCAATGACTTGGAATATTCACGGGTAATGGTATGTCTCACTTACATAACACAGTTCTGCTCATTCCTTGTTGAAATGTGACTAGAATCCCAATTGTGATTTTTTTTGTGAAAATTTTATACCGCTTCCTGTAAAGTCAAATTTTTGAGGGATCGAAAGGGCCTAGGACCCAAAGAATTTCTTATTTCATTGCCCCAATGATCAGTTAATATAAACAATACAAAATAAAGTCACAATTCTCAATCAGTTCTAAACAGCAGAAACTGATATAGAAGATATTAGTGAAAAAGTGTCACATTTTCCACTTCCGGTGGCCATTTTGGCGGCCATTTTAAATATATGAAATTTATTCCTACAAACAATAAGGAGTACTCAATTATCAATAGAATGGCATATCGCACGACATAATACCTCATAAACTTCCTGATTAATTGCGAATTGAAATTTACCTGGTTAGAAATTCAACGTTGGCGGCCATCTTGGATTCAAAGCCCCCATCGCCAGATGGCAAACAACCGGCAAATTGAAGGACTGATATAGTTCTACAAAGATATCATAACCAGCAAAAATCCGCATAGGGGGAGGGGGTCTACATGCAGCTCAAGCTGTAGCTGGTGTATCTGTTGTGGACTGAGAACCGCGTTCTTATCGGGAGACCTTATGGTGGTGTCGGTATTCTTTGGAGGAAATCTTTTGCCCACAATGCGGATTTTGTGTCATATGGAGACTCTCGCATAGTTGGTCTGAAAGTAAAGCAGTCTAATACGTCCGTGTTGATATTGTGTGTTTATCTGCCAGTAGATAGTGACGACAACGCAGAAGACTTTCTTCATTACCTTGGAAAAATTAAATCTATCGTTGATGACTCTGATACACACAATGTGTTTATACTCGGAGATTTCAACGCGGATTCTAAGAAAGACAGCAATAATATGCGAGAGCTTAAGCACTTATTTAGTGAAGCGTCACTTAAACTTTCTGACATTGACTATTTCGGTGTCTCCTCTGATACTTTTACGTTCCATGACGCTCATGGATCAGTTTCTTGGTTGGACCACTGTATCTGTACTTTGTCCGCGAACGTAGCTGTCGAATCCATGAGTGTGTGTTACTAGTACATGACTTCTGACCATTTTCCTCTTAATGTTTCTGTTGTTATTGATAGACTTCCAGCATACACAACGAATGACCAATATCACGCACCTTCTTATAACATTGACTGGAAGCGTGCGGATTCTTTGCAACTTCATCAGTTCAAACTGATGAGTGACACTCTTGTTAACACCTATAACCTCGCGTTGGAAACCTGTTCGTGTGATGATCCATGCTGTTCACTTGGCGAACATAGAGATTTGATTGACAGACTCTATAGCAACATTGTAGCAGCGCTTGTAGAGGCTGCTAATCATTACATCGTCTCAAATTCAAAAGGTCCGAATAAAAACAGCTACTCCAATGTTCCGGGTTGGAATTCTTCTGTTACAAATCTCGATAATTACGCACGTCACTGTTTCGGTGTATGGATTCATCAAGGTCGTCCTCGCTATGGGTATATGTATGAATCGATGTGTCGTTCCGGATCCCAATTTAAGTATGTTTTACGGAAATGTAAACGCGATGCGGAGAGATACAAAGCTGACTCCATAGCTTCTGATTTTCATGATAAGAACTTTACTAATTTTTGGAGGAAGTTATCCTCAGGCCGCAAATCAGGATGCGCTGCGACTGTTGGTGGTGTAACAGGCGATCGTGAAGTAACGGACATGTGGTTCGATCATTTTAAAAACCTTCTGTGTCAAGGTTCTGAAATGTCGTCTTCTCCTGCAATCTCTTCGCATGAGGGTAGAAACACGACTTTTTCTGAGGATGATATTTGCAATGTTATAACAAATTTAAAGAGCTGTAAATCTGCGGGACCCGATGGTGTTACTGCGGAGCATTTGAAATACTGTGGAAAGTCTATACATATATGGTTATGTCGACTTTTCATTTTTCCCATGACTCACAGTCATCTGCCACCTACGATGTTGGAAGTTACGTGCGTTTTTGCTCTGAAAGAAGCTGTGAGGTACTATGTCTAAAAACACTCCTGTATTTGCTTGCTTCCTCGATACCAGCAAGGCATTCGACCGAGTGCGACATGTCTTGTTCAAAAACACTGTTAGAACCCGATATAATTGTAAGACTATTAGTTAACTGGTACCAAAACCAGATATTGAGAGTCAGATGGGGATTCAAGCTGCCAAACCGCTTCTGTCCTTATTTTTTTAATATGTACATAGATAGTATGAGTGAGCTGTTGAATGAGGTGAATGCTGGATGCGTGATTGGTATCTGTACGTTGAATAATTTTTGTTACGCTGATGATATGTGTCTGATAGCACCGTCTGTGAAGGGTCTTCGTCGTCTTCTCAACGTCTGCGAGTCAGTGGCCGGTACCATTGGTCTTTCGTTTAGTACCACGAAAACAGTTGCAATGGCGTTCTTACCTAAAACATTGCAAATAATAACTTTTCCAAAGCTTTTTCTCAGTGGCATTGAACTTGCATTTGTTAAATCTTCTACATATCGTGGTCACGTATTAAAAGACGATCTCACCGACGATGCGGACATTCAAAGACAATATCGAAGCATATGTGTTAGAGCAAATGTGATTTCAAGGATATTTTTCTGTTCTACAGATGTGAAACAATTTCTATTTCAACGTTATATTTCTCCATTATATTGTGTTCATTTGTGGTCAAATTATGCTAAAAAGTCAATCATTAAACTTAATGTCTGTTATAATAATGCTTATAGAATTATGATGGGATATGAAAGGAAATGTAGTGCGAGTGGTATGTTTGTGAAATGATCGAATGTCCTCCTTTAGTATGTGCTGATGTAAGTGTGTGTATGGATTTCGAGAGAGGGTGTCTTGTCACCAAAATACTATCATATGTGCAGTTTGCAAATCAGATATACAATACGTATCAAAATTGTATAATAATTGGAATGTTTTATTGTACTAGTAAGGATACTGCGCATGTATGGTGCACTGTTCTGTGTATGTGTGCATTAATATGGACATAATTGTCTGAAATAAAGCATTAATAATAATAATAAAGTTATACTGTTTTCTGTGACACTGCACTGTCAACATGTATACATAGCGATCAGCTGTTTTGATCAGGTACTCAGGTGTGAAACTGCTGATAACGGCACTCATGACAACAATTGATCAGTTGTGTGGGAGACAATGGGAACAAGGTCATGGAACTCAGAATATACGTATTCATTAACTAGCTTCACCTACCACAAAATAAACAAGTGAAATCTATTGTTAATATTGATTTTGCTTCGTAAAAAGCGTTCCGTTTGTGAAAACGTGTTTCGCTTCAGATTTCCAAAGCGGAAATGAAAGCTATTCATTGAATTATCCCCCTTGTCAGACACATTTGTCTATTTATAGCTGCTATATTTTTGGTACAGTCCCAACCCATTTCACACATACACCAGGAGAGCACGTTACAGCGCGACAGGTAGTTGATTTTTTTTTCTGTCTAAAACATAAGTTTTTATCCAGCAATCATCATCAATTGGCCAATTATTGTGTCAGACTAATTTTCGAAAAAATCGTTAATCAGGTCATAATTGATCGCGGTGGTTTATTCGAGCTCTAAATGATAGCTTATTTATTCGGCTTTCGTTTAGAGCGAAATCCCAAAAGATCTCGAATGATCGATTGGCATGCGATTTCATAGACGGCAACACACCGTTTCGAATCCATGGTCGGTTTGCCTTTTTAGAATACAGGACGTAGACTTACGAGCAACATCTCGGGGTGGTAATGAACATACTTTATGGGATATATTCGTTGTATACCATAAAGCCAGTATTTCGGATTTTAGTATTATGACTTCTTTATTTGGATTTTGGACTTGTTGGCTACTTAATTGGTTATTGGTTATCTTACTGGTATGTTCGTAGATACCTGTGTGTGTGAGCTATGGATTCTTATTTTGACCTTTTGTATGATACACAGTGTAATCTTCCCAATGGAGAACTCTTAATAGAATAAATAGATTTTTTATATATTTATTTGCCTGTAATATTGGGGAGCGTATCTACTAGCTCCCCAATATAATTATATACATATGATTATAATAACATTTTACAAATTCTCAATCATATTGATACTCTTATATCTTAGTGATTTGAATTATCAGGAGTCAAGATAGTATCAAGATTCAAAATAGGAGAATACAATAGAAGAGAATTCGAAAAGTATGACATGTACATGTATACCATTCAACTGATCTATTAAATTTTTGGCCAAACCGAAGGTCGGCCAAAAATAAGAGAAGAGAAGTCTTATTTGTACACAGAGTGTATGCTCACCCGGCCTCAAATTACATCACCTCCATGGTTATTTATAAACATGCGTGTGTCTCGGTTAAGCTCAGTTATTATATAGCATGACCTGGATATAGACTAAATTCTTCTGAGAGTATTAGAAATAATACCATTTCGCCGTAAATATGTACTCGGTGTGACAAAGGCACATACATTGAATAATGTATGTGGTATATGTATTGATATACATGTAGGTAATTTCTGAAACATATTTCAGTTGCGAACGTTAAAATTGTATTTCTTGGTTACTCATGCAATAATTGTAGTAGTTATATCTCAAACACAGTAGGCTAATTTCCGCTATGCATTTACAATTTCTAAATTCTCTATTATATGCAAATATTTACTAATAATTGTACTTGTAGACACGAAATGACCGAAATAAATGTGTGAACAGCTCAGAATAGACCCCAAGTCTCATCACAGGGAATATATGGCCCAGGGTTACTGAACAAGGGAAGCAAACCCACCTCTGTGGGTAAGTCATCCCCGGTCACAAAAGTATTGTCATAACGAACTAAAATAGCTCCCAACTGAACTACTGGGTAATAACTGAACAGAAACTGAATGAGTATTATACCGAATAATAAATGCAGCAAACTCTACAAATGAGGGTAAAACAATTTCATTGAATAACTCACATTGTGTAAAATGGAAATATCATTGCGGTCGATACAAAATCCAACTTTTAAACCAGCATATTTTACATCCATAAATGGATACACACATGATGTATGAACGCCATAATTATGTCGTCAACACAATGATCTATGTTCAACTAGTTATTGCTATATATTTTACAGTCACGTGAATTTATATAACTCTGCTCGTATGCTAGTATTGATTTCTGTAATTGATTGATCTAAAAATTCAACAAATTATTCCCGACGGAGATGACTTGTAACAATTTATTCCAACTATAATTATCGTAATTATATTGCTTTCTCATAGGATAACTAAACTAAACTATTCGAATAACGTTTTGAATACGTCCGCGTTACTTGAAAATCAAATTGTGTCAACAACACGGCGATATCGTGTACGAACGTAACACAAAGCTCCAAGTTAAATGTTGAATATGTATTTCGCAAAGGACTTTCGAACTGTGGAGGTGAATTAGACCTTGACCTGTATCCGATAACATGTACCGGTATATATATGAAATAATTAACATTAAATGTCCAATTGTTATTCAGAATGAGTTTCTCTAATAAGATAAATTAACATCAAAATGGATTATTTTGATATATAGGGTTGTCAAATGGTATATCGCTAAAAATGCTGCACATTGTCAAATAACGGTGTTAAAGTTGTCAATATATAAACCATGACACGCCATTCAAAAGGTGACTAGCTGAACACTTTTAAGACATTGAGTGCTTTGGTTAATACATGTAGGTGGTCAATACTCTACCTGACAATTGAATATCAAACTTGTCACAGGTATATACAAACATATATAAAAGGAGTCAAATTAGCATGCCTCAATTAGAGTTACAGATTACATCGAATAATTCCTGTCAAAACTATTTCATTATAGAGATAGCGTCAAGTTTTTGGCAAAATGACACGAAACTTAGTTGAATGGCGTCGTTGACGTAAGCAAACAGAATGGTGTCAGAATTTTCCTAGTGGCATCAACATTGTAGACTGATGTCGAAATTGTCAGAGTGGCGTCAAAAGTGTTTAATAACATCCAAATATGATTGAATCAATTAAGATTAAATGTCATCAACATTGATCGAATGTAGACTAGCAGTGACAAAAATAAATGTGTGAACAGCTCCGAATAGACCCCCAAGTCTCATCGCAAGGAATATATGGGCCGGGATGAAGCAATGGAAGCAAACCCAACCATGTGGGTAAGTCATCCCCGATCACACAAGTATTGCCAACACCATATTGAACAATACCCGGATCGATGGCTTCCCAATTGTCTTTACGGTACCGGTATGTCAAATTCTAGCGAACATCTATTCAATTTCCCGGAAGGAATCAACAGTCAATTTTGCCAGGATGGCATACAAATTCACAGTATGACGTCGTCGGTTTTGCCAAAAGGCATCAAAACTGCCTGGAGAGTGTCAATAGTCCGTAGGTCATCAAATTTACCCGAATGGCATCAAAATTCACCGTTCGTATCGTCGATCTTTGCGAAAAAGGCATTAAAATTGCACAGAGGGCGTCAATATTCCGTAAGACATCAAATCTGCCCGAATGGCATCAAAATTGCCCATAGGGCGTCGAAATTGTCGTATGCGTTGTTTCAATCGCATATTCGGCTCAAAATGCTATCAGGCACTTGCCTCAATTGGCATCAGGCACTGAGACAATGAACTTATTCGATTCCAGCAACAAAGTCGATTCAAAGTGACAAAGTCCACTCGTCAATGTTCCCAAGGAAGGTCGTATATATACCGTTTATATAGCACTTGCGCGTAGAGTTGTATATATGATCCAAAAGAATTATAAAACGATCATTTAATACATTTGTAAGTCTAGAGGCCTTTCGTGCTTAGTATCATTGCACTCTTCGGTAGACTATTATTGTTGTACGTAATAGACGCAAGGGAGATAACTCTCCCAATGCACTTACGGATATTACGTCACAAGTCAGAATTTAGTTTCGTTTTTAACAGGATTTTGAGATCCTTATGCTGCTTCAGATAACGCAACTGGGTGAATGCATCAGAACATAAATCACACTGGTACGGTCGATCAGGCTGTGTGGACTATCTTGTGTCGATTCAGAGCACTCGAGGTAGTAAATGCTTTGCCACATGTATCACGGACGATCGCCTGTGTGGATTCTCTTATGCTGCTTCAGATCACACGACTGAGTGTATGATTTGTCACATAAATCACATTCGTATGGGCGATCCCCTGTGTGGATTCTCTTATGCCGCATCAGAGCATGCGACTGAGTGAATGAACAAGAACATAAATCACAATGGTACGGACGATCTCCTGTGTGTATTCTCATATGTCGCATCAGAGCACCCGACTGAGTGAATGCATCAGAACATACATCACACCGATAGGGTCGATCGCCTGTGTGGAGTCTCTTATGCTTTAACAAATCACCCGACCGACTGAATGCTTTGTCGCATAAATCGCATTCGTATGGGCGATCTCCTGTGTGGATTCTCTTATGATTTATCAAACCACCCGAGTGAGTGAATGCATCAGAACATAAATCACATTGGTACGGTCGATCGCCCGTGTGGAGTCTCTTATGTCGCGTCAGAACACTCGAGGTTGTAAATGATTTCTGACAGATATCACACTGATACGGACGCTCTCCGGTGTGAATCATCTTATGCTGCTTCAGATTACCATTTTGAGTAAATGCTTTATCACACATATCACACTGGTACGGACGATCGCCTGTGTGCATTCTCTTATGATTTATCAGAGCACCCGACTGAGTGAATGCATCCGAACATATATCACACTTGTACGGACGATCTCCTGTGTGGATAATCTTATGCTGCTTCAGATGACTCGATTTAGTAAATGATTTCTGACATATATCACACTGATACGGACGCTCTCCTGTGTGAATCATCTTATGTTGCTTCAGATTACCATTGTGAGTATCACACATATCACACTGGTACGGGCGATCTCCGGTGTGGATTATCTTATGCTTTGTCAGATCACCCGACTGAGTGGATGCGTTCTCACATAAATCACACCGGTAGGGTCAATCTCCTGTGTGGATTCTCTTATGCCTTATAATGCCAGTGAGGCCACCCGACTGAGCGAATGCATCAGAACATAAATCACACTGGTACGATCTCCTGTGTGTATCTTATCCTGCTTCAGATTATTCGAAGTTGTGAATTATTCCTGACATATATTACACTGATACGGATGGTCTTATGTATGAATTCGCTTATGGCGTTTTAGATTACCGAGCTGAGTAAATGCTTTATCACAAACATCACATTTAGTGACCTCAACAAATAGTGATATATAATAATTGGCTGGAACAGAGATACAGAATAAAATATTGGTCGAAACAAACAGTTAACATCATTACGCTGTGTAGCTATCACGCAGTCAATCCCAACAGGATGGCGAAACCACTTTTCCCTTTCTGCTGTCTGGTGACACAAGGTCAGCTAATTGTGACAGCTACAAGTATTTAGTCTATAGTCTTGTAAATATTGGGGTGGACGCCTCCTTCTCGTTTGTGGTATGGTCATATGCTGGATTATCTGAATGGGCGCCGATATCAATGAAATCGTCGGACAGTACAATCTATAGGGAAATGTCTTGGAAAAATAGAAAAAGATTATCAGGTCGGGCAAAGATGCAAAATTGGCTTACTAGCGAAATCGGGCTCAGTAAGCCAGTTCGATCTCTCGTTTTAATGTGTTTTGACAACGCACACCTGACTTTGCCAGGTGCCGCGACAATGCGCAATTCAGTTTTCAACCCATCATTTACGACGCATTAGAGCGCTTTAAAACCCACCATTGTCTCACCTACTCGCAACGGCGGTAATCCTTTTAATTGGTGTTTAATGACAGCCGATAATTAAGCTTCCTATATTCTTCCAAGATGAAGTTAGTAGCGCAATTCAGGTGATGGCCGGCCACGTCATTTTTTGAAGACAAGCTGTTTACAAAGGTCAAGGTAAGCTTTTGGTTGCAAGAAATTTGATTGGAGGATAGTATTTCGCAAATTCACATTATTTTCATGGTTAAGAGAACAATAGTATGGAAGCACGCACGGACAATCACAAAATAACAAAGATCAAATTCGCAAGCGTGGCGATTGACCATGAAATGAGCTCGTTATCACGATTACCCGTGTCCCGAACTCATTAACCTGTCACATGACCAAGCAGTGGTGAATATAATGATACTCGTAACAGTGCTAGCTTGGTCATAATTTTGTAGAACGCATATTGACGTGCATTGCTGTCAGAAAATGAAATCGGTACGTAGGCTTACATTGATTCAAGTTAATTTGTTGATAACAATATGCCACTTTGAACGAATGTCGTACGAATTATTCAGAGATAAAAGATAGATAGATAAATGTACTCACACATCTTATATCGTTACACCGGCAATCCTGCGACCTGCATACACTTATAGGTGAACTTTGACTAGTTACATCACCATCGACGCACAAGTATCATCTTCTGTGCTCGCAAACTCTACGTTTACTGCAATGAAAGTGTATTTTAATAGATAAAGCAGTTTGTCAACAATTGTAAACACAACATTGAAATAAAATTAATGATTTTAATAATAGAAATTACTCTACTGAATTGGAATGTTTGGTCTGAAAATAGCAATTGGCTATAAGCCTACATATTTTTCCAGTCGTCAGATTCCGAAACCCAATCTGGGAACAGCGAGGACGATTCGGCCGAACCACAGCAATGGAACTTAATAGAGAGGAAAAAAGGTACAAATCCGGGGAAAAATGTAAAAGGCCAACCATGCAGGTCGAAAACCCATGCACGGGGGGGGGTGAGAAAGCCAAGCTTGGAAACAGACAACGTGAAGAGATCACAATTATTTCGAAAGCGGAGTAACACTGTTTTGAAAAAGGTGAGGCATATTTTATCGCCCTTGTATACATTTGACATACATTGGCCAATGCAAATCATAATCTATATAATTGAATGCATGCAAATGTGTAATGACACATACCTGAGGTTGAATAGTCTTGTGTCGCAGCAACAGCATTTTTTAGCCGCTGACAAAATTTTACGATGTCGACCTTTTTCCCCTTCTTTGCTGTCTGGTAGTCGCTGCTTAATTGTGCATGCGCGTCGGTGTCACCAACCAGGTCCAATTGGTCAAGATATCCCTCTGCCATGGCCTTTAACACTGGGATTGTTTTGCTTTGGATTGACTCTGCCAGTACCCTGTCTGCGTGCTTAATGAAGATGGGTTCTTCGAGGGCCTGTCTGTATTCCCCCTTCTCTTCTAATCTGGTTAGATACGTCTCACGGTTTCGATTGCATCGATCGCTGAAGACATGCAGTCTGTCATCAAGCGTTTCTCCTGTAAAAAGAAACAAAACACGATTCGACAAATAAGTTATTATGTACCGTTTGAATCACACAGTTATTGACACATCATTACAACTAATTATTGAAACATAATACTGTTGTATCCAATTACACATGCCTTTTGCAATATATTGTACATCCATCATTCATTTAGTGTATAGTTATAACATTAATTCCCAATTGCTCGTTTTTGGTATAGGATCGATTGGGATATGATTATATATATTTACCGGAAAAGGAAACTGCAGCAACCCTGTCGATATTGCTATAGATAAATGAGGAGCCCCTCAACAGTTTCCTGCAGCCATTGATTTCTTTGGACAGATCAATATTTCTAGCCTGGTGCTTCTCTTCGCCCTGATCTTGGAGAGTTGCCGACTGGCCAAACATAGTTTCCATGTTGCATCGTATCTACAATTTAACAAAATACGTAATTCGTAGACTATGGAAGAAATTTTCATTAAGCAGCCTGTTGAATTTGATAATAGTTAAAAACAAATCGCAACTTTAATGTATGACGTCATTGCTCCATGCGAAAATGTACCATGTAATAAGATGCGCTAAGCAAAGAGGGCTTTCTGTTATGTCGATAATCTTACTCCGTACATATGTTAATAGAAGTCGAGTTATATCCCTTGTTGTTCCGGGCAGGAAAATTGTCCAGATGGAAAGAAAAGTAAAGTTGCAACATGCATTCATTCAATTAAGCTATTTTTTAATAATAGTGTTTATTCATTTTGTATATCAAAAATAGGCATGGGAACTGAGTGTTGCCACGGGGGCTGATGTATTCGTTGACGTAGAATACGAAAGGAGAAAGAAGATGTATTTCGTCACCGAAGGACATTTCGCGGAAGTTTATGAGGTACAGTTTTATTTCATCATTCATAAAGTTCGATATATCAATGAAATGCTTGAAGGATTGTCCACAACATATCCAATAATGTTAAATGTCCAATTCAATTTAATACAATTATGACATACATTTTTTGTAATGCGCACAACAGCATGATGTTTATTCAGAATAAATAAAATGAAATTAATTAGAGGATTTGTGAACAAATAATTAAAGACACGGATTGTCTTCCTGGTGGGTATGCTGTTAAAATAGTCACCCTTTAAAACTGACATAAACAGACAGAATATTAAAATATGGACATATGTGATTTTATACCTATAATAAATATAGTTTAAACAATATGTTATTATCATTTATGTATGCTTTGTTATGTAAACAAAATCCATGTTGTGTAAATGTTTTTGGCTTTTGTTTACATAGCAAAGCGTACGAACTTGACAATAACCTACTATTTATGCAAATATTTGGGTTTAGTACAAGAACATTCTCTTGCTATATTTAAATATTCTTTCTGTTTATGGCGGCTTTAACGGAAGTGACCATTTTAACAATAATATCCACAACGAACGCCACCGTATCTTTAAATGGATCAGAAATTTTATGTAAACAGTAGCTGTTGATTACCGCCCACCAAAGATAACAATGTATACCATAATAATTTGTATTTTGAACCATTGTGAATTTATCTTTTGAATTTAAAGATTTAAAGCAGGAATGAACGACTTCACATACAACATAAACCATAACCTTGTCCATTAATGCTAATGGTGACGTTTCACTGAATCCACCATAAACAACGTTATGTTATGTTACATTATAGCTGCACAAGTTTTATATGGAACTATATTGCCTAAAAGTTTTGTTACGACATATATTGGGATCCAAATTGTTATAGTTAAGTTGGTCTGAAACACTAAGTATATCGTTTTGAGTGTATCACGATACAATCAAAAACATGTACTTAGTGTTTCAGACCAACTATTGCAATAGTCATAAGTTTTAACTTGAACGTCACAAAATTATGTGTCAATTCACCTAGAAACATACATCACAATTTCAATTGAAGGGTGTGGTGAAAAATAAACAAAAGGGCGTGTCACCAGCAGTGCCATCACCACCACCACCACGACCAACAACAACAACAACAACAGCAGCAGCAACAACAGGGCCAGTAAATCTGCCATCAACGTCGGCTCCCAAAATAAGAAGAGTTTCGTCAGCAACCAACACGGGCGAAATTGCGTCCGGCAAAAATAGATGCCGCGTCTGCGGACGTATTTACACCGTACCCTGCGACGAGCTTGGTCGCTGGGTAGGGAGTAAAGTAAAAGCATGCAAGTACTGGGTGCATGGGTACTGTGTGGGCTTAGTTGGGCTTGATAACAAAGAAATCAAAGCATTAAAGTTCTTTTGCCATGAGCACAAGCTTGCGGCTTTGCGAAAAGACAAGCCTGTGGATGCATGTAAGAAAAATGTTGACAATTTCGTAGCACCCCCGACTGACTCCGATGAGGAGCCACGTGGTAGCAAAGGTAAAGCGCCAAAGCGTGGCAAATACGTGAAAAAGGGAAAGAAGTGAAATATTGATTGTATACATGTATTACTAATTATTAAACTTACCCTTTCAAGTTTGTCCAGGTTGCGACATACCCTGAACCATCTTGCACTGTCGGGAACACCAGGTGGAACCCACATTTTCGTCCTTCTGTTTTTATTTTCTAATAGAAAATCACCTCCTTCACCGGCACATGGATTTCCGGATTGCGAAAATGACATTGTCTTATCCATAAAATCAGCAACATCAAGTGGCCGCTGAACACGACACGCCAAATCCCTCATAAAAATTTCCATGTAATTAGGCATATTAAGCCCAATAGAAAGCAGAGACAATTTATTAGTTGCGGCTACAATTATTTCACTTGAATTTCTTCTGACGCCTATCCTGAATAGATTAAGTCCGAAAACATAAGTAAACACTAAATCATGTATCAGGCAAAAATTTGCATCTTGAGAATGGGAATTTGTCCAATTGTCAAAACCTGACACAGATGGAGAGTCTCCTCTGCTGATACAGTCGCGTATATATGGAAGCAAAAGTTCGTCTGTAGTGGCGTACATGAATATCTGGAGAATTTGCCAGGACTTGTGGTGATCATATGCCCCTTTGCATGCCGCCATAGCATTTGGTGTTTTAAACCCCAACATCTTCCCTACGTCCTTTAGTACCAAATCCCACGAAATTTTAAACACAGCTCTAACAATATTAATTGCGATGTGGCCGAGACCTGGTGTCAGTAAGATGTTTTTTAAAATGTCATTTTCGGGTGTTCGCTGAATAATTTTTGCACCGATGACGTAGGGGTTTCCATCACACCCAATCACAGACCATTTGCGCTCACAGTTTTCGATAGCTCTTGATGCGAGGGATCTGAGAACACTCTCTACAGCTACATACGAACATGGGTTTGTTTCAATAGGATCACCCATTTTAATAGTTGGTTTTCCAGGTGGGTGAGCACTAGCAACTCCCGTGTACCGAGAGTCTAATGTCTTACGTTTTTCAAGGATTCTTTTTCCGGTATTGGAAAACGTAACTTTGGAGGGTTCTATTTCTGCACCAACATCATTTGTAGCATCCGTGTCCAGAAAGTCAGTGACGTGTCCATCGGAAACTATCTGCTCATTCATTACACTTTTTAACCTTTCCGAAATGAATTTGTCTCGCTCTTCCTTAAACAAACTTTGCGAATTAACTATTTCCTCCCTCATCAAATCAACAATTTGTTTTTGTTTTGTGAGGTTGGTTTTCAGCCATATTGTTGGTGATAACTTTTCATCATGTTGAACATTTTTATAATAAATAGGAGATATATGTACAATGTTGGTGATGACACTGAGAAGTGGTTTTGCATTGATGTTTACGCGCCACCGCCTTCCCAAAACCTGATTGTTGTCAAAGAATGTGACCACATTTCCGGAAACTGGACATGTTAGTGGTTGTGATGCATTGGCCTTTGCCCAGTCCAATATGAATGTATATGAGGCTGAAGCGTGTAATATCCCTAAAATATTACACACTGTCTTACTAGAAGTAACGAAATATGTCAAAAGGTTAACCATGAATGAAATAGGTCCAATATATTTTGTATTTCTCTAATATCTAATTTGCTCGATCGCCATACACAAAGTGTTGATTTTCTTATCTGTTTTAATGTTGCATTGACTGATTCCTTCCAAGAAGGAGACTAAAACACCATTTTGGCACGACAACCAATATGTTCGGTTGAAATGTCCTAAGGAATCATAATTCATATTTATTTCACTCTGTTTATATATAGTGTCATTTTGAGATTCACCTATTGCTCTCGCAATTGCCGACAACTCTGTAGGAGAAAATCCACCTTCCCTTATTTTAGAAATGACAGTTTCAGCATTTATATCATCTTTTGGGGTGTTGTCTGACGTTGCCGAAGATGTTTCTGGTGACATTTGTAGTTCAACATCTTCCTCGCACAAACTACAGAGGCGCACAGCTTTTCTGAAATGAGATGAAAATAGCCTACTATTAATCGGTTGTCAATACAGAGACTCGAATGCAACTTTCAATTTATGCTCATACATACTTCAGATATTTTATGCCCTCCCACCTCCCCTCCAATCTGAATGTTTTCTGACTCGGACTTCAATAATATATTTTGACATGTAAGTTATGCATTATCCGCGGTGAATTGATTGCTACCATTTGAGAAACATGGTATCACCTATTTAAAGATGATTGACAAGTACAGCCGATATTATTCCCAAACTTTACAATAAAGTTAACGACTCAACAGTCGTTGACTCTCTTGTTCCAACCACTGTAATTTTTAAAACACCTTATTAGAAACAACAGGACATAGTCACCACTGGCCAAGTGGTCCTGCTAATATACTGTGATGCTGGTTGGTCCCGTTGACTTAATATATGATGCTGGTAATGCAAACTGATGCTATCACGCAAAAGTACAGATATTTATTTTTATAAAGCTATCATTGTCGTGGTATTTGGATAATATGAACATATCCAGTGTGTTTAACATTTAAAACATATATTGCAAAATATTTAAAACCAATTTATTTAAAGATACACACCCCCATTCTTATATATTAATTACAAGCACTGACTCTCAGTGGTGAAATCATTTCTTTTACATTATCGCCGATGGTTGCGTCCAGAATAGAGATGTAAATATTTACAATTTGGCGTTGATAATGCCGAACGTAATTGACCACTTAACCACAGCAAACTATGGGTAAATTTTCATGATTTAGTCGGATATGTGGCTTGTTGCCATTCATCGGAAAGCTCTCGCCGAGAGCTTTTCGATGAATGTCAACAAGCCACATCAAAGTTTATAAAAGATGGGTACTCAAGTGAACATTCAAACAGCTGGGTACCCAACTGAACGGTAAGGGTGACACTGGCCATTTCAGTGGAACTGGGCTTATATAGATAAAATGTTAGACGTACCTTGACATCAGATTCTTTTCGTAAAGTGTTTCCAATATTCGTTTTTTTATCTTCTTGCTGCCAACATTCTTGAAAGTGAACGGCTTGTCACCGGCGATCGAGTTATGTAAGCTGCAACCACAGCGAATTTTGCTATCGTTCTCCATTTCGGAAATATATGTTTGACAACATTTGTGCCTTCAATATGTGCTTAAATACACGTCTACCTGTGACTATCATGTTTTATTGGGGCCAATGGGAAATCCTGTTGCTTGAGAGATAATGTTGCAGTTGTATGTGGGTAATGGCTATTGGTTGATAATCTCAACAAACAACTCACATATCCACACGTGATGCTCCGATTGGCTGAGTCAGCGGGGCTAGTTCATGTGGACCCATTGTACGTACATTTGAAATTTCGACGTCCACGGATTCACAGCACCTTACAGAGGTAGGTACACGCTATATATGACATGTGTTCTCAACATATGAGACACTTTAATGTGTTTGTATCCTAGCGAAACCATAATTTCCTACGTAATTTTGTCATTTTAGTGTGTGATATAACTGACAGTGCACGTTTATCGTGGTTGTTTACTGCTTTTTCGTTACGTGTTCGTTATAATATACCTAGCAATGCAAGTCTATCAAAAGAGCATCGCGGTAGTTCACTTTAATGTACACCGATCAGTCAACCTTCACACAGCGCACTCTCGATTGGCACTCTTCGGTACCGCGATTTGCACAGAGTAACTCTCTATGGCGCTTTGTCATTAAGAAAGATAACTCGATACATGTTTTTTGCACCGAGAGCGGTTGGGAAAACCGGCTACGAGAGTGGTAAAATGAAGGCGGGAATGTATTTGTGCCGCAAAACTGATGCAGTCTTCCGTAGATTTTAAAAAGAGTACTAATCATAAAGGTGGTTCAAGCATCTCGCCAGATATATATACAGCCAATCATAAGCGTTTCCTTGTGAAAATTTTCTGCTGCCGTCACAATTTATCATTTCCGGACCAAGAACGCGTCGAAAAGAAACTTAATAGCGAGAACAAGGCTATGAAACAGTCACTAAAATTAAAGCAAACAGACAATCATTAAACACCAATTAAAAGGATTACCGCCGTTGCGAGTAGGTGAGACAATGGTGGGTTTTAAAGCGCTCTAATGCGTCGTAAATGATGGGTTGAAAACTGAATTGCGCATTGTCGCGGCACCTGGCAAAGTCAGGTGTGCGTTGTCAAAACACATTAAAACGAGAGATCGAACTGGCTTACTGAGCCCGATTTCGCTAGTAAGCCAATTTTGCATCTTTGCCCGACCTGATTATACCGATTAGATTTCTTTTTTATGGAATTTAAATAATAAGTAAATGAACTATATTGGTGTGTTCCATTAACAATCTATACGCGTGTATGTGCATATACATAGTGTATGAATATCCCAGATAGCACACGTACGTTGGGCCAACGTTGGAATAATTACGTTGGCCCAACGTCGGCTTTTGTGGTTTGTACGACGATGGCCCAACGTCGACTTGCGTTGGAATAATTACGTTGGCCCAACGTCGGCTTTTGTGGTTGTAACGACGATGGCCCAGCGTCGACTTGTTGGAATAATTACGTTGGCGCAACGTCGGATTTTGTGGTTGGTACAACAATGGCGCAACGTCGACATGCGTCAGATTTTGCACGTTTCAAACATGGCTACGTTGGCCCGACGTTGGACAACCAACGTTGGGGCAACGTTGGTTTTACCGCTGGTTTAACGTTGGCCCGACGTTGAAAACGTAACGCACTAGGCGATATGTGAGGTTAGTAGGTGCGTTAGATTTCGACGTTGGACCAACGTTTGTCATAGTGTGGAGAAATCGGTCGATTACGTCGTAGCGTCATTTTAACGTCATTCTTAACTGGTCGCGTGTTTCTTTTTCAAATAACGCTTTGGTTTATTGACTGAACTTGCATTTGTGTTTTGAGTGAGCTTCTCGGTTTAATGGATTATTATTTGAATAATGCACCACGGAACACCATCACCAGCTATAGGGACCCGAAGAAGTACCGGTAAGTACTTTAGTTGAGAATATCATGCCGAATAACTTGGAATTTCAACGATAAGCGTGCGTCGTCGGATTCATTTCCTCCACAACCAACTTAAAGTTTGAATTTGAAGTTTAACCCTTCAATTGTCAGAAACGAAAACAAATAAATTTATGTAAGATTCGTGTGATGGCATACGACTGTATGAGGAAGAAAATGTCATTCTAATTACTATCTAAATTTCACGATCCATGTGTGATAATGCATGGATTTAGGGACATGGCGGCAGGGGTGTTGCACGTGTGTCTCGCATCCCCCACCCCACCACAACTTTGGTAAAAATTGTCAACAGTTGGATATTTCATACATGACACAACATTAATTGCAACTTTCGCACGGTCACACCAACAATATTATAGGTTGAGATTGTTCTCGTAGTTTGATTTTCCAACAATTATTAATTGTTTATGGAACATCATTTGCACATTGTCCTACTTTTGGTAAAAAAAATTGACTGAAATGGCATCAGTTTGAAATTTTACGACCTTAGGGTGGGGGGGGGTCTCAGGTTGGAAATTTCCAACAATTGGAATTCTTGAGGCCAGTCTAGATGTTAGGAGTTTTCTATTTTCAGGTTCGGATCTCAAAATGTTCTCAGTGTATTCCGTTCCTCTTCTGGTTGTGGCAACAATACTACTGATCCATTTAGAATAATGCTAACATCCAGGCTGTGAGGGGCCAGTAACTTTTGGGGAAATCAAACCCCAAAGGGGGGGGGTGTAGTTGAAAATTCCAAGGTGGATGCACCCCTCCCCAACACTGAAACCCATCTAGCCACGTCCCTGTCATGGATTTCCATGGATAATTAAGTTCAGCCTACGACAGTGGATACCGTTCCACTTTCAGTTGTATACCATATAATATGCTATTATGCTTATAGCTGTTGGGGGGGTGTACTACCAGAATAGGAATTTACGATTGCACCACCCCCTTTCGTTGTATAACATGCTCAAGCTGCAAACCAGAGTTCAGTCCCCTCGCTACGGTGTCTGACGCCCTGTTATGTAGGAGATTGATTTATGCATGGAGTTCGAACAACCTCCCCTTAATTCGGTATTTTCCAACCGGTACCTTAAATCCACTTGTCGGTTTGCGCTCCAAAATTCACCTAATAATATTATCTTGTGAATTGTTTCCCGTGTCGAAATAGGTCGATAAATACATGTCACAAAAAGATGCATTGAAGTCATAACAAATACAAGTTTGAACACGATGTTTGGGTCCCAACCAAAAATCAGCTATTTACACGGAGCGTTCCGTGTTAGTCTATATATTCCTGATATATGTTATAAATAAAGAGCGTTCGTTTCACTTCTCTGCGAAAAATTTAAAACAGCTGGAAAATGACAATGGAAAGTACTTACCAGAGGTCCAGAGCATATGGCGCCAATGTATCAATATTCTGTCAACCAGGCCATTCTTGTGTGATTACCATGCAGTACATACTTAATCGGAGGGGGGCTTATATTGAGGTGTGAAAGTGTCTATCTGCTCTTTCGAGTATGATTCCCGGGGAAGTTTTTAGTTTCTGAAATATGTACATGTACCTATTTATTGTCTCCGAATCAGTGACGTGGCTACATGGTCTTTGTTATGGTGTGTCAACGTTGAATTTCCTCTTGAACCAGACACCAAACTCCTTCGCGAGTTTCAATTTGCACCCCCCCCCCCCCCGCTTTGCATTGAAACTTTCCAACCGGCACCCAGGCTTTTCAACTGTTGGCAATTTCCAAACTGAATAAGACTGGAACATTTCCAAAATGGTGTTCATGTCAGACAACAATTTTTACTAAAGTCTAAAAGTTTAAAAAATATGATACCGGAGGTGTAAACAAAAATATTCCTACTGATTGTTGGAAAATCAGACAATGAAAACACGTACTTAAAGTTACCAAGTAATGATGTGTCAGACATGAATTTTTCAACTTTTTTCTACAATGACTCACGTCACAGGGGTTTGAAACGCGATCCGCTGCCCAGCAATTGGCATACACCCATAGTTGCAAAAAAATAATTTCATTTTACAAACTTTACATTACGTGCGTATCATTTTACATTATTTACGTCAAAGAATCACGTCATATTGATACGTTGTGTCAATGTTCACATGACTGGAGCTGTTGGAAGGAAGTTATTACGTTGTCACACTGTGTCACAATAATTATTTCAGCTGTAGTGTGGGCCTATAGTCGTAACGTTGAGTAATATTAGGATTTATGTATTTGGTTGGGGTCAATTTGTGTATTGATGCATCCCCCACAAACGACAAATGACTACATAATGGACGTTGTCACTGTATTAAATGCCGCGTGTCCCTAAAACATAAATTTGAACACCCCCCCCCCCCCCAATAATAGACATGATTAGATATTATTGGGCGGGTAATTTAACTTTTTGGGGATATGTGGGACGTGACGGCATGCAGGGGGTGGCGACATGCACAACTTTTGGAAATTTTTAATAATTTTGGCGATACATATGGGGCATTTTTTACCAATAAACAAATATTACCCATCCCATATTTTGTCTGAGATATTCATATCAATTAATTACTTGGCTTGGGGCTCACCAAGCTACCAACTGAAATAGTTTGTTGTTCTAACCAGTAGGCCTACATTTAGAGCAGTTTGGCAGAAAGGCGGTCTGCTATCAACATGCTGTTGTCAAGCCCTCACCCCCGTTGTCCGCACGCCCCTGACAGTAAGAATTTAATATCTGTGACAATGTGGGTTGGAATAAATATGGTAATGTGTGCAAAAATGGATGTGGCGACAGGGGTTTGAACATTGAGGTGTTACCACCCCTCCCCAATTTTTGTCAAACTTTTCAACATTTTGGAATTTTCAATAACTTAAATTAATGTCGTGTCAGTCATGAAATGCCTAACTGTTGAACATTTTGGTCAAAGTTAATGGGGCGGGACAACCTTACCCGTATTGTCCCTGACCTGACAGTAAGATTGCCCACTCTATGAGGTTGTGGGTTATAACAAATAATTAGGGTGATCGCAACATGGATGTGGTGATAGAGGTCGAGGTATTACCCTCCCCCTCCCCCCCCCCCCCAGATAATTTCAACATTTTAAATTTTCAATAACTTTATAAGTTGAACATCTTAGGCAAAATCTGTTTGAGATCATTTCGATGGTTTACATTTCCAAATTTCTAATGAGTATCGTTTTGGTCATTATTATGCGGTGAGCTAATTTCAAGATTTGGAATTTTCAATATCATAAGTTGAATTTCAGGAAAAATCTTTCTGAGATCGTCTGGATAGTTTCGGTTCCCAACAGATATGTAATATTTAGAGTACATTATATTATTTTCTACAAAGATTATATTATAGCTATTAAATGGTAGTGTGTTGGATTTCAAACTCAGCATCGAATGGGAGACCAGATGAAACTTGGTCAAGTTGGGAAAACAGATTGGTTCACGGGTGGTTGCAATTTAACCCCTCAAAAAAGGAAGGCTTCTGTCAAAGTCCCTGACATATTACCCCCCCCCCCCCCCGTTCTCAAACCCCGTTCTTCATATCCATTCCGATTTGTCACCAAATGCTGAGATTTTTTATAAAGCAAGTTTTCAAACCGCTGTTTAATATTCATCGTACTAGTAAATGGGCATTGAAACACAAACACTCTTTATCGTTGATGATACGGCTGACAACAATTCAAAACATGCTAAAATAATTACTCGATATCTTGCGAATTTACTAATATGTTCGGTCGCATATTTCCAATGAGCAGAAACTTACCATGCGCTGGCTCTTGTGGGATCTGTGCAATTTTATTAATGAACTGATTGACAGTTTTGCTAGAAATTGACACCGACGAGAGTGAGCAGTACGTAGGCTTAGCGAGTTTTGAAAATCCGTGACCAATTGGTTGATTGAGACGATCCTGGGTATTGGGTATATAAGATAATTACCTGCTGTTCTCAGAAATATTCATGAGTCGAGAAAAACTTCGCGCGCGCATAACACCTCCGCCTACCGGCGTCGGTGTCATCAGCACGTGCTCAAGTCCTTCCAACTCACGAATTCCTCGAGACCAGTATATGTAACGATTACGTACCACGTGCAAAGGTATGGTACCTATATATACTATCGGGAACCGTTCGATTAATTAAAGTACCATATGCATACATATTTTATATATATTATTGGCAACCGGTCAAATAATTAAAGTACTCTCGTGCATGCAAATGCATGTAGGAATTTCCCGGATTGGTCTGGTTCTTATATATCAAGGTGTGTACATTGTGTGACAATGTCAAGCTGCACACAGAAAATGCATTGGGCTAACGTTATTATCTGTTTCTTTCAGGACTTATTTACTTGCTATCCTGTTTCTGGATCTGGATATTTTGTGTATAAGCTACGGTACTATACAAGCGGATTCGATCAAAGTTTACTCGTCTGTCGAAACCATCAACGGATTGGGGATATGAACTTACATGTACCAGTATTCCAGCATGGTCTATATCGTGTTGCACATCGTTATATTGTGAATATTATTGCACGACTGACACCAGCGCGACCGACACAACACCATGTACGACATGAATTCGTCAGTTTATGGTTATTCACTTGGATGGAAATTCTTACTTGTCCTGTGTTGTGCATTCAATCAGATGCACAAAAAACTCGGCATTCATCAGTGTATCGATAATCGGCACTGAAAGGATGATGTGTGTTCATCTTGTTGTGGCAGTTATACATCTGATACATCAGTTATTAATAACGTAATGATAACCTATGAAAATGGTAAATTCCAGATATTCAAGGAGGTGAATATAAAATGGTTTCTCTCGCGATATGATTTCTTCAGAAGAATTGTCAATCAATGTCCTACAAAACAGTTGCTTCATACAAGCCAAGTTCCTGCATACATATATGCATGAGCCATGAGTACACTGAATCCAGTTCATGACAGATCATGGAATGATGAAAATATTATATTTCATATAATATGTTGGGTTTTGTATACATAAATTAATCTTTATGGATCCATGGGTTTAATTTCTCCCAGATAAATCATTCCAACATATGCAACAAGTGGCATACACATGTGCATAGATACAAATAAGCTTAGTAATTGCTCATTTCATAATATGTCAACAGATAAAATTAATTGCTGTACATGCATGTATTGAATTTATATAATCAGAATCTACAGTATCATGGACTAATTAGAAAACGGATTGCAAAAACGCGATATTCTTTCTTATGTGACATTGTATATCACCATGCACAGAGTTCCCTCTATATAATAGCACTGGTACGTAAATGAGCAATTACTAGGTTTAATTTAATCATATGTACTTTGAGCCGTTTCAAAGTTTGCACATCTACACCAGATCACCCTCCAGAATAATGATGTTCGAAGAAGATGTAACCTGACCAAAGTTTAAAGCCACATAATGTTTGAATATTTTGTTCCCAACATTATCGAGAGCACAAAATCGCAAATTAAGCTGAAATAAAGACATCTCTTTTGTATGGTAAAGGGATATATAAGCTAACAAAAATATGTAGCATTTTCGATAACTTTATTCAGGAGACCAATACAAAATATTTTTCTTTAGAGTGAGTAGATGGTCAAGATTCTAAAAATCAACAACTGTCATTTTGTCTTTATTTAAATCGGCATACAGTTTTTTTTTTATATGTTTCATTTTATTCTGGTTTCATATTTGTGAAATTGAATGTTGTTTCCAATTATAATACTTTGAAGTTACAAACATTATGCGGGACTTTAAATTTATTGGTATGTTGTATCTCATCGGATGTTAATTTTATAAGGACGCCCTAATGTGAGGGGAATCGACCCTACGAATGGAGCCTCGATCCGTCCCTGTCAATGCCCAAACACAACGTTGGCCCAACGTTGCCCCAACGTCGTATTCTTAGTGGAATTCACCGTTTATTCGACGTCGTTTCAACGTCGGGTGCCCGACGGCGCACCAACGTCGGCTCGACGTCGAACCACCATCGAGTCGACGACGGGATCCGACGTCGAGCCGACGCCGAGCCAGCGGCAACAGCCATAGTTGGCCCAACGTTGGATTCCAACGTTGATATAAATGACGTTGGCCCAACGTCGTATTATTAGTGGAATTCACCGTTGGTTCGACGTCGTTTCAACGTCGGGTGCCCGACGGCGCACCACCGTCGGATCGACGTCGAACCACCGTCGAGTCGACGACGGGATCCGACGTCGAGCCGACGCCGAGCCAGCGGCAACAGCCATAGTTGGCCCAACGTTGGATTCCAACGTTGATAGAAATGACGTTGGCCCAACGTCGTATTATTAGTGGAATTCACCGTTGGTTCGACGTCGTTTCAACGTCGGGTGCCCGACGGCGCACCAACGTCGGCTCGACGTCGAACCACCGTCGAGTCGACGACGGGATCCGACATCGAGCCGACGCCGAGCCAGCGGCAACAGCCATAGTTGGCCCAACGATTGAAATGACGTTGGCCCAACGTTGGCCCAACGTGGGTGTGCTATCTGGGATGCTATTTTTCCAAGACCTGTTGATTATTGCATACCTGCAGAATGTATTCCTCGTCACCATCTGACATGCAACCATGATACAAATTGGTAAGAAGATTAACGAATGCATTATGTCATTGATATACCCGTAGCATCAATATTGTACTTGATTTTGCGAAAAAAATCGCCATTTTTATACACATATGCTAGTAATCGGGTGCATTACAGCACAATTCCCAGAGTCTCCACGATGCGTGGACATCTAGCTTCACATTGAATAGGAAGCTTAGGGTTTCGTCTAGCTGTGCACTAAGATGCACCCTGTGGGCATAGTATGCAACAAGGCTATTTCCAATCATCCCGTTCCAAACCGCCTGAGACGGAAAACACCTGTTTCCGTGAAAGACGTGAGATAGTGATATTGATTTCTTTGATAATTTCAGTTATTCCTTTCAGAAAGCCTTCAATTGAACGACAAAACAGCCTGTGGCCATGGAAGCTGAATAAAATTACATTAAGAGCCGCTCTGTGGCTTTTGTGGAGATTCACAAGTGTAACAATTTTCTTTTATGCAGCTCGTACTCTATCTACAATCGTCCCAATAAAGATAAAGCGAATATCGTGCTGGTACGTTTTGGTAAGTGATGCATGCGTTTGATCCACATACGACAAGCATACAGTGCCTTATAGGGATAAAAATGTGTTTAAAAATCATAGGATTGGCTCATCAGGACAACCTGTCTTGTTTACTTTGAGCTTTATTGCGCCAGTCAATTCTGCCAGTGAGACATAATTATCGAAGTCCGGGATGCCTCTTTCTGTTTGACAGTTTGACTATCAGATCAAAATTTGTCAACTTTTCCATTGATTGCGTTCAGTTCGTATGTAATGGACATGTATACAGCCCAGAGAAATAGCTGTGAATAGAGTGAGTCAATGTCACTCTTCGAGTTTATTTTAACATTGAGGTTTGAAATATCCCCTTTAACTCTATTCTGATACATTTCTTTATCTATTTTCTTCCAATTTACATACTTATGGTACCGATCTCACTGTCGGTGGTTTGACGTGTTAATTGCTTTGTCATCGAAATTTTCAATATTGCGAATTATGACTACTTTACATTCTCTGACAATGACATGGTCTATCAGTGAGGGTGGTGCAATCGGGACCTTTGCTCATAGGTGACAATATAAGTGATAACATGGTATGCATAAATAAAAATTGAATAAGAAGACTTGCTCTTGAATTATGTGCGGTGCCTAAAGTGCGAGGGCATACACATGGACGTTGTAAGTTTGCATTAAAGTCTCCCATTAAAAGTAGCATGCCATGATGTGATAGCTCGTAAATGAGATAAGTGAGGCACTTACTGTAGTCTTCATCTGAATAATTGGGATATAATTGTAATATATTTACACACTAAGTGTTGTCATCACTAAATCCAGCATTCTGATTGGTCGGCGCCCACGTGGCTAGTTGCAGTTATTTCTCGGTGAATGCGGAACGCCTCATAACACCAAGCTAATAACACCATCGATACGTCATTAGGTTTGGAAAGACGAACGCGTAATGTTTTGGGCGCATTTGGACTCGCGCAGGACTGACTTAATACATCATCGGGTTTCAATATGAAGAGAAATTGTTCCTATTAACTTTTGCCAAGGGTGCTAATGGGTATTTTGGGCTTATCTTGTCACGATTTAAATAAATTTACAAAAGTGGCTTTTTCGCTAAATGTATATAAATATAAGGATTAACTGTCATGTGGACTATTTTTATGCAGATGTAACAGTGAGGTAAGTGGTCATAACTTGTATGTAAAACCCTTCGGGTTTTACACAAGTTATGTCCACTTACCTCACCGTTACATCTCCATAAAAACAGTCCACATGGCAGTTAATCCTTATATGAAGATAAACTGATCATATACCATGCAAGCGGAGTCGGTTCCCACTCCTCCCCTTTGCTGATGCCTGATTGTGGGACTGATTCGGCCTATCCCGGATGTAAAAACCCTGTCAGCCAGATGCCAAAATATCTATACTTCTGATGCCGGATATGTTGATACCATATGCATATATACATGTACTCTCTGTCCATAGTAAACGCAATGAATATGTACCGATGTAACTACCAAAGTTGTACCCACCCTGAGTATATATATCCTCCCCGGACATCATCGGAAGAAAACCTGGGCTACCCCAGCTCCCGCCATCCATATATATAAATAACTGGTATCAGATGCAATTCAGCTGAACGTTTAAAAGCACGCCCTATTATTCTGCTGGTCGTATCTAGTGATTAGGTCAGATTATAGCTCAACAATCTCTGACGTCGCGTTTGTGTTACGAATCTCTGTTTTTTGGTGTATGAAACGGGTGACACAATTGGCAGTTGGCCAATCACGGAACAGGATAAAGGGTAACAGATACGGACTATGTCAATATAGTATGAACCGGGTGCCTTTAATACATATATTAAACGCCCACCGGGTGGTATACTGGGTTGATTTTGTCCGTCTCCACTGTCTGTCCATCTGTCCGTCCGTCAGGGCATAATACCCGGCCATGGGTTATCTTATCTAAATGAAATTTGATAAGGATTTTCACAAAAAGACGTTATGTTGCGTGTTGTTTTAATATAGAGTTATCCTTTGTGTATGTGAAAATACTGTTTTATGTTTGTCCGCGCATATATCTCAGCCACGGCTTATTGGATCTCAATAAAATTTAGGCCTTTTTTCTAATAAGTTGGTGTGCGTATTGTTTTTTCTCAATAAAGTGGGTCTGTCAGTCGAAAACAAATAACAGAATACCACTTATCAAAAATTCAAAATATACACGCAGTTGGTGGTAATAAAGAAGCACAATGGTAGCGGACACCGAGTGTGTGATACTACCGGAATCCCTACGTGCTCAAAACGCGGTGTTTCTAATTAAAGTTACGGCTTATGAGGCAGCCTGTGTGCAAGGGGTTATCCTGTGCCAGGTACGTGAAAATTGGTCACTTTTATTTTATCAAATATGCTGCTATCACCATATTTTCCATATATGCTATTTATGAGCAAATAGGGCAAGTGGTATCTCGCTAGGTATACTACAAGGGCCCAAAACCAGGGTCCCTTGCAATTGAACACAAAGTTTGGATTATAATCTTTTATTTATTTAATAAAATTTTTTACAAGTATCTTTGTCTTCCCGGTCAGTCGTCTCGCTTCCCATCCCCGTCTTCTCAACCTTATGGCAAGTCCATGCCTGTAGGACTTCTTCTTAACATCGTCGCAAGTCCACGGCTTCTGGACTTCGTTTTCTCTTGAACCAACCAAGTAAATCTTTTAAGGCCGTGTCTGGACTGTCTCTTGTATATCTTCTAACGTATGTATTCTTATAATGCTATCTTCTAATTTGTCTGACTTATAATGCTATCTTCTAATTTATCTGTCTTATAATGCTATCTTCTAAATTGTCTATCTTCTTATTTGTTTTATCTTCTAAATCGTCTCTATTCTTATAATTATGTCTTCTAAATCGAGATTAGCTAAACCGATGAAAATTTAGCCGCTTCCGCCATCCGGACAACCGAAACCGGAACTGTTAAATGGAAGAGCCGTAAAACAAATTGGGAACCGGAATCGGAACAGAAATGTGTTATCTTGACTGCGTCGAGATTTCGGGCACGTTTTACGCTCGCAAAAGTAACAGCATACCGATATTTACGGATGATATAATCACAGATTACGACAAACTTCTATTTTTTGAAATCATCAAAAACATTGATCGGAAAAAAGAGCGATGGTAAAATATATACACAAAGACGGACTTTCAATTTTTTTTCATAAACGTATTTATGTTCTTCAGAATCTCAATGCCTATGTATAGGAACAAGAGGATAACTCAGGCGATGAGCGTGTTCATTGACAACAAACACTGTAGTTCAGATTCAATTGGGCTGTTTATTATTATAAACATAAACAACCAATAATAACTTAAACAAAATATATTGTCAAGAAGGTGGAGGCCAATCACCGCCCTCCCACCTGCCGATATATAACAATCTTTCAAAAACACACCTAGCATCAATAATCTAGCTATTACCTTAGTAATAGTGGTAACCTATATGTAGCCATAATAAAAGTTTTGGAATTTCAAGAGACGGATTAGTGAGAGATTAAACATAAATCTCAAGGTGCTAACATAATACTGGGGTGGGAGGGTGGGAAAATGAATCTTGATAATCAAAGAAATACGGGAATTATGTTTGCACAAAATTTATATTCTATTCCCGATTGATGGAGGACAAAGAGACTGCGCATGTCCGTACATAAACATGCATCCTGTTCTTAAAGAGGTACCACCCGAACGTTCTGAATTTAGTTCGATGCCTTAAAACTAAAAAGGTTTTTCGCGTCGGCGGATGCGCGCACCAACTTATTTTTTTTTTTAAAGGACTTAGCGTGGTGGTTCGCCTTCCATGCGCTTTCAAAACAGTACAACATTATGTTTTTGTTTTTTTTTCATTTTAAGTTTTATAGTTATCATTTTCTTTGTTTATCGGGAAATGCTGTTTGATGTCAACCCACCTGAATATATCTGCCATGGGCTATATGACTTTTATGGAATTTGGTGTGAATGTTTCCATCACAAGTCTTTCAATGAACTGTCCGTGATGTTTCCATATTGATCTCTAATCTTTTCATTTCTTTATTTAAAATTTGGGTTCCGCCCCGACCCACCACATGTTTCAATTTGGCAGCAACCGTTATACAACCTATAATATACATGTATTCAGAATTATCGGCTAATTTTGCGAAACAGTCTTAACTTCAAACGACCATCTTCATTGAAGCATTACGTTTAAAATGAAATGACTTGTTGTTTTTATTTAGAAACTGCTGTATATATGCCATACGTACGTCGTTCCAGGCACTTCTAAGCAAATTGTGATGAAAATAAAAAAAAACGAAAAGAAATAAATATGTATGTTGTCACTTTAGGAGGTCTTGAACTCGGGGATCATTTTAAAATAAAATATAAGCCAACTGACCCCCATGACGAATCAGTGACTTTCTGTTCCGAATAAAATATTCAACTGAGAATGATCGTTGAAAACCATGCAAAAATATCATTCTCGTACCCAAAAGTGTGCATGGCTTCCATACTAAATGTTGTATATCCGTACGATGCTAATTGTCACGAAATTATTTTTTCATCTAGACTTTGTGTAGTGTGTATGATGTAAACATTTATTGTGTATGAATTTTGAGCCTGTAACCCGTCAATTAGTCACCAAATACCTCATTACGACAAGCAAAACTACTACTAGGATATAAATTGCGTGAACACTGGCCATCTCTAGACGACGCCTGGTGATAAATTGAGTTCAAAATAATGCACTGTGATGCAAAACAAGACATATGATGTCAACTTAAAGGGATACTGTCCTCAAACGTTGTTGATGGTTTATATAGTCTTTGAGTCGTAGAATAAGGTAGCAATTTTTCCATTATATGAAAGTCTATTGAGTACGAAGTAGTGTTACGGATGGCAAATTTACCGGAATGCAAAAATACAAATTGTCATTGTCGAGTATTTGTTGCACAGTTTTCAACCAAATAAAAGTTATATTATATGCATTCTAGTCCTGTATACTCATTTCAGTTATTGTATTGTCACTAGTCAGTGAGTGGCTTGAGTTTCCTCCCCGTATCAGCATAATGTTTTAAACGATCGTGTGTGCCATGGATTTACCAATCCACTATCCCTCAATTAATTTGATTATGTCTTGTACGCGAAAATTCGTAATATAATTTACGCCATTTTATGGCTCCAGTCATAAATTCAATTTATATCAAATTATTAACTTTTATTTTAAGATAGCCTATTAACCTGAGCGTTTACAGAATACATCTTCGACTCAAATTACTTATGTTTCTATATATTATCGATATTAGGTCGTTGTTATCAACGGAAATTTACTGAAAATTGCGTACAGTACCCCTTTAATGCAGCATCCTTTCTTGAAGACAGTTGGGTGTAGTATGTGGCGGTCACGTGACTTGAATAAAGTTGGGTGTAGTATGTGGCGGTCACGTGACTTGAAGACAGTTGGGTGTAGTATGTGGCGGTAACGTGACTTGAAGACATTTGGGTGTAGTATGTGGCGGTCACGTGACTTGAAGACAGTTGGGTGTAGTATGTGGTGGTAACGTGACTTGAAGACAGTTGGGTGTAGTATGTGGAGGTAACGTGACTTGCTGTCATATATGTGACAACATGCGGCCGTTACATTCCATGAGAGTAAATGTGCTTTACGTTGACATTGTTACACGTGTGGAGGTTGCAGTAAGGTAATCCTCGTGTCATTAAAGATGTCAGTTAAAGTGGTGAGCTATTTTCTCTATATTTAAAATTTACAAAGTCGAGAAATTTTATCATCATGCAATTGTGTCAAGAAAGTAACGGTTGTTTATCTATAGTCTGTACCCAATGCGACAGTAACGTTTGTTTGTCTATAGCGTGTACCCAGTGCGACAGTAACGTTTGTTTATCTACAGTATGTACACAATGCAGCAGTAACGTTTGTTTATCTACAGTATGTACACAATGCAGCAGTATCGTTTGTTTATCTATAGTGTATACCAGATGTGACAGTAACGTTTGTTTATCTATAGTTTGTACCCGATGTGACAGTAACAGTGCCCGAATATACACGAGTTTAAGGTTGGAATGTTTGAAGTACCAGTTGGACAATTCCAACCCAAATCGGGGGTGGAATTTATTTGAAACTCCCAAGGTGGACACCCCTCAATGGAGACCCTAAAGCCACGTCTCGCCAAGAACTGATCATACTTTTTTTTAGCGCTGACCATGAACAGATAAAGAACTGATCCCATCCATACCATTTTGGAGGGACGTAACGAGCACTTTCTTCCTGCATGACGATCAATGAATTACTCGATAGCCTGAAACAAAATATCAACGATCTTCAATGAATTTCAGAATCTGATGTCGTTATTTTCTTAACCAGTAAACAATCGAAACAGCCCCGACCATATCACATCATTAGTGACATATTTATAATAAGTCCATGAAAACAACGATTACATATCCCAGGATACAGGTTTTGATGTAACTGATGAGTTTTATGTAACTAGCGAGTTTTGATGTGACATTGCCTGATTTTTATGTAAAATAAGTTCACCACTTTTGAAGTAAAATTTTTATGTAAAAAAAACAGGAAACGAATTTGGAAGTAAACAAAACGTCAGCTCTTGATGTAAAATCACCCGTCGATTTTGGACACACTTTGCGGATGTCAGAAGGAATTATGATGCAACCAACTATTTTGATGTAGAAAAAAAACAAAACAAAACTCCAGCTTCAGATTTAAATTCAACAGTCAATTTTAAACAACTTTGACGTTTGTCAGAAGGAGCTCAGTCATATTTGGAGTCTGGCAAGGAATAAGACAATCAACATCGATGATCGATCATACGAGTGTGACATGATTGTGTCAGAAGGAATTAACACATATTTAGAGTCTGCATGACCATGCATAAGATGACCCCACACTGTGTATCTCCCAATACGAGTGTGACGTGTGTCAGACGGTATCCAGTCATATCTGATGTCCGACAATGCATAAGAGGACCATGATATTCCAGATGTTTTATAAATTATTATTCATAATAATTAATGTGAACATGACTATGTCAACTGAAAACGCTCAATATAGGTCGCCATTAATCTAAACCTAAGCAAAAATTCGTGTACCTTAATCTTCTTTGTTCGATACGGGTTTTACCAGTTTACGGTCGGTATTGCTTTCTATTTCAATTAACACCAGTACTGCCGTTATCTGATCGTGGATGCATATCATTACCTGGAATGAGCATGCGTCTGACAGGATTTGCAAGGTAATGACGAGGACAAACGGACCAACGGAACCAAAAGCTAATTTAACAAGACCACCTTTCGAAACGATGAAAAATAACTGTGGGGTACATACATGTAGTTCATTGTGAAATATTTCATTTTCGAAAATGATATTTGTTATTTGTAACTACTAACCACATGTTTGTTGTGTGTGTGGTTATTAAGCCTACGGTATTTACTTACAACTATACGGTACATACATGTAGGCGAAGTTTCGTATCAATTTGACTTCTACTGGTACGGTATGTGAAAGATCATTTACAATGTCAAACTCGATGCTAAAACCTGAACAAATCAACCCAGAAGATCATCAATATCAGTGTGAATTTTGTGACAAAGAATATACTCAGCCTGGTCACGTGACGACACATAAGATGACTCATACAGGAGAGCGTCCGTATCAGTGTGATATATGTGATAAAGAATTTACTCAGTCTGGTCATTTGACGGTGCATAAGAGAATACATGCAGGCGATCGTCCGCATCAGTGTGAATTATGTGATAAATCATTTACTCGTCGATTTAATTTAACGGCACATATTAAGGTGACACATACCGGAGACCGGCATCCGTATCAGTGTGATATATGTGATAATGCATTCACCCATCTGGGTAATCTGAGAATGCATAAGAAGATTCATACAGGAGACCGTCCATACCAGTGTGATATATGTTGGAAATCATTTACTAATTCGAGTAGTCTGAATCGGCATAAGAGAATCCACACAGGAGATCGCCCATACCAGTGTGATTTATGTGACAAAAGATTTAATCAACGATGTAATTTAACGGAACATAAGATGGTTCATACAGGAGACCGTCCATACCAGTGTGATATATGTCGGAAATCATTTACTAATTCGCGTAATCTGAATCGGCATAAGATGGTTCATACAAGAGAGGTTCATACAGGAGATCGTCCGTATCAGTGTGATATTTGTCGGAAATCATTTACTGCCGCAAGTAATCTTAAAGAGCATAAGAGAATCCACACAGGATATCGCCCGTACCAGTGTGATTTATGCCATGAAACATTCACTCGGTCAGGTCATCTGACAAGGCATAAGATGATACATACAGGAGAGCGTCCGTATCAGTGTGATATGTGTGACAAAGCATTTAATCAACGATGTAAATTGACGGAACATAAGAGAATCCACACAGGCGATCGACCTTACCAGTCTAAATTATGCACTGATGCAATTTAATAAGCTGATTGATAAGGCACACGATGATTACAGGAGAGTGTCCCTATCAGTGTGATATATGTAACAAAACATTTACTACCTCGAGTCTTCTGAAGCAGCATACGCGAATACACACACGAGACCGTCCGTATCTGTAATATCTGTAACAACACATTCATTACTTCGAGTCATCTGAAGCGGCATAAGACAATACACACATGAGAGCGTCCGTATCAGTGTTATATATGTAACAAAACATTCATTACTTCGAGTCATCTGAAGCGGCATAAGAGAGTGCACACATGAGAGCGTCCGTATCAGTGTTATGTCTGTAACAAAACATTCATTACTTCGAGTCATCTGAAGCGGCATACGCGAAAACACACAGGAGATCATCCGTATCAGTGTGATATGTGTAACAGGACATTCGATGCTTCGAGTCATCTGAAGCGGCAAACGAATATACACGCGACACATTTTATTTTCAATATTTTATTATGAAATGAGACGGTTAATTGGGACCCTCTGTTTGTCTAATTTTAGAACAGCGATAGAGAGCATTAGCCTAATGATTAGGCTGTTCCTATGGCTACGTACCGAACGTCAAATGTCCCAGATTGATTGGTTGTATTGTTTTATTCCATACTAGTAGTTATAAACGACGCCGGTAACTATATATTAAATACATGTTTACAAAGCTGACAATGGCAATTATGCGACTCGCTACAAAGAGATAATCCACTTAGAGAAAGTAATCAGTTTGTCTTTACCAATTACCAATATCCTTAGGAGATATTTTTCCACTTCATACGATTGTATGAACAACTCCTTTTCCAATGAGAAGCATGTGTTTCTTCTAATCTATAAACCGGTTCGCACCCCTCGGCAAATCAGATTGCTCCAATTCATGAACAATATATCTTGTATGAATCTGTATTTCGACGGGGCCAAGATAGAGATTTGAGCTAAATATCACACATTTGCGACACCCGTCCGACGGGTACGGGCACCGGTAAATCTCACACCAACCATTCGAAAACGCGCATCTGTGTTGCCAACCGCGCTTCTACGACAATACAACCGCGCATCTCTATTTTTATGTTGCAATTTCTAGTTACGAAATAGAGAAAAATACAGTGTTTAATTAATTTGGACAGAATGGAACGGTTGGTATAGAAGCAGTTACATTCGCTCAATACCTCAATATTTGCCGGTTTGAATTCGATACAACTTTGTATATTTCATTAAAGCATTGTGGTAGAAATAGGCTGCAGAAACAGCCCGGGGTCCTAACTTTGGAACAAACTTTTTCACAATGTATTGGAATTTAGCATCACGATTGAGTATTTTCTCGCCGATTTTTTCGGATTCCTATGGTCAAATGTTCCAGCAATCACCTTGCGTTGAAATTTGTGTTCATGATTTAGCCAATTTCCATAAAATGAGTCGATTTCGGAAGTGGGTATATCGACAAATATACGACAATGCTTCTTTGTGACCAACAACCAATCATCTACATTTGTATGTTGCCGAATTCCCGTCTGATTATAACTAAAGTAAATACCACGTGTACACGTGTCCGAATCGACGTCTAGAGGAGACTACTTCGTTTCCTAAACGAGATGTACTCAAATGCGTCTCGGTTCGTGCTGAACTGACACATTCGACAAATTATATTATTCAAATCAGCTGATAAAACGAGTCCCATATGTTATTGAATGTTGTAGCATGATATACTTGATAATGAGCTGTTTCGAGTTGGAACAGTGAAGTACATAATTAAGTAACAGGTAATAACTAAGAAAGATATTCCCCGCGTTATTTTTTCGAGTTTATAATGCTCCCTGTCAAAACTTCAAAAAGTTCCCATGTTTTGTACTGGTGGAATATGATTTCTACGGTAAGTTTTAAAAGTTTAGAAGTTAGTCAGAATAGAGATTCATGGCATGATCTAAACCTTTTTAGATCAATCAATAAGCATTTCAATGTTAAAAAGAATTACCAACTATTATAAACAACATGTAGTTGCTATGTTTCGCCCCATACCGTTATATAGTGAAACCGACACACATAAAGCGTGCACCATGCAAACGCTGTATAATGTGGCCGCCCCTCAAACGGTTCACGTTTTGTATTAAGTCATTCTATATATGTCTTACCATTTTAATCCATCGTGGATTTATACTGGTTTCATTTGTTCAGCCAGGTAACATTTGTTATAAACAAATAATCTTCCGCCACCAAAACCAAGAGTGAATCAAGTGATGTCATGATCAATCCGTTCGATTGTGACATAGCCAGTGGTCGCTGTTCTGGATTTAACCGGTGCATGAAAGTGCTATGACAATGTCGTAATGTTGGTAATACTATTGTATACGCTATACTTACATCTGCCACCGATTTCACAGAAAAATAATCTTCCGATACAATTAATATATATTACGGTATTCATATTTCGTTAGACCACATATCGTCGTAGTTGTTCTTATCGAGATTATTCATTTCAGTCAACCCAAAGTCAATCACTTTTCACTAACAAGCTTGTTATATCGACATGACGACAAGTGCGGCCATATGGATGTAACATGTGCGAGAACGTTCTATTTTAATCAGCGCAACATAATGGACAATACTGTCTCATTTATTCACTATTGATATAGTCTTACTCTGCATTCGAGAAAAATGTGAGTATCATCTAATGTGACGCTAGTCGATATATTGTTTATGTGGGAGACTGTGGCGGTATATTTGTACTTTCATTATATTCTCATTTGTTTAAATGCGTTCGCTCCAAAAGTATAAATTTAAAAATATTAAATCAGGTTTGAATGCGTGTGAACGACTTTAAACTGAGCTTATGATATCGATTACGTCAATTGCATCTTGTACATGTACGACAATACGAATGTGACATAGTGAATAGTTGGGTATTACTAGTCAGTTCGGTAATATACATGTATGATGTCATTCGCATTATATTTTTTTTCAGCAAAAGGTGACACAATGGGTTTCATAACATAATTTTTTTCAATTGTGACATAGCCAGTGATCGCTGTTCTGTTTTAATCGCTGTTCTGTTTCAAGTGCCATGCTATTCTTGTTTTGATTCGAGAGGAACAAAAACGACTTATAACCAGCGCCAAAGCGTTAATCGCATTACGAACTTATTCAGTAGACCTAGGAAACAAAGTACTATTTCTTAATCAGAGTAACATACACTGACTAATTTATTTCCAGTTTCTTAAATAGGCCATTTTCATGTGATATATGCAACTTTCTGAATTCGATGCCTGAAACCTTTGCTAATTTCACTCGATAAGGTAATATGACGACACACATTCTAAAAATCTTATACTCAACTTTGATGTCCAGTAAATATTTTATTTGGAAGTTTTATTTCGCTCGATCACACGCATGTGATATTGCTAATTTATTTCCAGTTTCTTAAATAGGCCATTATCATATGATGTATGCTATAATGCTACTTTCTGAATTCGATGTCTAAAACCCTTGTCCAATATCACCCGAGAAGGTAATATGACGACACATTCTCAAGTTCCAATACTCAACATTGATGTCCAGTAAATATTTTATTTGGAACTTTTATTTCGCTAGATCACACGCATGTTTTAAAAGGGCAACTGGCATTCGGGAACCTCTATGTGTGCCTTCCCATTTCTAAATTCTTTAGATTATCACCGACCTCACTAACACTTGAAACTTGAAAATGTCAGAACCCGACCGCATGCGTGTGACATGGCGTAAACACTGTAATATTAATATTGTGATTAGAATAACATTTGCATGCATATTTATATAACATGTATATATGTGTAATTAGTATGTATGCTCTCCTAACTTGAGGAGGTTAACAATAACGTGCTACTGCTGACATATATTGGCGGAAAATGTGCGAGAACTTCGATTTTAAAGGGACTCAAAAATAATCGCCACCATGTTGTTGTTGTTGAAATCAGCTGTTTACTGCCTGTTCCTAACGCTTCTATAAACTGCATGCATGGTTTATCTCCCCTGATATGCTATAAATAGATTGGGGATATCCCTGTGTTCTGTCAAGCATGGTTTCACTGTCAGGATATCGTTAGAAAAAGACTGAGATATATGGAGCTTAAATTGGCAAAATGCGATCAAATAAGAAGTTTTCGTAAGCGGGAAGATGTCGAAAAATTGGAAAGAGCAACGAATGGTGTGTGTCTTCCGCCGTGGTGGATTTTGAATGGGGATTTCCATGCAAATCTGCGGAGCAAAAGTTAAAGAGTTGCACATACTTCTGAGTGTGACTTGAATCTTGATGTGGTACTAGACAACAAGTATTTATCTGGTGGGTCCGCTTCGTAAATTATAAAATTTTGCTATAAATATATTTTTGAGAATTTTTTTCTGGAATTACATATCACTTGACCTACGTAACTTATATTTGTCAGATTCGAAATATCAATATAAAATTCAAAAATAAATACACCAACATTATAATTTATAATGGAACAAGTTCCAATTGGACCCGCCAGTCGCCAGATAAATACCCAGGGACGCCAGAGAAGGGGGACATACGGGGGCACTTGCCCCCCTTGCTGGCCTGACTCAGGTGAGGCCAGTGGGTACCCGAAAAGTGCCCTCCTGGTTGGTTTGCCCCCTTGCCCTTTGGTGCTTCTGGCGTCCCTGTAAATACCTGTTGTTTTCAATACTACATCAAGTCACACTCAGAAGTATGTGCAACTCTAAATTTTGCTCTGCAGATTTGCATGGAAATCCCCATTCAAAATTGGTCACTTGACCTCGAGATCTCTCTTAAACTTAAAGAACAGATACAGAAAAGAACATATACAGACGAGATGATGGGTCAGTCACAGACATGCTGTCTGAGGTAAAGCTCCCAGAAGGAAAGAACAGCGACTGGTTAAATGCCACAAAATAGTCATGGGGTTGCTCCCAGCCCTTCCTAAGCCTGATTATCTAGAACACAAGGCAAATACAGGCTACAGCCAACAAAATTTGAGGACTGTACGTGTCAGTCAAAATCCGGCGGAGAAGGAGGTGTGTAACAACACAGAATCGTTCCAACTTCTGCGTACTAGCAGCTCACAATACTAACACTCCTTCTTTGTTAAAACAACTGTGGAATGGAACCACCTGGAATAGTCTGTTGTTGATATCAGTGACATTGACGGGTTTCTATCTGCTCTGCGAGGGGAACAACAGTATGGGGTGTTTTCAACAATGCTAACAAGGAACTATTGCTTAACTATTTATAATTTATGCTTGTTTATCATATATAATAAATTATTTTTCAATTATTTCGCTTGCTGCTTATATTTATACTCCAAAATCATTTGGATGGCTCAAACAACAACATTGTCATTGCATATATTAAGTACTATATGGGAGATCAATCTAACATGTAATGGCTGATTATGCTTAAGCGTAACTCCATTACGCTTTAAAAGCATAATTGGTTTTTATTGCCTTACAGCGTTATATGTAATGGTAGACCTACATGTATCTAACTTAGTAAGGCTGAAGGGGTCACTCTCACCAAAAAAAGTGCTGAAGGGTACACAGGATTTGAAAATGTGCTGAATGGTATACAGGGTTTGAAATGTCGTTCGAAATGACGTTTAGATTTCGTATCTGCAATGATTTCTGTTAGAGAATAATTGATTACGTTCCAATGAACTGAAAACAAACTGCTCATGGGCGTCAGACTTTCAGAAACACAGTTTAAGTAACGGTGTTAGTGGCGATCACAAACCTTCAGCACATTTTCAAACCATGTGTACCCTTCAGCACTTTTTTTTGGTGAGAGTGACCCCTTCAGCCTTAGAAAGGTTTAATGTTCTGGGCGGATGGTAAGATGGTAAACAATAGTTGTTTCCTCATAGAATCTCCACATATATATTCAGACAGACAGATGGGGAGGGGTGTTGAAAAATGCTTTGGGAAAACAATTGTAAAGAGGGAAAGAAATTGGTTGCGGGGGTGGGTGAATCGCCGAAATGGTAAAATGTAAAAAAGTATCATATGTGTCTAAATATATATTACCCCCCCCCCCCCCCCCACCTCCAGAGCAAATTGAAATAAATTTAAATCCATATACCCTGTTTTTCTCATGGCATTTTTTTTTTGGTGTTTTGTTGAATAAAATTATCTTATGACTGAGATTACTCCTTCAGTCTTGATACTTTTCCAAAAATGCCATTTTTTGGCATTTTTGTCTGTTTAACAAATGTTGGGGCATAAATAGAAAAAACAACCAGTCATGCTTATGCATTCTTTTATATATATGAATCTCGCATACATACAATCTTAAATATAAGAGACTGCACTGGCTTAGAAGTTCAATATAAGTATTGTTAGCTTAATGCATTCTCTTATATATGCAAGGCATCCTATTGGAGACTCGCATATATAAGAGAATGCATTGGCACAAGTTTTCAAAACATTTCATGAAGCTCCAATTATGGAAGGATTAATCATAAATAATGGTCTCCCATATGGCAGGTTGTAAATATAAAAGAATGCACTGGCTTGCATGGTCAAGATAAATGTTGTTAGGCCAATGAATTCTCTTAAATATGTGATTCTGCCTATGGGAGACTGTCATATATAAGAGAATGCATTGGTACAGTGTTTTCGCTAAATTTCAGGAAGCTCCAGTCATGAAATGTGCAAAATTATTTAGAACACTTTCAATTGTAAAACGATAGCATCACAATGTGTTTGGAAATCCCTTCACAGTTTGTAAGTCTAACACATAATTTGTTCAAAAATAGTTTTGTCTTCATCATAGACTAATAAGAAATCATGTTTTGTACACAATCTAGTCAGAAAATTACTAAAACTATGAAAAAGCTGTTAATTTTTTTTCTAGTTTTTGAAATACCTTACCATCATATATTGAATTTGGCTCAGTGTGATACACTCCAATTCTTGAAGACACACAACTTGAAAACCCCTTACTCTTACAGAAGGATTAATAATTATCTCTTTCTATAACAAGTATTTTATAGTTTCCTGTGTATAACATAATAAATATGAATCGAAGACCCCTGTCTGGAAACACTTCTATCAATTAGTATTATAATAAGCATACAATCAATGTCCAGTATTTTAGGGCTCGTGTTTATTGGAACTTTTTCTAAAAAAAATAGGAACAAATATATATCCCACTTAATTCTCGCATTAAAAAATACATATTGATTTAAAATCAATATTAATTGATAGTAACATTTCCAGACAGGTATCTCCGGCTTATTTTTATTATTTTATAACCAGTAAACTACACAACACATGTTAGAGGAAGAGATAATCCATCTTTAGTGAATTTGGAAATTTGTAAATGATTAAATTTCTTCTGTAAAGCAGGAAAATAAAATCTACAAAATATGCAGTTGGAAGAACTTGGGAGACTCAAATATATAATATAACCATTTCTTGATGGGAGCTGCGCTAGTGTAGCATTGAATCATGTGCCAGTGCATTCCCTTATATCTGCAGGTACCATAGGTAGCCTCACATATATAAGAGAATGCACTGGCTTACAAAGTCAAGGTAAATATTGTTAGGCCAATGTAATATATTCTCTTATATATTCTAGGATCCCTACTGGAAACTACCATATGTAAGAGAATGCATTAGCACAGGGTTTATTTGCAATATTTCCAATGTTCCATTCATGGAAGGGTGAATGCTGCTCCCATAATGAAAGGGTTAATTGATTTTATTCCTATTTTGTTGTAATTAGTTTTAGTTCCGACTCTCCAGGTTCAGTATTTTGTCTCATGAATGAACCACATAGTTTTGATTACTCTGACTACTGGTGGTATACTAGCACCTCCCATAAATCCTGAATAACATAGGTGAATCACGGGTACAAGATAAAAAAAATATAGGATAGAAGCCATGGTTATTTCACACTATTATAAATATGAAAATAATTACATTTTTGCTGCTGAAATATTGTCCATAACCCCAGCTCACCAAGAAGTATGAGACTGAATTATATCTAAATATGTCATTTTGACAAAAAAATAATCAATTTGATGCTCAATGACAAACTGTGAGATAAATCTTACAGTTCCAGGAGATTTCACTCCATTGTCACTATACATATTTTCTTATCTGGTACCTGCTGGTAAATAGAAAAACCACCTATTTGTTATTAGTATTCAGTATAGGAGTCTGGGGTCTGCCATGAGAGGGATGGAAATCATCAATATCATGAAGAGATATATTTAAGAAGACTTATTTTAAATGATTTATTAATAAGGTACTTAACACATGTATGAATTTTCACTAATGAATTAAATTTAATATAATTACAAGTCTGTTAATAACTGAATACCACAACTGACTGTCACTAGCTGTGATGGACTTGCAATTGAATTAATTAATTGAGTAATTGGCAATCATGAATATTTTTGTGGGAGCTTCTGGCATGATTTAGTCCTTGTTCAAATTATTGTTGAATGTTGGGTCAACAGCCTGGAGCTATCTTGTTGAAAATGAAGAAACCCCCTCCCCTAGATCATGTCATGAATCTTTACTCTGCTTAGCGCCTGTAGAGATCTTATTCCATCAGTACAAAACTTGGGAATTTTGTTATGTTTTGATAATGAACTTTATAACATTGAACAAACAAGGCAGGGAACATATTTCTTTGTTTATATTTGTTCCTCGATAATCAACTTCAAAGTATGGGGTGGTCCCAGCTCGAAAATGCATGCTTTTTGTGGCTTTAGTGAGCTGATATCACAACAACACTGAATTAATTACCCTGCAGAAATTCCATGAGTGTAAGTGCGCATAGCAAACTCACACATCAAGTCTGTTAAATAATGTCATCTCGAGTTGGCACTTTCACCTACTTATGAATAAACTATTAAGCGACAGGTATTAATAAAGAAATATATTCCCCTTGTTATTTTTTCAGCTTTTATATAAGGTTCTCTATCAATACTTCAAAAAGTTCCCGAGGTTTTGTACTGGTAGAATATGATTTCTACGGGCAATCTCCTCTGGGAGGCCAAATTGTCATTTAATAATGAAGTGCGCTTAAGTGCAATTAATTGCACTTAAGCACAAATAATTACACTTAGGCACAATTAGTTGAACTTATCATTGTGCTTAAGCATAGTGATTTGTTCTTGAAAACATAATTATTTGTGCTTAAGCGCAATCAATTTTGCTTACGCACAATCAATTGCCTAATCTTAAGCGCATTTCATGGTTATACATGTATGTAACTAAACACCCCTGGTGAATAGGTTTATCCATAACTCAACCTTAGCTCTTATTGACATATCACCTCTTGTTTTCATTGGTTTGCATGGGAGCAAGCCTAAGTTCTTTATCGAAATGCTAGACTCGCAATAGCATTACCTTCTGTTTTAGTTGTGGCAACTCGTGATAGTATTAACTTCTGTATTAGTTGGGGCAACTTTGATTTTCGAGTACATATACATGTACACCATATTAGGGAAGCAGGTCCTCGGTGACACCATATTCGCGCTACAGTATATGACCTGGAAATACTATAGATCTGTGCAAGAGCCGCTGATTTAATAAAACTACCAGAGCTCGAGGAGTGAGACATCAAAGCTCCCGGAATGAAACACCAATTTTTGGGACAGGGATGCTGATAATATGACAATAGGGTTTTTCACCCGATTTAAGTCAATAAGTACACCATATGAGGTAAGCAAGGCCTTATAGAGTGACACCACAATATTGCTATATGACCATAGCTATGGCCCAAATCTATGGCCCAAAGTCATATTAGCCACAATATATGGGATGCCAAATTGACATTTAATAAATAATTGAGCTTAAGCGCAATAAGGAATCCCTTATTGCGCTTAAGCGCAATAAGATCTAATTGCGCTTAAGCGCAATAATGAATATTACATAAACTCCCTATAATTCAAATGGTTTAGTCCATGGTGTAATCAATATCTTTCCCTGTTAACAGGCAATATATGATAATTCTACTATTTGCAGAGGGGTGATCTCATGAGGGAGATAATAATTGCGGAATGTTCTTTTTGCGCTTAAGCTCAATTATTTATTAAATGTCAATTTGGCATCCCATAAGAGTAGAGATTCATGATCTACCCTCCTCCCAATATATCTAATACTGTATGGGATGCCAAATTGACATTTAATAAATAATTGAGCTTAAGCGCAATAAGGAATCTTATTAAGAACATTCCTTATTATACGCTTAACCGCAATACATCCTTATTGCGCTTAAGTGCAATTAATATCTCCCTCATGAGAAAATAGTAGAATTATCCTATAGTTGCCTGTTAACAGGGATAGAATCTGATGGAATTTGAATAGGCATACATGTGGACAGTCACCATGTGACAAATAATCTCCACCCATTGCACCATGGACTACACTATTGGAATTATAGGGAGTTTATGTAATATTCCTTATTTGCGCTTAAGCGCAATAAGGAATATTCTTATTGCACTTAAGCCCAATAAGGAAATTCCTTAATGCGCTTAAACGCAATAAGGAATCTCTTATTGTGCTTAAGGGCAATTAGATTTTTCCTTATTGCGCTAATAAGGGATTCCTTATTGCGCTTAAGCTCAATTATTTATTAAATGTCAATTTGGCATCCCACAATACTGGGCCACACATTTTGAAATTAGTTATTTTAATACTACAGGTCACTGTTGGAGACTTTAGTTCAATTTGAATCTGCAAGGCCTGTACTAGTGTAGGCCTACTGCGGCCAGTCCAGTCCAAAGCCATACATGTAAATTTTAGTGTCAAATTGCACTTGCTACATGTACATTTTTCTGACGCTATCTACCCACACTGTTTTTTTTAATCTGCGTGTTTAAACGATAGGTTCTCCAAAAGTTCCCATTAATTGTGACCTGAGTCACTCTCCTGGGTCATCAGGATGAGAATTCCCGATGTTGACAATATTCAATTAGAATGTCAACAATATAGCCTGATCTGATCACACGAACTTCAATTCGAACCGAGTTTTTGACAAGTTTTTCAGGCAATAATCGTTGAATTCATATGTGAGGACCCAACATTCCCATTCAACACAACATACACGGAGATAAAACTCCGATAATCTAACTCAAATATGCGTTCTAACTAATTAAGTTTTAATTAATTTATTTGGTCTTGAGAATGAGAGTTATTATTCTCAAAACAATCGTATCAAATTGGTGACGAAAGATCGCCGACCAATCGGATCGCGCGGATTGGAATTGTGGCTAAAAATAGTTATCTGCGGGATTCCGCCGTATATATATATATGTTATTGCTTCAGTCAATCGGGGTATACCGGGGAAGATTGTTATGGCCCTTTAATCGGGGCAATATCATTAACAATACTATCATAATGTTTACACCATTCGTTGTCTTATTCAGGATTCTTGAAAGAAATGTGAGTATCATTTTATGCGATATAAAGAATGTAGTATTGTAGCAACCTATTCGGTCTACACGGCTCTAATATAGATCCGCATAGCATTCAATGTTGCAGCCAAACTCTCAACAAATATTATAATCAGCGTGTAACATACAGATTTGACCTCGTGCCGATATAGCGAAAATGCGACCATACGATCGTTACATATATGTTGTAACGTGTGGGTCATCGAGATCGTGAACGATGTTTGGAGTAACTCTTAGATTATGCTTCAATCTATAACTCCATCGTTGCAAGTACATGCATACTATCTTATCGCAACCGGGAAACTCTTGTCCGTTCACATATGCGACGTAATGAAAATAATTCCATAAACAACCGTACGATTGTGACATAACCAGTGGTTTGTTATACTAGATAAAATATATTGAACTCCATTCACTCGGTGAGTCTAATCAAGCTTAAACCATTGCTCCTTGCAATTTTAATTAGTGCTCGCTTCCTCAACCGACTCGTGGTATCTATGTATCATAATCCTGGGCGGCCTCGATCTTGCAACATACCCAGTGGTATGTGCTAGACCATCAATATTCTCATTAGCCACAGTGCGTCTATATAGATGTATACCCGAATCGGTATGCATTATTATGCCCCCGACTTGAAGTCGGCGGGTATATAGTCGACGTCTCGTCCGTCCGTACAAACATTTTGCATTATTGTTCAGCAACCGCTTGGCAGATTTAGCTGTTATTTGGTATGGTGATATAGCAGCATGTGGGAACAGCTACATGCATAACGCGGGTTTCGTCCACCCATTTTCACCAGAGTTATGGCCCTTTTTTGACTTAGAAAATTCAATTTTGTCCGTCCGTACAAACATTTTGCATTATTGTTCAGCAACCGCTGGGCAGATTTAGCTGATATTTGGTATGGTGATAGAGCAGCATGGGGGAACAGCTACATGCATAGCGCGGGTTTCGTCCACCCATTTTCACCAGAGTTATGGCCCTTTTTTACTTAGAAAATTCAATTTTTCTCTTGTTTTTTTGGTTTCCAGATGATAGCGTGAGCTTTGGTGGTACGATTGCAAATCCCGTATTTTTGTGGATCAGCTATATGAAAATACATGTCAAATGCGAATTTGGGTATGATCTGATAATTTTTGCTAGAGTTATGGCCCTTTTTTCAACTTAGAAAATTTGAATTGTCGCTTGTTTTTGGGTTTCCGGATCGCTTGTTTTTAGGTTTCCGGAATTTCTAGTACGAACTTCTTTTTGGAATGGTCATATATACCTCCCCGGATATCCGCAGTTTCGTCCATGCTTAATCTGAATTGCTACGGTCGGGGTAAATGCCACGCGACATTTCAAAGTCGGATCTTCACATTGTATGTCACACATTATTAATAAAAGGTATTTCATAATTTATTAACTGTACTGTTTTTTTCATTGTTACAAACTTCTCTATCGCAACAGCAAAAACTTTGTACTGGTGGAATATATCATTCTCGACGGGCATAGATACATAGCGATCCATGGCATGGTCTAAGAAAATGCTACCAGATTAAACATTTATTTATATGATCATCTGCGATTGCCTCATGAGTCATGTACATGTATAACTAGAAGGTCGTGACAGTTCGACCAAGCCTGGAATTATTATGTTTGGCATACAGATTATTCCAATCCCAAATTTGTCAAGTCGACAATAGCATGTACACAGGGCTATATTTAATAATTGTTCCACAAATAGCCACTATATATGCTAGCCATGCTGACAGAGCTCCCGCTTAATGCTTAAGGTTTAAATCGAGAACACAGTGTTAAAATCATGAATTATTTAATATGTGAGAATTATATTTAACTTGATCTGTCCATCACAGGAAACAGAATTCATACTCATAGATGGAAAGTTGTCATGGAAGCATATCCTCTCACCAGTCACTGCATGCACCCTGCAGTGTGCCGATACCAAATGTGATTGGGAGATGTCTTCTATTCCTTCACCCACCAAGATAATTGACTCACTTTGTCAGTCACCAATTCACTGGGCTTCACATGTTTGTTACATATGTGTGTCGACTGCTTTGTAGATGGCTAGAATTGTATTTTGACCTGAGTCACACTCACAGTGAGTGGGTGAGGCTGAGCCCGAAGTCGTTGAAAACTAAATTTACTAATCTGTAATCACTAAATTGACTAATACAATCCTAATAGTATTAGACTAGTAGGTCAACGTGACCGCTTCCACAGATTACTGCTTCCACAAGTTCCATCATCGTTCAACGGTTCATGGCTGAACATTACTGTCTATAATATAGTAATTAGTATAGTATAGTACCAGTGGTAAATGAGTAAATCAGTCAGCTCTAAAGTGTCCATTTTCTGATTTCCTTGACCTGACAGTGTCAGTTATTAACAATTAAATGTTGAGAAGTAGACGGAACAATTTACCTCTTGCAACTCTAACCAGTCCAGGTGAAAACATATTTAAAAACTAGAATGCACTCACTGGAGCTGCCTATACTTGCGCCCATCACACATTTGACATGTTTTGTTTTGTCTTACCAAAACCACTTTGAACCACGGGTGTTGGCTCCTCGTTTGAGAGATCGATAAAAACAAATCTAGATATCAAATCTCAGTTCATTCATCGCTGAAATATTTGTGTATACGGACAGACTATTTCAAGTTGATCTATTACACTAATGATACGTAGGAGTTGTTTGATATATTTATAGAACAATAGAGACATCGTTTACATGAAGGGTGTGAAGATGATTGATTGCCGATGATGCTAATATATATTATATACCAATTGGGTTAAATTACTAGTTTGATTAGAATGATGTCAAGCGTGTCTGTCATAGCACTTCAGCGGCAAAAAACGTAAGTTACAAATACCGACACAAATAAATAAAAGACACGCGACGACGCGAACAGTGTGTCAATGTGAGCATGCCCTTATAGGGACTGATCTATACAGTCTTCGGGAACATATCATCAAAATGTCTATTGCGTTGAAAATGAGAAAGGTTGTTTTCCCAGTTAATTAATAGGGCATTTAATAATCCGTATGTTTCAACATTCACATTTTTCAGTGCAATTGTTTCTCATTTGAACCACGCGCTCGACTGTTTGGCCGGACATGATTTATATGTACCATGATCTTTCGAAAATGTTTTGAACTTCAAAGAAACTTTCCAGAAATATGTTCGCACCTCACTGTCTCTGTGAAAAAAAACTATTCCGCGCGCATCTTTTAGACATGATCTAAACACATTTCCCGTGTTTCAAGTTACATAAAATAGGCTTCTAATGGGCAGTACTATTGCCCACTTTTATTTTTCATGGAGTATATATATATTTATAATAATAGAACACGAAGTTGTTGGCAGTTAGAATGGTTTAGCCTGCCCGTGCAATACGGGTCTCAGCTGTCTGGACATCGACGCGATCATGTCTGGTGTTTTGCGCGCCCATGTACTCATGTAGCTTGTGACGTCCTGATGTGCGCCATGACGTCATCGCGTCTTGATCGGTTTCCAGAAATAAATATACATTCAATATTGTTCATTTATGAACGATTCATAACCAAAATAAAACCAGATAACAATGCAAATTAAGTATATATGTTGATTTAAATTACAATTGATGCAACCATTTCATATTATTCCGTGTGCATTCTTTACAGTATGTACTTATGACGTAACATATTCACGGAAGGACAGACAAAGATCCGCACCGAAAACATTACTTGCGTCCAGCGTGGACTGGCGCAAGTAATTAACAATAACAGAATAAGTCAAATCGCCGTGGTGACCAGTCTGGACTGACCAGTCCAACGTCCACAGTCCACTCCAGTGACCTTCATTTTCGTATTGTTTTCAGTCTCAGATTCGTCATTGAGTTTCTTTCCGACTGACTGATTTTCACTGTTAAACTTCAAAAGGCTGGTGGATCCACAAGCAATTCAAATTTCGCCAATAACAGAGCGCCACCATTTTGTAACGAAAATTACGTCACCATTTCAAACGTTGCTATGGGCCAGTGGACGTAATCTCAAACTGCAACGGTACGGAATATGGCGAGTTTTGCCGAATGCTATGCGCCTGTCAACTAAATGCACATTAATCATTTAATTTTGAATTAGGTTGATTTTGTTTTTCAAATTTAATAGTGTTGCTATGGGGAGGCTGATCGAAGAAGTAAAATAAAAATCGTTTTGTTAATTTGTCAATTCTATTCCAACATGGCGGCCACCACTGGGGCCCATAGGTGCGAATCGCTCGGATGTAATCAAAAACAAATTTTGAGTTTGATAGAGTATATAAATTAGTGACGTCACAACTATACTTGCGTGGCTTACGAACCGTAAAACAACCTTTGGGTTGTGATAATATGTGTTATATACCTACTAACCTATATATACTGTATACACCCGCCAATAAGCCAATCCTCGCAGATAAGCCCAGTCTGGGTATTTTACCCTAAACAAAACATGGGGTGGTCTTCGTAGATAAGCCCACCCCAATTTCTGAGCATTTGGAAGGTGAATACAATAATGTCTCTATCCTGTAGAATAGGAGAACATACTTAAGCACATTTGTATACCCCCCCCCCCCCCGCAACGAGTTGTGTGGGTATACTGGTATCAGCTTGTCTGTCCGTCCGTGGACACAATTTTGTCCGGAGTTTTTCTCAGTCGTTTTATGATCATTTTCCGTGAAACTTGGCACAGACATCAACCACCATGAGAACCTGTGCACCTGCGATTATGACGTTTGTCAGACTTTTTTTTGGTGGAGTTATTCCCCTTTTTCGACTTAGAAAATTTTCGCAACATATATAATTTTGTTCGAGCTTTTATTCCTACATTTTTAGGTCAATATTTTTTGGCACAGATATTTAGTACCATGGGAACCTGTGCACCTGCGATTATGACGTCTGTCCGACTTTTTTTGGTGGAGTTATCCCCCTTTTTCGACTTAGAATTGTTTTTGCAACATGCATAATTTTTTACGAGCTTTCATTCAGTCAATAAATTTAGGATTAGAGTTAAGGGTTAGGGTTAGGGGGTTTAGGGTTAGGGTTACCTGTTGACATAATTTCAGTGCCAAATATATGGTAATGGCTACTTCATTCGAATAACATTTTGAATACAAGCCCATCTCTAGTTTATATTTTTTTCCAGTTTTTTTCTTAAATAATATGTATAATAGTATGTGGGAGTAATAACTTGGTGTTTTTTGTAGGATCATCTGATCATGCAGAAGGGTGACTTGTTGTGTTTTTATAAGAATTAGCTTGGTTAATAATCATTAATATAACTAAATTAACTTGTGAATTCATCATACAACCGTATTGTGTTTACAAATTAATCCCAAAATGTACAACCTTATTCAAAATGTTTCCAAATGTATAGAACTGTCTATCAGTGTTGTTTGGTTATTATATGATTTGATCTTCTTAATAATAAAAATAAAACACATTATCTTTATTCAATACTAAAATATGTTATTGATATAAAACATGATGGTAGGTAAACACCTGAAGGCTAACATAATTTTTCCACAGGGGGTCCTCGTGAGTAAGCCCAGTACCCAGTTTTTGAGCAACAACATACACGAGCCACCCCCGGGCTTACCGATGTGTGTATACAGTATAGTATACACGCGTTCGTTTTACAGCCCCGATGCTGTCCGCGATTTTGGTGCACCTTTCGCGCGCGTTGGGAGTTTGAAAATATACGTTGCTTGATATCAGGATGCATTTTGCCCAATTTTTCAGCACGGAGGTGTGGTTTGGTAATTTAAACTGCACGGTTCTTTCTCTGGAAGCCATAGTAGGTTGGGAACGTAAGAACCGAAACCTAAACGAAACTTTCTGTATGTGAAGTTCGTTTATATGCCAGAGTAAGTTCTCCTGTTTTCGGCTTGGTCTTAGTAAACATTTTCCCAATTATATAATTTACGCTTCCTAATGTTATCAATCTATGCTGACAATCAAAAATAAATTATTACATTGTACACTGTACCGAAACAGTATAATGTTTGCAAACTATGCTAAAAAGCACTTATAAAGAGCGTTCCATTTGCATAGCATTTTATATACACTTTTATCACATAAATAGCCACTAAATCCGGTTTCATAATTTTGAGTAAGACACACGTGTAATATCGCCACGCCACATGCCGCACGCGCGGTGCTTAGCGCAATGATATCGATGTCAATGCCGGAACTATTTCTGTTCGGTTTATAAAATAAAAATGTCGACAGGTGATCCGAATTCCGATGTTAATATGTACGCAGTAGGATCGTCAGTCAAAATAGACAATGAAGGCGTTGGTAAGATAGAACGTGTTATTCAATCAACACACGGGGCCATATTCGTTGTGAAACTGGATGGAATTGACTTCACGGTGAATTTGAAACAAGACAGGTTATCACTCATTCAGAATCAGACGACACGTGTGAACTCGCAAATCGTAAACATTGATGATGAAAGATTTATATTTGTGCCCATACGTGCACTACAGAAATTCAAGATTATGTAGACGCTCAGGTCAATAAAAATACTCTTTCAAAAACATACTATCAATATCAATATTTGGTTCCCCAGAGTACCAACAATTTGGTACTCCGGTACGGGACAAGTCAATGAATACGGACGGTCGCCGGTGTGAATTACATTATCTTTCAACAAGCCACTTTGAGAAGTGAATGTTTTGTTACATAAATCACACTGACACGGACGGTCTCGTGTGTGTATTATCGCATGCTGCTTCAGATGATTCGAAGTAATGAATGTTTTGTTACATATATCACAATGATGCGGACACTCTCCTGTGTGTATTCTCGTATGCTGCTTCAGATGATTCGAAGTAATGAATGTTTTGTTACAGATATCACACTGATGCGGACACTCTCCTGTGTGTATTCTCGTATGCTGCTTCAGATGATTCGAAGTAATGAATGTTTTGTTACATATATCACAATGATACGGACACTCTCATGTGTGCATTCTCGTATGCTGCTTCAGATGATTCGAAGTAATGAATGTTTTGTTACAGATATCACACTGATACGGACACTCTCCTGTGTGTATTCTCGTATGCTGCTTCAGATGATTCGAAGTAATGAATGTTTTGTTACAGATATCACACTGATACGGACACTCTCCTGTGTGTATTCTCGTATGCTGCTTCAGATGATTCGAAGTAATGAATGTTTTGTTACATATATCACACTGATACGGACACTCTCCTGTATGAATCACATTATGCCTTATAAGATCACCTGATTTATAAAATGCGGCAGCGCATAAATCACACTGATACGGACACTCTCCTGTATTCACCATCTTATGACTTGTCAGCTCATCCGACTTGTTAAATGGCAGCGCATAAATAAGACTGGTGAGGCCGATCGCCTGTGTCGATTCTCTTATGCTGCTTCAGTTGGCCCCGAGGTAGTAACTGAATTCCGACAGATATCACACTGATACTCATGTGTGGATTCTCTTATGCTGTTTCAGATTAAAGTAGTGAATGTCTTTTCACATAAATCACACTGATACGGACGCTTTCATGTATTAATCATATTATGCTTTATCAGAACACCCGACTCATTGAATGATTTCCGATATATGTCACACTAATTAATACGGGCGATCTCTTGTGTGGATTCTCTTATGCCTTGTCAGATCACTCGACTGAGTGAATGCTTTGTCACATAAATCACACCGGTATGGGCAATCTCCTGTATGGATTCTCTTATGCCTTATCAGAGCACCCGACTGAGTGAATGAGTTAGAACATAAATCACACTGGTATGGTCGATCGCCTGTGTGGACAATCGTGTGTCGCTTCAGGGCACTCAATGCAGTAAATGATTTCCGACAGATATCACACTGATACGGACGCTCTCCTGTGTGAATCATTTTATGATGCTTCAGATTACCCAGATGAGTAAATGCTTTGTCACACGAATCACACTGATGCGGACTCTCTCCCGTGTGGATTCTCTTATGATGCTTCAGATCACTAGTCCTAATAAACGCTTTGGCGCATAAATCACATTGGTTGGGACGATCTCCTGTGTGGATTCTCTTATGTTGCTTCAGATTACTCGAATTAGAGAATGATTTCCGACATATATCACACTGGTACGGCCGATCTCCTGTATGCATCATCTTATGTTGCTTCAGATTACTCGAATCAGAGAATGATTTCCGACATATATCACACTGATACGGACGCTCTCCTGTGTGAATCATCTTATGATGCTTCAGATTACCCTGCCGAGTGAATGTGTGAATCATTTTATGCTTTATCAGAGCACCCGATTGAGCGAATTCTTCAGCGCATAAATCACATTGGTGGGGACGATCTCCGGTGTGGATTCTTTTATGCCGCTTCAGATTACTCGAAGTTGTGAATGATTTCTGACATATATCACACTGATATAGACGGTCTTCTGTATGAATTCTCTTATGATACCTCAGATTACCCGACTGAGTAAATGATTTATCACATACATCACACTGATAGGGACGGTCGCCTGTATGCATTATTGTATGCCTTTTCAGAGAAGCTAACTCAGTAAATGTTTCCGCGCATAAATCACACTGATATGGACGAATCGCCTGTTGCCAGGTAGTCAGGTAGTAGTTCCAAAAACAGATATCTTTTTTCGAAAATGAAATATTTCACAATGAACTATGTAGCTCACCGTTAGTTTGGATAAAAGGTATATGTGAACTCTAAGGTTCCACAGTGGACAAGAAAATAAAATATTTAGTGATCTCAACAAATATTAATATATGATAATTGGCGGGAACAGAGATAATATAAAACGATATACAGAATAAAATATTGGTCGAAACAAACAGATAACACCATTACACTGTGTAGTGATCACGCAGTCAATCCCAACGGGATGGTGCAACCACTTGTTTTCCTTTCCGCTGTCTGGTAACACATGGCCAGCTAATTATGACAGCTACAAGTATTTAGTCTCTAGTGTTGTATATATTGGGGTGGACGCCTCCTTCTCGTTTGTGGTCTAGCCATATGCGAGATTATCTTAATGGGCGCCGATATCAATGAAATCGTCGGACAGAACAATCTGGGGAAATTTCATACCCTATGTATATGCACATACACGCGTATATATTGTGAATGGAACACACCAATATAGTTAATTTACTTAAAGGTGGATTATATGATTATATCTTTGTATTATAAAACATGTTTTATACATATAGTTACCGGGGTATAAAATATTAGATCTGAATCGAAGACTCCTGTCCAGAAATGCTTCTATCGATTAATATTAATTTTATTTCGAATATTTTCAACTCTAAAAAGGTGTAGTTGTTTAGCTAACAAACAATAGTGGTTACTGTTAACAGAGTCCAGAAATTATATTGTACAATTTTGTCACAAATAAACGTTAGTTATACTCATTATCGCTTATAACTATGGAACAATACAAACAATCAATCTGAGACATTTGACTTTTGGTGCGAAGCCATACATTGTAGGAACAGCCGATTAAATATTCGAAATAAAATCAATATTAATTTATATACTCTAGTAGCTCATGGTGGTTTTGTATGCACTTGTATGTCCAGAGCAAAACTCTTCACGAATCCACTAATTGAAGGTACACGAACAATATTTGGTTGGTGACACATTTCCCATTGAGGGCGAAATGGGTCAAATGGCCACGCCCCTTTTTGCGCGAAGTACTACCACCCGCCGTGACTACAGTCAGTCAGGGTATAGCGGATCATCGTGTATAACGGATGATGTTTCCGCAATAAAATCTCATTATTAATAAACGTTGTGGCCATTCTTTTGTGGTAGTTTTATGAAGATACTTATTAAAATTTATCGTACAAAGTTACATTAGAATTGTCCGTCGGCAACTTCATTTTTTAACATAGTTACGAAGCCGACCGAAAATTCCGAAACGAAATTAGGCGAGCCAGGTCGTGAATATTTTTTTTATGAAAAAATTAAATGAAGTTGTGGATCAGCTACACTAGTGGTAAGTATTTTATTTTGTTGTTCCATCATAATAATTCATGCCATAAAAATTTAATTTTGATTGGTATTTCCCTTCATCTTGAAAGTGTCCATTTGTTTTGCCTACATGAGTCGTTAATAGCGGATCGCACATGCGCACTAACCAGTAAAGTTTTTAGATAGGCCATTTTTAGAAAATGTAAACAACTGGCATGCTCGTTTTCTGTGGGGTTTTCTGTTACTAAGTACATTAAAACTAGAGTTATTGTGCAAAACTATCTTCAAACTAGCTTGTTACAATACATCTTGTGCTAACAAGGTGTAATAGTGAGGTAGGAAATGTAAAACTATTCATTGAAGCAAGTGATCCGCTACTGACAAAAGTGGTCCGCTACTGACCAATTTCCGCCTGTCAAACGATCTAATTTTTCGAAATAAAGGAGGACTTGGTACAAATAATTCTACTTCCAGAGGAAGCAGTATATACATGTCTATAATTATCAATGAAAAAATCCAGGAAATAAATTTTAGTTGCAGAGAAATACGGGAAAAATTAAAAAGTGATCCGCTACACCCTGACTGACTGTATATCTCCAGAACCGTTGGACATAGGGGGTCGTTAGACCCGATGGCACTAGAAATGTATTTCATCATTTATAGTGCCGCACGGCCTGCCATACCCTGTGTAGAGCTATCTATTTCACAACATTTTCATCTAAACAATGAATGCTAGCCTTATTACCTCACCATATATTTTCAGTCGGTACTCCCCGCCACAAGTTGACGCCAAAAGTTCCCACAATCGGCGCACCTAAATGCTTGTATCAGACATTTGTCAAAATAAAAATAAGCATGGACATCCATCTTGTTGTCATCGAGGTCGGCAGTACCGCAGTAAATACATTTCAGACTAAAGTACTGGATAATCAATATCTTCGCATGGGTGGCGGGTTACGATTTTCGTACGCAGAGGTGTTTATTAAAGGTACTCAATCCGTAAAGAGGGTCCCCATCTCAACAGATTCCAACAACAACAATCCGATCAGAGGGTCCTATATTACTATTTCTTTGGCTTTGGGGGTAAAAAATATTTGATTCCAGTCGAGGAACCCATCAAACAAAGCTCAGAGTTATTAGATATTGATTTTTGAAATGTGTTAATTGCTCGAGATGAGTACTAATAACTGCCGTCAATTTGGTAACCTGCTCGAGATTTTACGCCAAAACTCTATTCAAACAGACAAGGATGGATAACTTTATAATCAAGTGGTAATAATAACGAAATTTTGACTGTCTTCTGGGCCAGAAAGAATTCCCGATAATGAAAAATAATAGATTTCTAAAATCGATATCTAACAAATCTGAGCTTTGATGGGTGACTTCCTCGACTCGAATCAAATATTTTTGACCCCCGAAGCCATTGAAATAGTAATTGAGAGGAGTTTGATCGGATTGAGTACCTTTAAAGAGACGTTCTATTTCATTTCTGCAAATAAAGCATATCTCGCAATATCTCTATTTTTCTCCTTCTTCCACCACAGCTCAGCGGTGTTGCTCATTTGTTTTCACCATTTGTAACTAACTGCATACTATTGTCTGATATTTCTAATTATGTCGGTAGGCGTATGCTATTGATATGTATACACGGTTATTTTGTATGAACAATAATAGTATTTGGTGAATATTTCTGTTGTTGTTTAGTTGTAGCTGAGACTTATTGGCTGGTTGCTACTTAGTTCAAACAATCGTTGGCAGTCCTTGAGTCAGGTTGTTTTGCACATACATGTCTTCTTCCAGTTCGCACGTGGGTAACGAACATTTTTTATTGGTTTCATCATAATAGTAGATAAATTTACATCTGTTATGACCACTGATCGAAAATATGCGTTAGGCCTACCTTATGGGTATACAGGTGTATAGGCCGATACACTGTGACTGGGATACCATATCCGACCAATGTAGAAGCGCACCGCAAATTATCACATGTCGTCAACGCATCCCGACGACGTCATAACTACGACGGTCGACGTCATGGCCGTTCCAATAAAGTACAAAGGGGGTACTAGAAAATGGACGCAATCACTACATGTGGCAAACAAGTCAGGTGTGTTGATTAATAATTCGTGCACTGGGTCACTATATTTAGCAATCAATGATGTCGTATTGTCCATATTTACAAATACGTTTAGTTGACATAAAATTACGTGACCTCAACCATGAAACCGGAACTATAAAATAGAAGCAACATAACATATGACAAAACATGTGCCTAAATAAAAGTCCTAATGCCGTAGTTTTAATGCACGTAATATAGGACGCGAAGGGTGTAATAACCACAGAACGACACAGCATCTTCTTCTATCCTTCCGCCACAGCAGTTGCAAGAGTCGTTTCGACAAACCCATTTGCACATACTTTCGTTATGTGTACATGTACACATGTTAAATTCGCCTCCCATATAGGTTGATAATGGGATAGGAGAAATTAATATCCCAAAATGTCATGGCGTACGTCGTCAGTGCGGTAGGCCATCAACAATATTTATTATTCAATCCCTCTGTCCATGCATAGGCCTACCAATCAATTTGACAACATATTTGGGGATATTGCCTCACCGTATGACAATTGGCCCAGCCGAGTAATAATATTGTCATTTACCTAGAACTTCGGGAAATGAGCAACTTTGTGTACGGACAATTTTAATGAATCATATATGCAGAATTGCACTGTAATGTGCCAACAAGGGATCAACGTGTGAAATTTTCACTGATAAATTGCAAGAGCTGCACATCATATCAGTTGCAGTAGAACTTATTGACATTAAAATCAGCAGTAATCATGATGACATTTTTTCACAGAGTAGGCTATTCCGATCGTGGTTACGATCTAGACTATTTCGTAATATCTTACAACGTATGCAAAATATAAGTTTCAAGACTTAATAACAGGATATATTCACCGCTGGAAGCAAGATTCAATGTACATGTAACATTATGTATACAGTATCAGCGGTTGGGATTGTTCTATTCTCAACCTATCATCTGTTCAGCGAGATCACACTTCGGCTATAAATGAGTAATGATTGTATCAGGTTACCCAGTAGTTTGACCTTGTTTTGTTCAGACTTCCCCGCATCGTCACATGATCGCGTGAAGGTCATCAAATAATCAACAACATGGCAGATGGAAGTCGTTTTCTGTGATGTTGACAAATGACAAATGTCTGATACAAGCATTTAGGTGCGCCGATTGTGGGAACTTTTGGCGTCAACTTGTGGCGGGGAGTACCGACTGAAAATATATGGTGAGGTAATAAGGCTAGCATTCATTGTTTAGATGAAAACTGTTGTGAAATAGATAGTTCTACACAGGGTATGGCAGGCTGTCAGCCGCCCTAATGGGCAGTTTGAGCTGATCATTAGGGCGGCGTAGTGTCTAGGGGGTCGTGTGACCACTCAAAATGTGCGGAATGGCCACATTATGGGGGGGGGGCAGTAATACATGTTCATATCCAAAAGTCAATGGTTTTTAAGATAATTGACAAAAAACCCAAAACAAAACAAAATTAAGGGCCTGAACCCAAAAATTTTGGGGTTCAGCACTTTTATCTCAAAGTTGAGCCCCCAATTATAATTTTATTGACCTATATCCATCGGTGCCATATACAGGTATCATTTCTGATATTTTATGTACCATTATCGGATGGGATTGACCTTCAAGGAGCTCTTGACCCTGAAAATAAGGTTTTTGGATGGAATATATTGGTCGTAGAATGAAAAACAGACATTTTCCCAATAACAAAGATGTTGAGGAAATCATCAATTATAGGGTATTTGATCAGTAACCTAAAACTCCTACATAAAGGTTACCTGGTGATATAATTTGAATGTAGTTCATCTTTTGTTATCTAGATTTCATGGCCTTTGATGTGAGATGGCTGCCAAAATGGTTATAAATGGAATTACGTATATCACATTAGCAATATACTTGTAAATGAGTTCAATGTGTTATTTTCTTTAAACTTATGGGAGAACAGGGTGTTTTTATGGTATGCTAATGTTGAATTGAATTATACTCAGCCCACAAGTAGGTTTAGTAAATGTTGAGTTACTACAATTTGATCAATCAGTATGATTCGGTAGTCGATCAGGTTGTGTCTTTATCAGTCCCACATCAATTTTAATTGGCTGCATCACCATTCTGTATAAAGGTTCTACAATTTCCCTAACACGTACATTATTTTAGAACAAATAATGGCTAGCCTGGCATGATTGCCTATATTTATATCCTGATATATGTATATGTACACGTAGATGTATACATGTATTTGCCCTAAATTGTTCAAATTTGGGAGTTTGTAAGAAAATAAGTCATAAGAAAGATGCAGTTGCATTAATATTGAAATATATTGTCCTGTTCAAAACTAACAAATACATGTCTATTGATTATTTGTGTGATATCCAGTAATAAAGACTAAACTAATCCTTCCGATTATTTTAGTCCAGTTATAATAAATCCACACATTAAAAATATAGGGCTTCCATACATACAGAATATTTTCCAACTTGACAATCGTTCCTTGTGTTCAACTGAGTGAGTACATGTGAGGTTCATGGAAATTTATTTGGCAAGCTTGATTCTAAAGTGTCTAGCTTTATGGGCTTGAAATTCCGAATGCAATCCTGTTGCGTTGTGAGCTCAGAGTGAGTTAGAAGAAAAATACAAACATCAGTTGATATGTAAATATAAATACATACAAATCTACATTCTGCAGATAGCCATGCTATGCAATTCTCCCTCATGTTTCAACTTATCAAGGAAAATGGTCACATTACCAATGACTATGATAGTCAGATGTTTTTGTAGATTTGTGGATGTTGTAGATTTTGTAGATTTCTGGATGTTGTAATGCAATATAGATCTCCATCTAAATATGATGGCTGTTCCTAGACGTGACTCGGAAAACTGCGGAAGACGATCATTTGAATATCATGCTCCGTCCGTCTGGAATGGGCTACAGGCCGACACAAAGAAAGCCGATACCATGGACAGTTTTAAAACATTACTTAAATCGGAACTTTTCTAATTCTACTATGGAAACGTCGTCCCTGAGAGTGATGCCTCTTAGTTCTGCATATGTTTATTACGTGACCCACTTGTATATTGCATATTTGTGCGTGAACTTGTGTTGTGGCCGAGCGCTTTGGGCCTTTTGGGAAAAGCGCTATATAAATGTTCTCTATTATTATTATTATAGTTGCACAAATTTATTTTTCATTTCGTCCCTTTAAATTGACTTTTATTTTTTATGTATGTATATGTGCCACTCCAAAAATGTCAGTAAAAGTACCGTAAACCGTTTGGTTTGATGTTATAGGCACAGGATATATATATATATATATATATATATATATATACTTTACATGTCAAATATTGTGAACCCTGCATGTACGTGTATGTGTGTCAGTCGCCTTATGCGTGTGATGTACATTCTGTAACTACATGTATATTCTAGTGAAATTTATGGTCTGCAGTATTTCAAAAACATGCTATGGCCATGCCTACATATACATATGTACACTGATTCTAACACAATGATTGTCAGGTTATAATCTATGTTTGAGGAAAGTTACTATGTATTTTTCATTTGTGTTGCATTTGTCAATATTAATGGGTCCCAGGAGACCAGATGTTACTAGTGCAGAGCCCATTTAATTTTCATGAGACTGGTGGACTTCATGTCTATACTCCTAAATAAACATGACTCTGATTCTTATCAGATCAAGACGGTATTGTGTAGGTTTTACTAGAATTTTATTTAGAAAAGACTCAACCATTATTTTTTCCACTGCCATATATATCACAATATATTCATTTGGCAGTATTCATCCCAAGTGTAGTGGTGGTGATAATACATTTGGTATGATAGTCAGGTAGAGCAAAGCGATCTGAACAAATCGAGGATAAGCCACACTGTGTAGAAAACATTAAAAACATGTATGTTGTGAAATATTTTAATAATGGGTGCTGGTTTTTACAAACTGGCCATAATTGAGATGACTATTCCTGTTGTTTACCAAACATCAGCGTACACATTAAATATTTTGAAGTTATATGTTCTTGAATGTTTCATACAGACACTGACTTTCGCACAAATTGCTCGGATTAGCCAAACAATGTAAAAATAACCAACTTTAGGTAAAATGATGGTACTATTTCTTAACAGAATCGCTTTGACCTACAAACATCATAGCAATCCAGCAGTACCCATCAGCATAATATAAATTTAGCAGGACCACTTAACCTGGGGTGGTATTGAAAATGAAAAGATTTTTAAAATGGTAAGTTATGAGGGCTATTAGGTATTATGAAGAATTATGTTAGTGAAATTATAGACCCTCATCTTCTCCAACCTGCAAGTGCTGCAACTAATGTGGGACTGACAAAGGCTCATTCTACTATTGATTGAATTTTGATGATTCCATCATTTCCTGAAACTTTTTGTGAGATGGGGTGTCCTTTGGAAGAATTGATTATTTCTGAAATATATACTGGTATATATGGTCATCTCTCATCTGATTACAACATGTTTTTACTATACCCAGATGCAATACCCATTTAAGATCGCAACATATGGCTGCTGCATGAAGCAAACAGCTGGTCATTCCATTTAGTAAAAGTGTTTAGCATGTTTCATAGCTTGTTCACTTTAATCAGATCAGCTGTTAAATGTTGATAACAGATTTTGAAAACCTGTTTTGTTCAATCTGTACATTTCTGTTGATTAGAACACAATTGTTACCTGATTTTTGGTAAAGCACACCAGTTTCCAAGGCATGTTCAGTCGGGAAGAGTTCATGTTGTGTGTCGGGGTCAACACATCATCAGCAGCAATTTCCAGCTAATCCCATTGTGTGTGGTCAATTGTGCTCTTAAGTCGATTAGATAATGCGATAGTTCTTTAAAAAGTGTTATACATATGCTGTGGCCTTGGTGGTATTGTATACTTGTGGTGCGTAACATGCTGAAATCGGTTTTTGGCAATTATCTTTAAAAACATTGACTTTTGGATATGAAAATGTATTACTGACCCCCCATAATGTGGATTTTCAGGGTCAAGAGCTCTTTGAAGGTCAATCCCATCCGATAATGGTACAGAAATTATACCTATATGTGGCACCGATGGATATAGATCAATAAAATTCTAATTGGGGGCTCAGCTTTGAGATAAAAGTGCTGAACCCCAAAATTTTGGGGTTCAGGCCCTTAAAAATGGATTTGTTTTTGTTGTTGGCAATTATCTTAAAAACCATTGACTTTTGGATATGAAAATGTATTACTGACTCCCCTATGTCCAACGGTTCTGGAATTATAGTCACGGTGGGTGGTAGTACTTCGCGCAAAAAGGGGCGTGGCCATTTGACCCATTTCGCCCTCAATTGGAAATGTGTCACCAACCAAATATTGTTCGTGTACCTTCAATTAGTGGATTCGTGAAGAGTTTTGCTCTGGACATACAAAACCACCATGAGCTACTAGAGTAATAGAAGCTTTTCCGGACAGGGGTCTTCAGTTCAATAGTATTTTATACCCACGCAACTATTTCAAATATGTTATTTAAAGAGATAATCCATCTTTCGTTATTTAAATTCCATAAAAAAAATTCTGATCGGTAAATATAATCATGAGTTTAATCTCAATATATTAATAAACATTTAGAATTTATAATGACGTCGCTGGTACCGCTGAAGCCGAGGTGAGTAGTCAGATATTTGGCATAACTAATGTCCGCCACGTACTGCTTATTAACTTATAGAGCATTTTGACTTCTTCATAAAATTTCTCACAATGGCTACTTTGTTGTGAATATCAATGATAACAATAATTGTAATAAAAAGTGGATTATCTCTTTAAATAACAAATTTGAAATAGTTATTTATGGGTATAGAATAATAATGAACTGAGGACCCCTGTCCGGAAAGGCTTCTATCAATTGATATTGTTTTTATTTCCAATATTTTATTATGCAATGAGATGATTTATTGGGACACTTAAACTGTCTATTTTTAGAACAGACCATTCGGGTGATACTATATATCAATAAAGAGCACTAGGATGTTTTTATAGCTACGACCCGAACGCCATGTGTCCCAGATTCATTGATTGTTTTATTCCGTAGTTATGCGCTATAATGAATCTCATTAGCGTTTATTTGTGACGACAATACACGATAACATTTCTGGTTTATATCTGGTTTCAAAATCGTCTTGGAGAAATGCCGTTAACGCAGAAATACACACAAAAGATGAATGCGATTGGCGATCATCTATTGAATCAGACAGTGACTTAGCACAGTTTGGTCTAACTCAAACAAAACTCAGCCCATCACTTCTCTGGCGCTCATGTAGCCACTATCCACAGGAAAAATTTACATTCCTTATGATCGCAAGATTACTTGCGCATACCGCATATAAGGATAGCGGCCACTGTCTGTTATGCAATAGAGATTACCATTGCATTATCGAACATATTATAATTGATTGTTCACACATACATATATCTAACTTCAGGAACGAGATCTGGTACGATATCCTTAACACATTCCAGATAGAATCATTCATTTTTCTCGATTCCTTGAATAACTCACAGCTACTGGCCATTTTCTTGGGAAACATGCCGGCAAAATTAATAGAAATTGGAAACTATTCCAGTCACTTTGCTGTACATTTTTTCACCAAGGCTAGCCTTAGTTTGTGGTACTATTATAAAATTGAATTGAACGATGTGAATGCCCAATAGCCTTATACGCATGCTATATATCCGACAAGGCGTCGTGATCTGCATCTTATAGTGTATATATGTTCGGCTGTATGGGTCTATCATACTGATTCACTCTCTGTATCTCATGCAGTGAGTCTGTTTCTATTTATGTCTGAACGTCTGTATTGTGAGTATGAGTGCCTGAATGTGCGGCTATCTTTGTGTCTGTATGCTTGTCAGTCGCATCGTCTGTATGTGTCCGGTGGTATGCATACCTACAAGAGCGACTACATGCGCGCCTGTACGACTGATCCTGCTGATATCTCCATCGATGGCAGACCCATCTCTCTCTCTCTCTCTCTCTCTCTCTCTCTCTCTCTCTCTCTCTCTCTCTCTCTCTCTCTCTCTCTCTCTCTCTCTCTCTCTCTCTCTCTCTCTCTCTCTCTCTCTCTCTCTCTCTCTCTCTCTCTCTCTCTCTCTCTCTCTCTCTCTCTATATATATATATATATATATATCTCCATTGTCTGCATATCGCACTGTATGTATATGTTTGTTTGTGTGAGTGCTTAAAATTGTTTATCATCTGTTTCTGTATGTAAAATATGTTAATCTGCTGACTTATTATTTGTGCTGTACACATTGTATAACTGTCTGTGAACTTGTACATATGTTGTAGAACTCTTCATTAATGGAGGAAATAAAGATATATATATGTCCGCCACGTACTGCTTATTAACTTATAGAGCATTTTGACTTCTTCATAAAATCTCTCACAATGGCTACTTTGTTGTGAATATCAATGATAACAATAATTGTAATAAAAAGTGGATTATCTCTTTAAATAACAAATTTGAAATAGTTATTTATGGGTATAGAATAATAATGAACTGAGGACCCCTGTCCGGAAAGGCTTCTATCAATTGATATTGTTTTTATTTCCAATATTTTATTATGCAATGAGATGATTTATTGGGACACTTAAATTGTCTATTTTTAGAACAGACCATTCGGGTGATACTATATATCAATAAAGAGCACTAGGATGTTTATATAGCTACGACCCGAACGCCATGTGTCCCAGATTCATTGATTGTTTTATTCCGTAGTTATGCGCTATAATGAATCTCATTAGCGTTTATTTGTGACGACAATACACGATAACATTTATGGTATATATTAACAGTAACCGCTATTGTCTGTTAGTTAGACAACCACACATTTTTATTCCAGAAAATATTCGAAATAAAATCAATATTAATCGATAGAAGCATTTCCGGACAGGAGTCTTCGATTAAAATCTAATATTTTCTACCCCGGTAACTTTATATTTACAAAGAGATAACCCACCTTTAAACATTTATGCATTTCCATTAAAGGTGGATTATCTCTTTGTAAACATGAATTATATAGTTAACGGGGTATAAAATATTAGATCTGAATCGATGAATCAAGTCCGGAAATGTTTCAATCGATTAATATTCATTTTATTTCGAATATTTTCTGGTCTAATGTTATGGTGTAATTTTGTCACAAATAAACATTAATGATACTCATGATCGCTTATAACTATGGAATAAAACAATACAAACAATCAATCTGGGACAGTAACTGTTGACGTTCGGTGTGTATCCAGAGAAACAGCACAATGCTCTCTATCGCTATATGGTATCACCCGAATGGTCTGTTCTAAACTATACAAATAAACGGTCCCAATTAAATATTGCAAATAAAATCAATATTAATTGATAGAAGCCTTTCCGGATAGGGGTCGTCAATTCGTTATTTAGTATCTTATACCCACGCGACTATTTAACTGTTTTTTTATTTTAAGAGATAATCCATCTTTAAATACAAACAACGTCTTCACACAATAAATTATTATATCGGCCGGCAAATCTTCATTTCCCATTATTACCTTTACTTGCATCTTTAAATACCTTTGTCGAATATTGTCACTCTGTGTTTGGTTTCTAACGATAAGTTGAAGCCTTCATCTCCATTCCGCCGAATAAGGAAGAGACAGTCAATATATCGGAGTTGGTAAAACCGCGTTGCATATATCCACAGCATATGACCGACGGACAATTCCGCTGAAAATAATTCGTCGATTGGGTGTTGAACTTTGGAAATGACACGTGGTTGTGTAATCTTTGAGTCATAATGCAAAACACGACATCAACACCCCTGATAACACCGAGTGTTTGACAAAATCAGAGAGAACCGCATCGTTCGATGAGTGGCGAAAAAACATCATACACGGATTGTCAATAGACGACAAGTTTGAACAATTCTTGATAGAAGGTACCACCTGGTTACGTAAAACCAAAACCACACCACTCAGCGGTGACGACAACAAGCCAGCCGATATATCTGGGTACTATGTCCGGGCGGACGGACAGATGGACAAATAGGGAGACGGACAATTGTGTCACCCGTTCCATACACCAATAACAGAGACCGTAACACAAACGCGACGTCACAAATTGTTGAGCTATAATCATTTACTCGTCGATTTCATTTGACGGAACATAAAATGACACATACCGGAGACCGTCCATATCAGTGTGATATATGTGATAATGCATTCACCAATCTGGGTCATCTGACAAGGCATAAGATGATTCATACATGAGACCTTCCGTATCAGTGTGATATATGTGATAATGCATTCACCCATCTGGGTCATCTGAAAAGGCATAAGATGATTCATACAGGAGACCGTCCGTACCAGTGTGATATATGTGATAATGCATTCACCCATCTGGGTCATCTGACAAGGCATAAAATGACACATACCGGAGACCGTCCGTATCAGTGTGATATATGTGATAATGCATTCACCCATCTGGGTCATCTGAGAAGGCATAAGATGATTCATACAGGAGACCTTCCGTATCAGTGTAATATATGTGATAATGCATTCACCCATCTGGGTCATCTGAAACGGCATAAGATGATTCATACAGGAGACCTTCCGTATCAGTGTAATATATGTGATAATGCATTCACCCATCTGGGTCATCTGAAACGGCATAAGATGATTCATACATGAGACCTTCCGTATCAGTGTAATATATGTGATAATGCATTCACCCACCTGGGTCATCTGAGAAGGCATAAGATGATTCATATCGGAGACCTTCCATATCAGTGTGATATATGTGATAATGCATTCACCCATCTGGGTCATCTGAGAAGACATAAGATGATTCATACAGGAGACCTTCCGTATCAGTGTAATATATGTGATAACGCATTCACCCACCTGGGTCATCTGAGAAGGCATAAGATGATTCATACAAGAGACCGTCCAGTGTGATATCTGTCGGAAATCATTTACTAATTCGAGTAATCTGAATCGGCATAAGACAATCCACACTGGAGATCGCCCATACCAGTGTGATTTATGTGACAAAGCATTTAATCAACGATGTAAATTGACGGAACATAGATAGTTCATACAGGAGAGTGTCCGTACCAGTGTGATATATGCCATGATTCATTCACTCAGTCGGGTCATCTGACAAGGCATAGGATGATACATACAGGAGAGCGTCCGTGCCACTGTGATTTATGCCACGTAGCATTCGCCCAGCTGGGTAATCTGAAGCATCATAAGATGATTCATACAGGAGAGTGTCCGTACCAGTGTGATATATGCCATGATTCATTCACTCAGTCAGGTCATCTGACAAGGCATAGGCTGATACATACAGGAGAGCGTCCGTACCACTGTGATTTATGCCATGAAACATTCACTCATCTGGGTCATCTGAGACGGCATAAATTTATTCATACAGGAGACCGTGCGTACCAGTGTGATATATGTGGGCAATTATTTACTATATACCTCGAGTAATCTGAATCGGCATAAGAGAATCCACACGGGAGATCGTCCGTACCAGTGTGATTTGTGCGCTGTTGTATTCACTTATTATGGTGATCTGACAAGAAATAAGATGATTCACACAGGAGACCGTCTCTATCCGTGTGATTTATGTGACAAAGCATTTGTTCAACGATGTAAATTGACGGAACATAAGAGAATACATACAGGCGATCGTCCGTATCAGTGTGATATCTGTCTGAAATAATTTACTACATCGAGTGTCATGAAGCGACACAAGAGTGACCACACAGGAGATCGCCCGTACCAGTGTGATTTGTGCCATGAAACATTCACCCAGTCAGGTCATCTGACAAGGCATAATATAATGCATACAGTCAATCATCTCTATCATTGTGATGTATATGATAAAGCATTTACTCACAGCAGTAATCTGAGGCATCATAAGATAATTCACACAGGAGAGCGTCCGTACCACTGTGATGTATGTGACAAAGCGTTTAATCAACGATGTAAATTGACGGAACATAAGAGAATCCACTCAGGAGATCGACCTTACCAGTCTAAATTATGCACTGATGCTATTTAAAGATGGATTATCTCTTTAAATGTGGATTATCTCTTTGTAAACATGTATTATATAGTTACCGGGGTATGAAATAATAGATTTGAATCGAAGAAGACTCCTGTCCGGAAATGCTACTATCTATTAATATTAATTTTATTTCGAATATTTTCTGGTCTAAAAAGGTGCCTGTTTGTTCAGCTAACGAACAATGGTGGTTACTGTTAACAGAGACCAGAAATTGTATTGTACAATTTTGTCACAAATAAACGTTAATTATACTCATTATCGCTTATATGTGTGGAACAAAACAATACAAACAATCAATCTGGGACATTTGACTTTCGGTGCGTAGCCATAGGAGCAGCCCAGTGCTCTATATCGTAATATGGTATCATCCGAATGGTCTGTTCTAAAAATAGACACATAAACGGTCCCGATTTAATATTCGAAATAAAATCAATATTAATTGATAGAAACTTTCGGTCAGGGGTCTTAAGTTCATATCTATTATTATGGAATCTTTCAACAGATCGAATGGTCGGGGCAAGTGAATATGGGTCTTCGGTTCATATCTATTATTTTATACCCACGCCAGGGGGGGGGGGTCATCCACTTTTTTCCATACACTAGGCCGGGGTGGGTGGGTGGTTCAGCTGCGAAAAGGTCACTTTTTTCCTGAGTGGTCGCAATTTTTTCCTCTTACAACATTTCTTCAATATAAATGCCTCAAAGTGTTCAGCATCATTGTTAAGGTGTGTATGACACTTAGGGCAGTGCTTAGGGGGGTAGTTAGTGTGGATATGGGCATGATGCTTCTCAGAAATCCAGATTACGAACCAACTCTCAGGAATTCGCCTTTTACATCCGATCACATTGCCATGTACCAATGCTACTGGTTCCAGATGAAAATGGACAGTTATGTAGCACATGAATAAACTTTAATATAAATAAAATGAAAAAAAGCTATTCATTTATCTCATTAATATTTACTCATTATACCTGATCAGACCAGATGACTCAGTCAAAATTGTATCGGAACTTGGCATGGGACTGTAGACTGCAACAACGCATATCACTGAGATAATAATCTTGAGATGGTGGGACCCAGATAAAAGATTGGGCGAGCATACATAGACCTTGAATGTGTAGATATGGATAAGGCTGCTAAGTGGAATAAACAAAATCAGAACAGATGAGTGAAAAGAAGGGAAAGAAAATATAATATAACTTAATATAATATGCAAGTCTAAAAATAATGTGCTGGTCATCAGCAAAATGATCGAAGTCTGCAGAGGGCGAATTTGGCGATACTACCCGGCATAGCATCAACAAATTCAACCTCTAACGACCTCATTCTATTTTGGTCTCGACCAACCATGGAGAACTAGCTACATATGAGGGTCACATATGGTGAATTTGGTAATGCTATAGCCCACTCTGCTGGGTAGCATCACAAAACTCACCCTCCTTGGAGCTTATTCTGTAGACTGCATATGACCGTCTTATTTTCAAGTTTCTATTTACACGCAGTACATGTATTTGTATGAATGCTTGACCTGGGTCTGGCCTTAGCACAGTACCTAGCCCAAGAACTCAGCTCATGGAAATGAAAATTAGTTTTGTGATACATAGTGGATTTCAGCTGAATACCTGTATTGTTGGAGAGTTAATTGCCAGGTGGTGTTGCCCTAATAATTTTTTCAAAAATCATAATTGACATAAATTCATGTGATACTATGGGACACATCTAAATTTACACTTTCTGTGATGAAAAGAAGGTACACTAGTGCTTTTATATTTGTTTACATGTATAATGAGCATTATGAGCTACCTTAGACAATATTTGGGGAAGAATCAATCAATAATTTACTGATCAGCACATGTATTCTGTGAGTTATTTTGGGTTTTTCCAGGTATTTTTTTAGAACCTGTTTCGTGTTGTTACAAAAGTTGGAATGACTTAGAAGAACCAGAAATGGAAATAGGGTAACTGTAATACTGACCATCAAGCTTAAATGGGGTGATATTACAGATTTGGAGGTAAAAATGGGGTGGGTACCCCGCATGAAATTGGAAAAAATATGTTTTCCTTCAAATAGGGGGGGTGGTGGGTACCCAAGAGCCGGAAAAAAGTTTTTTCAGCCTAATGTCATGTCACTTTTTTCCGACCCCCCCCCCCCCCCCCCTGCCCACGCAACTATTTAAAATTTGTTATTTAAAGAGATAATCCATCTTTAAATAACAAATTTGAAATAGTTGCGTGGGTATAAAATAATAAATATGAACCGAAGACCCATATTCACTTGCCCCGACCCTTCGATCTGTTGAAAGATTCCAACCCATGCTCAATTATATGATAAATATTCCCCAACTAATATAAGGGACATTCTTGGACCCTGGGTCTAAAAACAACACACTATACACTAATAATGGTAGGATTATTGAATTAGCGTAATTGTATATTTGTGCTATCATAACAGATTTTCTCAATTCCAACTGCTCTAGACAAAACTCGAACGGTCTGTGAAATTACATACGAAAGCCAATTGTTGAAAATGTTACCAAAATGAGTCAAAGAAAGACGCCAACCCATTCCCACTGTCGCTTCGTCCCTAATGAATGCAAATAATTATCCAAGAAGAGGTCCATCATAGGTTACACTGGTGTAAATAAGGTTCCGAGTGACATCTAGCGGATGCGGGAGGAATATATAGGAGAGAATAAAATAGACACTGGGCCCTGATTGGTCAATAGCCTTGTGTGCTTTTCACATAAAAAAATCATCACCGCTCTTCCCTATGATTTCCCATAGGTAAAATAACCATTGGCACAGGAATTAACCCTTTGTAGTGAAGTTTGAATTTTTTGGTGTGGTCTAAAATATGACTGTATTTTTTTATGCGGTTCTGACACTAGTTACGAAAACATAAGATTTAAAGGCGAATTCCCTGCTAGACAGACATGATTTTTTTGTGTAAAAAGTTTCCCAAAATGTCAATTTTTCAGATTTAAAGAAAACTTTGGACCCAACATTTATATTGCCAACACTATACGCTAAAACGTTAGCACTGAGGCCTATGGAAAACATTTACACCAGTGTAACCTAAAGGGAAAAAATAGCTTTTTATCATTTTTGATTCCTGGGAGTCACTTTAAAGCATTTTAATGCATTTTACAGAGCCTGGTCTTTCAGTCCAATGAATATCTCATGCTCGATGTGGCTATTCTTGCTGCTGATGCCTTCTTTCACTTACATCAGCCAAAAAAATAGTAAGATTTTTCATAAAAAATGCCAATTTTTCAAGGTATTTTCAAAAAATTTCAAGGTGGTAATAGTCACATGATAATGCAAATGACCCATAACATGGGCATGTCAACGACACATATATCAATTGTTATAAGAACCTAATTTAACAAGTATTTTGGATTTTATAGCCAGTGATATACAGATATATATCATAAAAGTGTGTCATTTCCACTGGTGGGTATGGTCATTTGAAGGTTAATAGCACTAAAACTTGGACACATTTAAGAAAATGCTTCAGCAATTCAAAGAGAGCATATCTTTATTCAACTAATTCAATATACACCCACATCCAGTTATCTTGGATCACCCTTGCAGACCTGAAAATGTCATATTTTATTCTTCAATGTGCTGATAAAGTCATGCGCTTGATGCTCAGCTGATCAGATCTGGACTCAATGACCTCACATCACCAGAAGTTCTCTCATGGAAAGAATATTGAACAGTCTTCCATAGCTGATCCAAGTTTGCAACACCAGACCCCTAAAACTGAGTGAAAATGGGGCCTGAACATGACTGGTGGTGGAAAATTGTGCTTTTTTGATGAATAATTTGTTAAAGGGGGTGGGGTTAAATTGTGTGTGATAAATAAAGAACCACAGACGTGATATTGTTTTTGAACACATTTTTTCCATGGATGGGCAATTCTGAAGAAATGTAGGGAGTTACAATTATTCCGCGAAAAAGCGGGCTATCGCTTTAGGTTACACTGGTGTAAATAAGGTTCCGAGTGACATCTAGCGGATGCGGGAGGAATATATAGGAGAGAATAAAATAGACACTGGGCCCTGATTGGTCAATAGCCTTGTGTGCTTTTCACATAAAAAAATCATCACCGCTCTTCCCTATGATTTCCCATAGGTAAAATAACCATTGGCACAGGAATTAACCCTTTGTAGTGAAGTTTGAATTTTTTGGTGTGGTCTAAAATATGACTGTATTTTTTTATGCGGTTCTGACACTAGTTACGAAAACATAAGATTTAAAGGCGAATTCCCTGCTAGACAGACATGATTTTTTTGTGTAAAAAGTTTCCCAAAATGTCAATTTTTCAGATTTAAAGAAAACTTTGGACCCAACATTTATATTGCCAACACTATACGCTAAAACGTTAGCACTGAGGCCTATGGAAAACATTTACACCAGTGTAACCTAAAGGGAAAAAATAGCTTTTTATCATTTTTGATTCCTGGGAGTCACTTTAAAGCATTTTAATGCATTTTACAGAGCCTGGTCTTTCAGTCCAATGAATATCTCATGCTCGATGTGGCTATTCTTGCTGCTGATGCCTTCTTTCACTTACATCAGCCAAAAAAATAGTAAGATTTTTCATAAAAAATGCCAATTTTTCAAGGTATTTTCAAAAAATTTCAAGGTGGTAATAGTCACATGATAATGCAAATGACCCATAACATGGGCATGTCAACGACACATATATCAATTGTTATAAGAACCTAATTTAACAAGTATTTTGGATTTTATAGCCAGTGATATACAGATATATATCATAAAAGTGTGTCATTTCCACTGGTGGGTATGGTCATTTGAAGGTTAATAGCACTAAAACTTGGACACATTTAAGAAAATGCTTCAGCAATTCAAAGAGAGCATATCTTTATTCAACTAATTCAATATACACCCACATCCAGTTATCTTGGATCACCCTTGCAGACCTGAAAATGTCATATTTTATTCTTCAATGTGCTGATAAAGTCATGCGCTTGATGCTCAGCTGATCAGATCTGGACTCAATGACCTCACATCACCAGAAGTTCTCTCATGGAAAGAATATTGAACAGTCTTCCATAGCTGATCCAAGTTTGCAACACCAGACCCCTAAAACTGAGTGAAAATGGGGCCTGAACATGACTGGTGGTGGAAAATTGTGCTTTTTTGATGAATAATTTGTTAAAGGGGTGGGGTTAAATTGTGTGTGATAAATAAAGAACCACAGACGTGATATTGTTTTTGAACACATTTTTTCCATGGATGGGCAATTCTGAAGAAATGTAGGGAGTTACAATTATTCCGCGAAAAAGCGGGCTATCGCTTTAGGTTACACTGGTGTAAATAAGGTTCCGAGTGACATCTAGCGGATGCGGGAGGAATATATAGGAGAGAATAAAATAGACACTGGGCCCTGATTGGTCAATAGCCTTGTGTGCTTTTCACATAAAAAAATCATCACCGCTCTTCCCTATGATTTCCCATAGGTAAAATAACCATTGGCACAGGAATTAACCCTTTGTAGTGAAGTTTGAATTTTTTGGTGTGGTCTAAAATATGACTGTATTTTTTTATGCGGTTCTGACACTAGTTACGAAAACATAAGATTTAAAGGCGAATTCCCTGCTAGACAGACATGATTTTTTTGTGTAAAAAGTTTCCCAAAATGTCAATTTTTCAGATTTAAAGAAAACTTTGGACCCAACATTTATATTGCCAACACTATACGCTAAAACGTTAGCACTGAGGCCTATGGAAAACATTTACACCAGTGTAACCCATATAACCATAACCGCAAGTATAACGTCGGCCAAGAAAACGAATGCGGATAAGAATTTCTCCATATCATATATCATTTGTGTTGCAAATGGCTCCCCATATATTACCCGTCGATGTGATTAATTCTACCCGTAAAACAGTTTGCGATTACAAAACGTGTACCGGTATGGGTAGATACCAGTACCCGTACCGGTTTAAATCGCAAACTCGTTATTAATTGGATAGTAAGCTGAAAGGAGATCGGAGCGGAAGGTGTGAAATTCTATAACAATACGCCATAATGATAGCACCAGTTACTCGGGAAGTTAAAACACTGTCAGTAGCGGTCATAGAGGTGGTGGGCTGCATCGGTGGGGGGGTCTTTCGATTGAATATTTTTTGGTTTGTCGGGAGGGGCGGGGTGATTGGAAGTAAACTGAATGAAATCCAAACCTATTTGGTATGTATAATCCACAGGAATCACGAGCTTTGGAATGATATCATTGAGAACATTCCACAAACTGTTCACATCTACATGCATGTACGCCGAAAATGCAGGCAATATATGCAGTCTTTGGTTAAATCTGTTGTCACGAATGCCGGTGATATTTCATTACACACACTTCATGCAATCTGGAATAGTTTCACGTCGGAGTCCGAACTTTACCGGAACTTTGATTGCCTCTGAACGATAATCCCATTACGACAAGACGAAAAATAATCTTAACAGCCGAAACAGTTTATTATCACAAGCAAGAATCTGTTTTATCCAGAAACACGTCATCAGTATAAACGTTTTCAAATTCGGAGACAAAATGGTTTATCAACGCTGATAAATAATACTGATGCAAGTGATCCGATAGACAACGAGCATTTGACTAATTGTTCAACAGGAAAATGTAACACCACAAACCATTCAATTAACTTTTGATTGAATGGTACTTGATATGTAATCGTCGTATAGAATATGGCTCAATTTTGTTTGCCTTGGGTGTGAACTGTTTAAAAAAATGTCATAACCAGCTTGGGTATCTGTACAAGAAATATAGACCAAGGCCGCGAAGCGTATCTGTACAAGAAATATAGACCAAGGTCGCGAAGCGGCCGCGGTCTATATTTCTTGTACAGATACCCAAGCGGGTTTTAACCTATACTTATGATATAGCATGTGTCAAGTTTTAGTGCTGGGAATTGACTGGTGTGCCCATACATGTTCAAACCCATTCGGTGTAGATAACATCTTCATGCTGTATGTGTATACATAGGATATATATAGGCTTTGACCATCAAGGCATCTAATGTTGACCGCTGCTCTGTTCACGCCCATAGTAAATGAATCAGCACATGAATCAAAGTAAGCGCAGAGAATTTTATTTGAACTCCTCTCAGGAATAAATGCTTGAAAACGTTTCTCAATTTCGATATTGTCCCCATGACAGAATCAAGAGTGGTAAGTTCTCCTCCATATAATATGATGGGTTATTACACATGTAAATCACGAGCCCGGCCGTTTCAGTTTGATTTATAGAGTGATCTCCCCTTCACCACACACATGAGATAATTCACATACATGTATGAGCACTTCCATTTCAGTTTGAATTATAGAGTGATCTCCCCTACACCACACACATGAGATAATTGACATGGAATCACTGAACTAAATGGTTTCCCATCGACGACAGTGTTAACAGTTTAACGTTTCAGCCAAATTCACTGAATTGAATTCTGCAGGCACCCAGTGATGTTTACCCAGCTAGATTGACACCAGTTGGTCACGAAAATACAAGAAAAATCATAGGTCATTGTTTACTTTTTAAAATAAATCCCCAAGTGTGCGACAGGGCTATCACACAGCCCAATTTTACATGGAAAAACCCAGAACTATAGCAGCTAGTTAAATAAATTTCCCACCCACAAACATCCATTCCCCCATTAATTCACCAGTTTAAATTATTTAGATATGATGTACAAATCAAATAAACGCGATGTCATCCTTTAATAACGTGTCGCATGTATCAGGTGAAGGTGATTCTTCGGTTACCTTCACCTTTAGTGGAGATCACACTATAAATCAAACTGAAAGACGAGCTCATTTGTGAATTCTCTGATCAATCGGCAAACCTCGTCAGATTCCGTCACCGCTGTCGATGATTACAGAGTGTTCTCTGATGTGTGTGGTGAAGGGAAGATCACTCTATACATCAAACTGAAAGTCGACCTCATTTGTGAATTCTCTGATCACTCGTCAAACCTCGTCAGTTTCCGTCACCGTTGGCCCCAGAGGTCATAGGTCGATGAGTCCAGAGTGTTCTCTGATGTGTGTAGTGAGGGGGGGGGGTCACACTATAAATCAAACTGAAACGAACGTGAACATTAGTGATTTCTGGAATCAGGGAGCTAAATGTGTTCCAGAGTCGGGGAGCGAGTGTACCGTTGAATGATAAAGGTAAAGAATACCATGGTGAGTTGCACAGTAAATGTTACCATGCTGCCAAAACACCATGGTAAACTTTACCTTGGTATTTTAGCATAGTAACAGCATAGTACTTTTTATATGGGCGAAACAGTTACGGTACCTTGGGCTGATATCGGCCTAATATCAAACAAACCAAGTACTATCCTCTAAATATCTGATGCTTTAATTTATCTACCATTTCCTATGAAATTCCCTGATACAAATGGCGATAAAAACATCTGTTACTGCAGTTGTGATACAAGGCCCTCGTGACGTCGTTGAAGTTTCAAAATCATGAATGAACTGACGTCACATCAATCGCGTGAACAATCAAAACGACATTCCAACGTATATTCATGCGTACTAATAAACAGATAGTTCCTGGGTTTTAACAGTATTTGATTGCCTACCATCATGGTCTTATGGTATAGCATATAACAAAGTAACTAATATGTTTTTGTTGAGTATTTATTACAAATTATATATATATATCCGTTAGGCATATTCGCGTGTAATTGCAGGTTGGGAGAAATTAGCAAAGCGAGCTAATCGCGTGACACAGATACCATTGAAGTTTGTGCGAATTTACTTAAGAAAGCTAATCGTCGGACACAAATCAAACAATCTTGGAATTTGTTGTTTTGTATAGTCTCCGAGTCGTAGAATAAGGTAACCATATTTCCATTATTTGAAAGTCTCTTGAGTACGAAGTACTGCTACGGATGGCAGATTAGCCGGAATGCGAACATACAAATTGTCGTTGTCGAGTAATTATTGTACAGTTTTCAAGCAAACGTATCAAATAAATGTTATATTATATGCATAATAGTCCCATGTACTCATTTTAGTTATTGTATAATCACTATATATATATAGTCAGTGAGTGGCTTGAATTTACGCCCCGTATCAACACAATATTTTACACGACCACGTGTGCCATGCGATACCCAATCCACTCTCCGTCAATTAATTTCATTACGTCTTGTACACTGACAATCGTAATTTACTTTATGGCTCTAGTCATAAATTAAATTTATATCAAATTATTAACTTTGATTCTAAGATAAACTATTAACCTGAACATTTACGGAATATATATTCGACACAAATTACTTATTGTGATATATACTATCGATATTAGATTGTTGTTGTTACCGGAAATTTATTGAAAATGGCGTACATTACCCCTTTAAGAATTTAAAAATGGCGTACATTACCCCTTTAAGAATGACTGCGCTGGTGTATCTATAAAAACTAAAGTAAAGGTACATTCTTTATAGAGTTATTACCCTTCAGACATGCAGGATTATCTATAAATGTCGTGATTTAGTGGTCAATCCCAAGCTCACGTGCCACGTGTTGCAAGATTGACCATTAATTAATGAAAATTTAGGTACGGATTGTCCATTTATTAATGGTCAAACTTATGCGCATTAGGTGCGCCCGATGAATAACCTTTATCATTATATTGCAACAAGAGGTTTCACCTCACATGGTGGCATACTCCACGGTGCCATATTGAAATATGGACGGGACGGAACCCTAATTCAAATAAAAAAAACTCTATAGGTGAAATGTGTACATCACCAACACTTTAATGAAACACTTTAGATGATATATATCCAAACCAAATTTAATTATGATCACACGACTGTGATACTCAGCCAAAGGTATGGTGTCCTGTTTCCGCCACATACTTTTTTCGCTTCCTTCATTTAGTTTTTTTTTCTCGCTTGCTTCGGTTGCTTCGCGGCGAAATAATCTCAATTATTTCGGTTCCTTCGCCACGATGGAACCGAATGAAGCGAAAAAATCAAACGACGAAAGCGAAAAAAACATCATTGTTATTTCGCTTGCTTCGTTTAGTTTTTTTCGCTTTCGGCGGTGCCTTCGTATGACATTTTGTTTTCTCGCTTTCGGCGGTTCCTTCGATAAGTATAATTTCCAAAGGCGCACCGAAGCCCAAAGAGTCTTTTGATAGTTACAGGGCGATAACTCTACTCCCTGTACTGTACAAGCTTTTTGAAAGGATTGTATTATCACGTTTGAAGCAAAACGCACCAAATAGTATTGCGGTCCATCCCCTGCAAAATGGATTTCAACAAAATAACAATTGCATGGCAACATCATACTTAGTACAAGAATGTGTCTCCTATACATCCAATAACCACAGCAAACTATGTTCTTGCTCCTTGGATGTATGGAAGGCATTTGACACCGTGTGGATCGACGGACAAGGAGGTACATTATCTCCGATTTTCTACACCATTTACATTGATCAATTACTGTATGATCTTGAGCGCTCGGCATTTGGGCTAAAAATTGGTGGAATAAACGTATGTTGCCCAACTCATGCGGATGATATGTTGTTAATGTCATTAACAGCATCAGGGTTGCAGTCACTCTGCTCGATCTGCAGCTCTTACAGCTCTCTTTGGCGTTACAAATACAATGCCACAAAAAGTTATGTTATCGTTTTCAATGAATCAAAATCTGATTACTCTAGTTCCCAGCGAAAATGGACTTTTGGCAAACAAGAAATGTCTGAAGTCACCTCTCTCACTCATTTAGGAATACCCATACAAAAGTTTAAATTCACATCTTCCTTTGTAGACGAGATATGTACCAAAATAAGAGGTACATTTTTCATGCTATCAAATGCAGGTATTTACGCAGGTGGCCTAACTCCAATGAGTTCACTAAAGATTTACAAATCTGTTATATTACCGAGAGGTCTTTATGGATCAGAACTTCTCACCAATCTTACGAACACTGATACTCTCAGACTGGAACGCATTCACCGTTTTTGTTTGAAACGTATTCAGGGATTGCACTTTCAAACCCGCACGGCTATGGTGGAGGGGTTGCTTGGTATCCCATCACTCGGTATTTCCATTGTAAAACGTAGGCTCTCATTATATCATTCTTTGTGCAGCATGAATGATGACAAGGCTGCCAAGCAACTCTTCCTCCACCGTACAGCTGAATCTCAATTCGGCCAAGGGGCCTTTTCATAAGGACAGTTGAATCGGATCTCGAAGATCTCAGAATTGGTTCCTTTTATTTGGAATTTTCATCGGAAGCAATCATACCTGTTAAGAACCATTGGAAAACCATAGTTAATGAGGCGATCGGAGTTAATTCAAATAACCAATGGCAACAACTAGTATCAATGCAGAGTGATTTCGATCGTTTTTCCATTGCCCAGGAAAAACTTCAAATGTCCCATATTTGGAAAGCATGTCACAAATTTCCCAAATACAAGAAGTGTTATTTTTTCATTGTCCAACTACTGTGTATGTTGAAATTTAAGGAAGATGTCTTATGCACAAGATGTGGTCAAGTTTATAATGACACAGTCAAACATGTTTTTCACGACTGTGACTTTCTTAGCAACTCAAGAAATGACGCTTGGTATCGTTTTTTGTCCCATTTTCATATAGACTGTTTTATGTGTATTGATAGAATTCATCCCTCCAATCAAATGCTCATGTTTATTGGGCACATCCCAAATGCTCTATTCGACATAGCTGAAGATGCCCTCGCCATAGTCGATTTTTTCGTGCTAGCGGCAACGCAAATATGGCATTATTGGATAACTGGAACTCCCGGCTGTGCATCAGAGATCGTCATGAGAGACGTGATGTGAAATAAATACATGTATGCAAGCGATGTTTTCATGTTGAATAAAAATTAAGGCAATATCTTTAATTTAGTTTTGTATTCTTCTTATGCGTAAAAGCATTAGTCTCTTTTCTTCTATGTTTACATTTTGTTTTCTGATATCGCGGTTTTCCCACGTTTTTCAGTCAATTTAAGTTGCCATGATGTAATTATGCGTTCCTGTATAAAATATGTTTTTGCCTGTGGCAATTCATGTATTTGTATATATGTTTACAATTTATTGTAAGTTTGTATCGAACTCTTCAAATATGGAGGATAATAAAGATATATATACAAACCAAACGAAGCAAGCGAAATAACAATGATGTATCATGTTATGACGAAGGAAGCGCGGGAAGCGAAAAAAAACAATTATTTCTATGAAAAAGGATAACCACAGAACTGACTATTCTAACAGCACTCATGATGGGGAACATCCATGAAAAATCATTTCCAGATTCCCACAAAGAGGGATAAATATAAAATGTAAAATGCGAACAATGCCGTTGGGCGCTTGTTTTGAAAGTACGTGCACTTCTGATGCCGAACATCCATATCAAATTTTATTCAGATTCGATAACCCATGGCTGAGATTAATATCCGACGGATGGACAAAGTCAATCCAGTGTACACAGAGTAACCCCCTCCAATGTTTCACCGGGTGTAATTGTAATGTCTGTAATGCTCTAATGATGATTGTCCGTTCAACCCTTTCATGACTGGAGCTTCCTACAATTTTGCGAAAACCCTGTGCCAATGCATTCTCTTATACATAGTTGACCAAATTTTAAATTATTTTTTTATATTGTTAAAGAATGATCGAAAAAATGGGCAAAAAAATGATAAATAATTGTTAAAGAATTAGAATGTAGGAAATAATGATACAAAAAGATAAAAATTGTTAAAAAATGAAAGAAAAAATTATAACAAATTATAAAAATTTATAAAGAATGTAAGAAACATTGACTAAAAATGATTGTTAGGCAAATGCATTCTCTTATATATGCGAGGTTACCCGTGGTCCACTCGCATGTATAAGAGAATGCATTGGCACAGGATGTTTAATTTTGCGCCAGCACACCTCCAGTCACGAAAGGGTTATTTGATTATCTATATATATATATGGCTGAGTTACACATGTACATGGAGATTGTCCGTTTAATGATTCTCTATATTTGTATGTCATATTTACACATGTACATGGTTATTGCACCCGACATGGTACTTATGTCACGAATCTCTACTCCATTACACCCACAGAGATCATATTCCACCAATGGAAAAAAACCTGGAAACGTTTTGATGTTGTGACAGGGAAATTTATAACATGGTAATATATTTCTTAGTTAATACCTGTTCCTTAATAATGTAATACCTCTTCCTTAATAATGTAATACCTGTTCCTTAATAATGTAATACCTGTTCCTTAATAATGTAATACCTCTTCCTTAATAATGTAATACCTGTTTCTTAATAATGTAGTTCACTGCAGGTGAAGGTCCACAACTCGAAGTTGCACGCTTTAAGTGACAAAAGTCGCAAAAAAGCATGCAATCTCGAGATGGGAACACCCCCTAAAGTGAAGTAGAATTATTGAGGAACAAGTATTAACAAAGAAATATATTACACCTGTCTAAAACAACAACTTGCCAGATTTGGTACTGCATGGTGGAATATGATATATCTACGGACGTAGCTAAAGGTAGAAACTCGTGGCATGAACTACCGATACGGGTTCTTCACAAGTCAGTTACAAGCAAATTGTCATAACTCCGAGATCTTCTGTTCTTAGATAAAACTTGCTTCCTTCTTCTTCGAATTTCCCACGACTTTTTATTTATGCTGCTAACTCGTTCAACTTTGGCTCCATTGGAGAAGACAGCTTTCTCGCCATCATCTTCGGTAACGTCCTGGAGATCGGGCAGACTCGCGAACTGAACTGATTTTTTAAGCTTGTCCATATTATCCAATGATTTTCCTGATATAAGAGACTCGACGTTGGCTGAATAACGTTTCCGTTCAGCTACCTTCTTATGACGGTCTCTCATCAGCTTCATCGCTCTGTCTTGGATACTGGTAGTGCGGACCAAGTTGTTCATTGATGCGTGCGTATGACTCAAAACAGAATCATTATTGTCAGTTACTATCCCACTGTCATTCATGCTTTCCTCCCGTAGAGCCGAAAGATGCAGACAACTCTGAACACATCGATCCTCTTTGTTCATTTTCGAAAACGATTCTGCAGTATCCTTCTGTGGTTTGACATTTTCCTGGTGCGGGAAATAATCCTGCAAGAGGATTGCACTCCTTCTGTTACTCTGGTTCGTTGCTACCTTAGCTACCTTACTCCGTCTGTGAACGACGCAGTCAGCGTAGAGAGTTTCCGGCCCTTCTGAATAACCATACCTCTCGTACAATTCATCAATATTGTCCATACTATTTCTATAGTATGTAAGCTTTATACTATCTCGGGCTACTGGTTGGTTGTCCGCGTGTTTGGGGCCCTTGCTTTGGGTCTTCCTCTTTCGTCCACTCGGAACAATCCCGCACAGAAATGAGGCGAACACTTTGGCTGCCATCCTATAGTGATTTCAGAGCACAAATGTTGTGAAAGAATCTGAAAAGATAAATCAAATTGGCGGTTAATATTTACATGAGCGCAATTGACCATATAACACAACATGACATGTGTTGCCTATATATATAGATATAATTGTGTTGATTCTTCGGCTGTTATCACAGGAAACTATATGTACAGTGAAGAGCAAACGAATATCAAAATAGCGGGCAATAAATCACTAACATATCCGTATATGGAACAAACTGTCCGTTGAAACGATTCTAGATATCTATGAAAAATCAATCGTGCCGATTATGACATATGGAACCGAGATATGGGGCTTTGTAAACTTAGAGTGCTTCCGGAAACTAGAAACATGGTTCTTGAGATTTATATTTAATCTAAACAAGACCACACCGGAAGTGTTCATTTACGGGGAGCTGGGAATTAAACCAATTTCGCTGAAAATAAAAACTAAATTATTAATGTTCTGGAGCAGAATAATCACGATGGAAAGCACCCGACTCCCTTTTATTCTTTACAATATATAATGATGAATGTACGCACGCTAGAAAATGTAAAAATCCCCTGGCTACAATTTGTAAATACTGAACTGAACAAACTGGGCATGTCATATACGTGGAGAAACCAAGCGGTTAGTAGCGCAAACATTTTCACCAATGCCATAAAAACCAGAACTATGGACATATATATATATCAGAGCATCTATGGAACATTCAAATGAGTACGCATTTTATAGATGCATAAAGCCAAACTTCTGCAGACCACGATACCTATCTCTAGATGGTAACAATATCGTTCTGCCACTACTGAGATTCAGAACCAGAAACCACCGGCTTCCGGTGGAAACTGGTTCTTGGACAAACACCCCATACTCAGAACGAAGATGTACTCTTTGTATGGAGGAACTCGGCGATGAATACCACCTTGTAATGAACTGCCCTCGGTTAGCTGCGCTCAGAATGAAATATTTGAAAGCCTACTATCGCAACCGACCGAACACAATTAAATTGCATGACCTCTTTGATACAAATAACAGAAAGATCATAATAAATCTATCAATATATCTAAAAAAAAAGGCCCAAACACTAATGATCCACTCCTGAGGCTCAATGAAAAATCCCCACATCATACAACATATGAACAGGGAATCGCCCCACATACATCATATACCCCATTAATCATAAGCATTATAAAACACACATATTTATATGAAAGCTCTCATACACATGTACGGGTACACCCCCTGGATGATATCCATATTTTGTATTGTTAAATACTCTCTTCTGTGTATTCCCCATATTTGTATTTATGTTATTTTGTATTTTGTGTATTCCCCATATATGTATTTATGTTATTTTGTAATTTCAAATGAACACTCATAAATGTCACATTAGACGATGAGTTTACAACAATAAATTGAATTGAATTGAATTGAAAATTGAACTTTGACCTGTAGCACTTCAACAACGGAATTGGGCTGGATGTATCCAACATGGTAGCGACTTAGTGATATTGCTTATGGGAGGACAATCTAGAGCGGTCGTCGCTTTGTGACGTTTACGGTATATATAATATGACCATATACGCCAGCATAATTTACAAACCGCAGCTAAATCACACACAAGGTATATATGTGGCTTTTTGATGTTATAAAAATAAGTCCATTGACATGTATTCCTATCAATTAAGATTCACCTAGGCCTTCCTTCGTTGTGTGATTATTATTAATTACACTCCGGACACACGGGCTCACCGAAAAAACTGTCGCCTCCAAATTGGATCACATCTAATTTAGCGTCTCGGATGGTTTAAACGAATAAATTAATGCATACAAGTAGAATAAAACACTTAAAATCAGTAATGTAGCTAAATATTCGATGAAACATGATTAAATGTCCCTAAATTTTAACTTTCACTGTTCTGTTCCCATTTTGTGGACGGATTGCACCGCACAAAATTTGCTAAATTTACGATGTACACTTTTCAATCCAGCGAATTCTGAACTATAACAGTTTGAACTAATTTGCTTTTTGTTTAAGAACAGGGGACATTTGATTGAAAGAATTTCACAGTTCTGATTTCTGAACATGGATTAATATTAAATCAGGACTTATATCTTGTTTATTGCTGACAAATCACCCAAGTGTTCCATAAATCCGCGACCTCATCACAATACTGTAACTGCGTATTCATGCATAACGGAAATTGCTCTTCGAAATTACCAAATTATTCTTCGAAATTACCAAAATGTAGGTTGTTTTTGTCTCAAAACTGACTTAAATTTGGCTTAATTTGAGATGTGTTTTATCTCAACTCGTTAGAAGTACTTCTAACTCATTGAGATAAAACACATCTCAAAACACACTATGCTATTATCGTATATATAAATAAATACTTCAATTGTTCATTATTCCGATAGTAATTCCACTTATTTTGGAATACCAGAAATCGATAGACACAGTAAAAAAAAATCCGATTACGACATTAATGCTTTACGCTCACCGATCTCTTGTTGACAAAAGTGGTCGCATAAATTCAAAACAACAGCGTCATATTAAATAATAATTGGTGACCAGATACAGTCTATATATACGACCCAAAGCGTCCGGCTTTGGTTCGTTATTACATAAATTAAATTAATAGAAAGTAGAGAAAGCAGTGCGGGAAATTAAAATGTATAGTTTCCAGTCAATGGTACTCAATCCGATTCGATGGTCCCCATATCATCAGATTCCAACAACATTTTTTGAAATGCCACTTCAGTTATCAGAATCGATTAATTGCCCAAAAATAATGCTAACCAGAGGCAACTCTAGTATAACATTGTCCAAAACATGATATTTATCAACATTTTGTTCAACGGAATATATGGCCGGATTGTCAATACAGCTAACGCCAAAGTCAGTTTTTAGAGTTATTCATCTTTATCCGCAATTTGGACTTCAACAAACCACCATTAACTACGCATCTCGAACAATAACAAATATCTGATCACTCTGAGCTTTGAAGGGTGGGTTCCTCGACTCAAATAACATATTGTTAACCGTCGAATCCAAATAAATAGTTAAAGATGGTCTAAGTATCAGATTTTGATACTTTTATATTGAGTACATGTATACATTTTGAAGTACCTTCCAAATTTAATATTCATTGTGACCTGCCCTTTCCATGACTGACATAGTAGAAACAGCCAATCACCGCTCAGTGTTAGAATCGAGGTCAGGTCATAATGAATATTAAAATAAGGACCTCGATTCTAACACTGAGCGGTGATTGGCTGTTTCTACTATGTCAGTCATGGAAAGGTCATGTCACAATGAATATTAAAATTAGGAACTGTGTGACTTGACAAATCATTTTTTTTTAAGTTGGAATTATCGACAGATTTCTCCTCTATAGAAATTGTTTACTGACAATCTGTTGATTTGTATGAGTAAATAAATTATTAGCCGACAAGAAATCACTAAGTTTCAGATATTTAGTTGATCGTTTGACCGATTTTTAATGATAGTAAACTGTATGGGTGGTGAATTTAGAGACACATGTCGGCCATTGCTTCTGAGTCGCATCAATCCTAAAAAATACGCTCTCCGGAGACAATATTCGGTGGTTAAAATTTTATCAAATCCAACGTGTATGAATGTTTCTGATGGGAGTTTGTGGTATTTATTGAAAGATGAATTCTTTGCCGATCCATCCGTGTATATATCGTTATCATTACTGGGGTGAATGGGCTAAATTTGTGCGAATCCCGAGCGATGGTGAAACGTTGGATTTCTACATTGCCCCTTGTCTATATAATGTTCCATTAACGCGAAGAAGGCGCGTATATAGAGGCGGCGTATATGGGCAGTGCAAAAGGGGGGCGGACAGCGGAGCGCGTTACAGGCCCCTGTGCCTGCTACGCTAGGCTGCAAGAACACTGCCATCTCGCACGTGCAGAATGTGCGGAATAACTCGTTTTGTTATTTCAGACTTATATCCGTTACAATTAATTATGCATTATTCTGAGAAACTGAACTGTCAATATTCATTTTAAAAAATTGCTAGATTAAATCAGAATGAATTGTAACTGACAAAATACTTAAATAATTTTTTTTAGATTTAATTACGAAAATATACGTGATGGCAGAGGTCATACCAGCGTAGCGAGGGGACTGAACTCTACCTTGTAGCTTGTTAGACGAGCGGTCAAATTCCAAAAGTGGTCGGATACCCCTATATATATACCCTTGGTAGAACAAATCGTAATAACTTTTTTCTGACGGCTAAAACTATTTTATTTACCAAATAGGGAGGCTTACGTTTTGCCTATTATTTCAACAAATGTAACTCTCAAGGTTGACTATAGTGGGTGGCCACTTTTACCATATATAGGAAATGTTCTATTATTTCCAAAATTATATAAAATGTTGGGCAGTCAGGGGGGGGTCGGAAAAAAAATTCAGGCACGTATGGCATTTTTTCCCTTTCGATCATTTTTTGTACCCACCCACCCCCACCGCCAAATTTTGTTCCGTTTTCGGCAGTTTTTTCCGACCATTTTTTGACACCCACCCCCCCCTTTTAACACTAAAACAGAGATTTGCGGGGGGAAATTCACTGTAAACAGCTGTATATGAATTTCTGTGCATACTATTTATCATGGATGTTAACATGGACATGTAAATAGGAATGAGTAATTTTGAGGTCTTTCGCCCAAAAAAACATGGCTGCCAGCGGCCATCTTGGATTTCAAAATTTGCAACAAAATACAACACGATAACTGCCTGCAGTCAGTTTACCAGTTATAATTACATTATTTCTCTCATTCAAACTGATTCAAAGTGGTTTTGAAGCCCAACTCATTGCCAAAACACTAAAAACAAGCAGGAATTTTTTTTTTTAGTTGCGGAAAAAATTGCTTGTTGGTGGCTTTGACCACCCACCCACCCCGGCATACGTGCCGGAAGAAATTTTTTCACCCCCCCCCTGGGGCAGTTAGAAAAATCTGGTCCCAATTTTCTTCAATGTGGAACAATAAAGAGCATATCTTGTTAGTCCTTCCACGATGAGCATGGTGATAATAAAGTGCGTTTATTATATACTTGCATAGTATATATACATGTATATTTACATACTAAGTGTAATTATCACTAAATCCAACATTCCTATTGGTCGGCGCCCACGTGACTATTTGCAATTATTTCACAGTGAACGCGCAACAGGTCATAACTGCAGCCCCATAATTACAGCGACGCGTCATCGGTTTCGAAAAGAAGAGCGCGTAATGTTTTGGGCGCATTTGGACTCGCCCAGGATTGACTTAATAAATCATCATGTTTCAATATAAAGAGCCTCGTTGTTCCTGTTAACTTTGACAAGGGCGCTATGGGATATTTTGGGCTGGTTTTGTCACGATACACTTTTCGATTTAAATACATTTACAAAAGTGGCCTTTTCGCCAAATGTATATAAATATAAGGATTAACTGTCATGTGGACTGTTTTTATGGATATGTAACGGCGAGGTGAGTGGTCATAACTTGTATGTAAAACACAATTTATGACCATTCACCTCGCGATTACATCTCCATAACAACAGTCCACATGACAGTTAATCCTTATATAAAATAGTACAATGAGCCATGTATCGACTATTATATAAAGTCCCGCTCACGAAGCGACCAAAACACTCTCTACTCTCTAGCTACGTGTATACCTATAGGGTTAGCATTATCTTATCGTATATCAGAAGAAATTATTGCTCTTGTATATATAATTAATACGAAAAATTTAGAACAGCTGAATAATTGTAAAGTTTTTTTTATAGTAAATATAGCCTTAGATCGATACTTTGTGTATGTATATCAGTGTATGGATCTATATTATCACTCCTTCCAAATTAAGTAGACATTACTTGGGGGTTCAGCAGCCCGTCCTTAGACATAGATGTTCTTTGCTAATACAATTATATTCTGTATGTGAAGATCACGGCATGCATATTAATATATATCACGGTTTGGAATCACGTGGTTTCGAGGTTGGTGAGTACCACGCATACAAAATGGCCGAGGCTAGCGCAAACGCAGAAACAACATGATATATGAGGAACTGACACAAAACGTAGCATTTTGACTGTTACGAGCATATGCTAGTTTATTTTTGAAACAAGTTGATTCCTTATTTGTTCGGAAATTCTTAGTTGTTTTCTATAACATTCTGACCAAAGTTGCCAGACGGAGGTGCATGGAATACACCAGTACATACATCTTTGAGAATCCTTCGACTGAAAACTTTGGTCAGAATGTTAGAGCGAACAAATGTGAATTTGGTCATAAATGAGGTATCAGCTTATTTTAAAAATAGTATAGCATCTGCTCGTAGCTGTCAAAATAATATGTAATATGTCATACTACAGTACATGCATGCTCATAACTTGTATGTAAAACACAAGTTATGACCATTCACAGGAACAACGAGGCTCTTTATATTGAAACATGATGATTTATTAAGATAGCTCGGTAGATATCCATGTTCCGTCGAAATATTATGCAGAATGGCTAACTATGGTGCAAAATTATCAAATGTATCTAAAAACAAACTAATGGTATCAGCCGTCTCTGAACATGTGATGAGGAAAGCCAAATGCAACTCTTTATTCAGGACGATAAACGCATTTGGCTGTAAAAATATACAGGTTTCATTAAATAACCAAACATATAGTATCATTAGAAATCTCAAGTGTAAGCTCCAAGAAGAACATGTGAAAGAATTCAAGAGATCTATATTTGATGACTCAAAACGAGATGGCCATAAAAATAAACTCAGAACATATAGATTGTGTAAAAATAATTATATCTTAGAGACTTACTTAATAAACACAACATCTTTAAAAGATAGGATCGGTTTTACAAAACTCCGTGTTAGTGATCACAAACTCGCTATTGAAAAAGGTAGACATCATCAGCCTATACTTAAGGAGGGGAAGAGACTGTGCCTTAAATGCAGGACAGGTTCGGATATAGAAAATGAGTATCATTTCATTATGGAATGTCCACACTATTGCGATCTCAGAAATGAACTTTTCCAAATTGTTGGTAGATATCACAGCTATTTTACAAGTATGTCAAACGATCAGAAATTTAATCTTGTAATGAAAAATGATAACCCTGAAATAAGCAGCAAAATCAGCAACGTGGTCCGGCGCTTCTTTGATAAGCGCTCTGAATGAATATTATGCTTGCCATCACACAATAAAATACATATAGCTAGACATGCCATGTTCACATGTAATTGTTTATTAATTGTTTATTGTTTTATTATTATTTGTATCGTTAGCATACTGCCCTTATTGGTGTTTATGCAAATAAATCGTATCGTATCGTATCTTATTTTATTACCCTTTTCTTCGCTTTGGTCACGTTTTAGATCGCTTCGACCATTTTTAATGCGTGATACTCATCAACTCGAAACCACGTGATTCCCCACCGTGGAAATATCTACATGATTAAAAATTCAGAAATGCCTTTTCAATGGCATTTGATTTACATGTACACCAAATAGTACATTTACATGATTCGAAATGCAGAACAGCCTTAAGTGTGTATATACAACGGCACCCCATTAGATAACCGACTACTACCACGACCCTCGACTGAAAAGTCAGGAATAAAACCGTGTTCATGGTAGGGAATATATCACAAATTAATGTGAATCGTTTTGCAGACATGCGTGGGGGAATTAACCATGGTCATGTCGATGTTCGATATGGAACAGACAAATCGACAAATTGTTAAAGAAGCATTCAGTAAATGTCCGAATTGTTCTATTTCTTGGCAAATTTTCTAATAAAATGTTAATCATCCATAAAAGATACCATGAATATCGTCCAAAAAGGACCTGTTTGAACATCAATGCATTTGACAGGTAATATACGACGAATGTTATTCGAGTGAGCAGGGTTAGCACTGTCATTTGCCAAATCAAAATATAACTAACACTAAGGCTTGGCAAAAAATATTTTCATTTGTTTGTCAATTTACCCAAGAAATAATTATTGAGCATGCAGATGATGATGAGCAACAAGTGTCGAATTTGTAATTTTGAAATATATACATGCATTTGACAGGAATAAGATACGTCGAATTAGCACTGTTAGCACGCACTGCCATTTGCCAAATCCAAAAGAAACTATAATACTAAATTTTGGCAAAAATTATATTAATTTGTTTGTCAATTTGCTAAGAAATAATTATTGAGATTGCAGATAATGAGCCAGATCAATTTGTCATGTATGAAATTTTGCCAATGCACACATACAAAACTACTAAACATACAGTTTTGAAGAATCCACTTCGCTGAGTTCACTTAAATTTATCTCCTTTCTTAGGTTTTCATGTAACAACGTACGATCACGAGATGCCTATACCGACACCCGCGGCTCTCGATTTATAGTCTGCCTAACCTCGTTCACGTCCGGTGCTAACATAAATCAACTTGGAAATTCCCAGAAATGGATGAAAAAGAATTAATTAAAAAACTCACTGTATTTTCTCATTCAATTTAAAATCCTTTGTGTCGAATTCGCGATGCGAGACACGAGAGAGTAACTGATCGAGATCAAGTAACAGTGACCAAGTGCAGCACCGAATCGAGCACTCCTACCATCAAGGTGGTATCTTCGTAATACTGTCATTAAAAAGCTATAGGTCCCCTTTGCCCGACAACTGGAAATCTGTTTACGTGTATACGACACCCACAATGGTTTGTTAGCGGTGGGTTTATGGGTTTTCGTAGCAGTTGTGTGGTCATATTTGACCCGAATTCTTGTTTGAGGTCATTAAGTGAATCGGTTTATTCTCAATAACTATAGATAATAGCGCGTGGTTCGGATACCCGAACTTCTTTAACAATACCCAGAAACTCGATGAAGTGTACTCGATGACTGTGTACTGTTTGCTTATACCTTGTTGAATTATCGAATGTCTGACCTATCATTATAGTCGAGATGTTTGATTTGCGTGGGTCATGAACTCGCACATGCCATGTTGGGCCAAAATAAAAACGTATTTCACACTCACTTTTCATACCCAACAACAGCCCTGGTGGTAAACATTGTATCACAAATTTTATTGTATTCATCATCATCATCATTTAATGTCGGAACGAGTCTAAACCGACTCTTAGTTCCCGTAATTACATATACGATATTATACATTTATAGACGTCACAGATATTAGTTTGTGTCTTACATTTCATTAATTTTTCCATGTTCAATTTTAAAACATTTCTCTGGGTTATCGCGCTGTATTGTCTTTAACTGTGTATTGTTTACCCAAAGTTTCGATTTCACAATTTTGATGTAGTATTTCTCACAATGTTACTAGTTTATGAATTAACTAATAACTGACACACTTATTCACATCTTTTATGTTGTCAAACACAAATTTAATAATTTAATTTGTTTATGTGGTCGAACACAGAATTTAATAACTGCGGCCTGCACGTGTATAAATACAATAAGTCTGTAACGTATTGTCACTTGTCAGGCCGGGGAAGCAACAATGGGGAATCTGTGTATGTGTCCTATAGCCGCCCTCAATTTCCGGTCAAGAATTTCCAAAATTATTTAGTTTTCTAGTTTCTCGCGTATTATAGTAGTTACTTGGTTTTTGTTTTTCACTGACCACGTGGGAGTGGAGGAAGGGTGAGTTGGGGTGCATGCCTGGATGGTTTCCCAAAGCCGAGTTGTATGAAGATACCCTGACGTTCGTTTATATTCTATTGAAGTCAGCTAGATGCTCCCCGTTCGACCAGAACAATTTGGACAGTCGTTGCAGATGCCCCGTTCTAAGAATGCGGGAAAGCACTTCTCTACGCAACGGCTATCAAACATTGGAATAATTTACCGGACTTTGTTGGAGCTGAATCTCAAGATCAATTCAAAAAAATAAATTGACGCGTTCTTTCACATTCAGTATGGAAAATAATTATATGACTATGATTCCTCAAATTGAAAACAAATTCCCAGGTTGTGACATATTAAATGTTAAGAACTTAAGACCTGTATCGTTACTTGTGCATGTTCTATACTATACTCGATAAATTGTATTCTTGTAAATGACTTGCATTGTTTATTGGAATTTAACAACAGTCGATTATTCTTTGTTCACACCATATAGCGGTGTGAAATGTTTATTTCGGCCAATTTGGCCGGTTACTTCATGTGACTTTTTCATCTGACGTGTGTGTCGGATAATTGATCTGGAGGATTTATGTAAATGTTAGCCCAAACTACATTTCCAAGTAACGATGGTTTTGTTGTTTATTTTGAGGAATAATACCGCGTCAGATGAATTCAGCCCAAATATGTTAACAGTTGTCGTGTCAAACATTCGGCAGTAGGTTAGCGTTATTTAGTATTTGTGGATGTAACATGGGGAAAATAGACTACTGCGCTTGAACGAGCATGTGAATTTGTCGTTTTTAATGTACAGCAACTTGATAATCAATAACAGAGGCATCCTCTGTCAAATAAGGTCGCTCTATTTACGGTATTAATTGCGGAACTTTCTAAAGTAAACTACGCGTAAACGGATACATACGGTAAATTATAGAATGTGCCGGAATCGGCCTAATCGCCCCATGGCCAACTCGCCCAGTCGACGTGTGTCAATTCGGTACCTACTATAACATGTACCCGAGTCCGATTCGGAATAAAAGATGTATACGGGTGTTATATAGCGTTTGGAATACAACAACGTTTGAATTGTTTTTAAATTTACAAATTTGTTGATTTTATTCAATTTTTTTTCGTTCTGAAAACACACTATAAAGTGTATATAATATAATAACGAACACGAGACATACATAATTTATAAACTGTTAACAAAAGATATCAAATTCAATACATGACAAAGATGACTCAGTGGAGTTTATAAAGTGAACATAAAAACATTGAGGTAAGAATCTTTTTAAGGAATGCAACTTTATTTAATGATAATAAACACATAAATTAAAATAACAAACATGAGACATACATGATTTATAAACTGTTAACAAAAGATATCAAACTCAATACATGACAAAGATGACTCAGTGAAGTTTATAAAGTGAACATAAAAATATTAAGGTAAGAATCTTTTTAAGCATTACTAAACCGTTTAGCACAGACCACAGTCCACTTCACTCATCCGATCATCACCAAACTTCATATTTATCTTGATATTAATCTATCAGATGAGAGCTATCAAATATTTTTTTAATTTCATAGGAAAAAATGGTCGCCAGCGGCCATATTGTATTTACGTTATATTTTATCGCGTCATGTCGATATCTAGTATTACTTAGAAATTTCACCTTTCCAGATTCATAATTGCTCCATTGACTGTAACAGATGAAATTATTCCCCTCTTCGGATAGAGTGTCACTGAAACTTTATTTTGTCAGACTGTCTGTATAATCACTGATTATATATGGCAATAATCTGTAATAAGATGTAGCACTATTTTATTTTATATTTACATGCAGTGCTGTTTTTATACATCAATTCTAATCCCCCTAGATCATCATGTGATCGATCATACATCGCGCGAGGACCTGGTTGAATTAAGGGGGGTTTTATGGATCACTTCTGTCCTCAAGCTAGATTATACTTATGACATTTAATGGCATGTTTCTAACGTGGAGGGTTAGATATGCTTGAGAAACCACCACTCTTTAATTCACACCAAGTTCTCAGCTGTCATGTTCGGATATTGTCGTCCGGGATGTTCCCCTCTGATTTTCGGAGAAATGCGCGATTTAACCTTGAATTGACTATTTTAAAGGTGAAGGTCATGTCGGGGTCACGATTTGACCCGTCCAAAACACTCCCCGGACAAAAGTCACGACAAAAGTACCCGTCGAAATCCGCCCGGCTTTATACCCGATTTGACCTTGAATTGACAATTTTGAATGTCAAGATCAGGTCAGGGTCATGATTTGACCCACCCGAAACACTCCTGGGACAAAAGTAACAGTAGGTATCAAATTTCGTTGAAATACTTCCGTTTTACCAGATTTGACCTTGAATTGAACTTTTTGAATGTCAAAGTCAGGTCGGGATCAAGATTTGACCCGTCCAAAATACTCCCTGGAAATAATTTCCCCTAGGTATCAAATTTCGTCAAATCTGTCCGGCAGTTTTCCCGGCCATAGCTAACAGACAAACAGACAGACAAATGTCCAAAATATATATTAAACTAGCTGATGTACTCGACTTCGTTCGGGCTAGTTAGGGATTTTTTTTGTGATCGCCTCCATCTGGACAGTACCCAGTATATACAGCGTCTGGCCAAACTATTGTTCAATTGGTCCAGAAACATGCCTATATCAGCACGTTCGAGAACATGGTCCCACGTGAAATTGGACCCGTCCATATTGCTCCCGGGATCGAAGTAGTCCTACACACAAATTTTTAGTCGGATCGGTCAAGGTCCAGAAACATGCCTATGAGCGAGGTCAAGTTGACACGTTAAATACCAAATTCGAGCAGTGTTAGAGTCTATAACACATACACACATGCATTCACGCATACACACATACATACATACATACAGACAGGTGTTTCAAAATGTATAATCGATAGCTACAACAATTCTATGGTAGATAGTTCACGGCCGACCTGATGCATGCATCTTAGTTTTCTTGTATGATCTTCTCGGCGAGCTGTTCGGTTTTGGGGTGAATGGAGTGCCCTAACGTTTGTTATTCTGTTGTACGGGAATTGTCTATCTTAGAAAAAACAAGAACTCGATTGATGGGCTGATAAATGACCAGCTTGTGGAGTTACATAATACAGCAATAACACGGCATCGGGTAGAACATGGTGTTAAATTGCTGGTATACGACCACGATGCTGAACTATCGTTATTGTCTCCGCAGTGAAACACGTGCGAATGTCGCTATGTATTTGGAGGATTATCGCTGGGTTCAGTGCGCAATCATACATTAACCCTTTGTCGGGGTGCTAAGTTCCAGGGACCCAATGTCATATCATGTTATGACGCTGGTTTGCTATGCTATGCTTTAATCTCTAAGACATGAATTCACATGTAACTGGCGAGATGTGCAATATTTACAAGGTGCTTAGTGCGAAATATATACAGATACATAAAAGAACACAGAAAATGAAGAAGAAGCAGAAAAAGAAGAAGAGGAAAAGAATGAGAGGAAAAGAAGAAGAAGAAGATAAGAAGAAGAATAAGATATAAGAAGATTGGTCGATAGATATGGCGGTAGTCTCTCTGTTAACCATCGTCAGTCCTCATTATCGTCGTTTTTATATTCATCTAATACGTTATATCAGTATACTTTTCGAGGATGTCTTATATCAATACTAATACTAATACTAACAACAACAACAACAACAACAACAACAGCAGCCATAACATTTTGACTTGATAGTTCAATAACATTAATAAAATGTATTCAGCTATAAATTTCTATTTCTATATTTGAACGCTAATTTCAGATAAAGTCTTAATTTTCTCAAGTCAACGCGACCAGACTTTGTCAGTAGCTCGTAAAACTTTTTCTTAGAAGGTGGGTTCCAATAGTGTTCGGATATGTATTTTACCCGCAGGTGCCTCAAGTTGGCGCACTTCATAACAAAATGGTATTCATCACCCAGTTCATTTTTGCACAAGCTACATAAATCTCTTTTTGCTCCTCGCTTTCCCCATCTACTTGTTTCTACTTCCAATCTATGATTGCATGTACGTATTTTTATCAAATATTTTCTCAGACTGAAGGGGAAATCGGTAATATAGTTTTCTAAGCGGAGGGTTGACTTCATGCTCGGGTGTATACAGATATATTCCAGGATTGGCGTTCATAGATAGATATAATATGCCTTTGGTAGTTACAGGGCTTCCACAGACACGTACTGACAGGGGAGATTCTCACTAAAATACTTAACAATTGGGAATTTCGTGCATGGATTGGGGGTCGGGGTGCATCACCATAATCTTCTTTCCAAAGTTATAAAGTTCGTGATGATCCCATATATTGTTAAATGGCAATAAGTTGAGAAGTTTCGATCGGTAGGAGTAGTTGGGTTAGATATTTCTAACAGTTGGAAATCTTGAGTAAATATTGAAGAATTTCAACCCAATGGGTGTATAAATATAGTTTCCCGGACTCGGAAATATTATCTGGTCCAAGTGGTGGAGGTGCACTTGGCCAGCCCCTCCCCATTTCCATACCAGAAAACTACCACTATGTTTGAAACTTAAGACTGGAGAATAGGTTGTAATCATTCCAATAGTTTAATGTTCTAGCTAATATTAACTGTATATTATACTTTATACCACCAGTAGGATGTTGTCATACGTTCAATCTAATTTTGGTAGTAAAACCTATGTTGGAATACCCCCTTTGGAAAAGGAAAATATACTTGAATTATATATTTGCACTCTCCCCACTTGGAAATATATTTATCACCGGAAATTCAGTTTTTTTTTCAATTACGTTGTAAATCTAAATTGTGTGTTTTCGACATCCCTGTTCCATTTGACACCATATAATCACCATATGTACGTTTTTGTTTCTGTCCGTGGGTTTTATTATTGTGCTCTCTATCCGTCGGTCTCCCTTTTTGTTCGTAGTACATTATTAACAAGAAAACCATAGTCAGAAATGGTAACGCCACCAAGATTATAGTATTACATATAAATAGAAATTATAAAAAATACATAAAATATTTTGATAACAATTGCGTTTAAACAAGTATCCTTCAAATTATTACTAACAAAGCAAGTAAACGACTGTGGGGTTACTCAACAGATTATAAAGACTTGGACTTAGTATACTGTAAATACTAAAATTTAAATGAAATAATTAAAAGATAAAATTTAGCAAGTAGTAAAAGTTAATTTTCTCATTTAAATTTTTTGTTTTGGTTAAATAAAGCAATAATTTAAATGTAACATTTGGTTTTTTTTAAATGATTGACCGTGGCTCTTCCAATAATTGCGCGACTGACCTGGTCAATTGTTCTTAAGAAGTTGTTTTGAGAATTACTATGGAGGGAAATAGTTATGGCTGTGGCTTCGCAAGTAATTAACTTGGTGACGTGATGTTAACAAATCTGAACTCCAGTAAACCAAGGACGCTCCATACCAAATATAAGGTAAATTAATAATTCTTTAGAAGTTGTTTTAAGATTTACTATGGTGCTGGCTTCGCAACTATTTGACCTCATTGTAACAAATATAAATATTAGTCACTCAGGCAATAGATGTATCTATTCTGTATATTAAGTTATTGGGTCTTACGTGTCTTGAGATGTCTAAATAGTTTTCGATGGACAGATCGCACAAGGGACCCACGCCAATCTTCTCTGTTGGGATTCCAATTGTTGGCTTATTAAATATGCACATATGCTTAAGATACAGTCGCGCGCGAAGCACGCTCCCGTAAGTCGGGTTTTGGATCCCAGTTAATGAAAATATCATTGAAATAATCGGTTTCCCCCAATAAACATCCATATATTCAATATACATGTTTTGGAGCAGAATTAGGCAGTCCATATTGGACGCCATCATGGAATTTATTTTGTTTTGTTTTAATTTTCACCCATATTTATTAGTTATGTGGATGGAGTTCTCATTAAACCTCACATCCTTATATTGGTCATCAGAATTATTGGTAATTTTTCAGGATTTAAAATCCTGAAAAATTACCAATAATTCTGCTGTGGTTAAGTGGTCAATTACTTTGAACATTACTGTATGAGGATTGAGTTATCATTAAACCTCAAATCCTTATATTGGTTACAGTAATGCCCAAAGTAATTGACCACTTAACCACAGCAGAATTGTGGGTAATTTTTCAGCATTTAAAATCCTGATAAATTACCCATTATTCTGCTGTGCTTGAGTGGTCAATTACTTTGAACATTACTGTATGAGGATTGAGTTATCTTTAAACCTCAAATCCTTATATTGGTTACAGTAATGCCCAAAGTAATTGACCACTTAACCACAGCATAATTATGGGTAATTTTTTTTTGCTAAGCTATTTCACTCCCCAACAGAAAACCCTTTTCTGGAAGGTTTATAGAGCCTTGGGGAGATGATGTGGTATATATATACTATGGTTTTAGCCCCGTGTATTTCTTCGCTGATTTTAAATCCTTGCGGAGATAAAATGTTGCATCTATCCTGTATATATATACTATGGTATTAGCCCCGTATATTGTCTGTTCGTTCACAAATGGTTTATATAGCATACGGGGTTAATATATACCATAGTATATGCCAGATCTTCTCCCCAAGAATCTATATTACTTCGCTGATTTTAAATCATTGTGGGGATTAAATGTTGCGCTTCTCCTTTATATATACTATGGTATTAACCCCGTATATGATATTAAACCATTTTTGAATTTTCATAAAATATACGGGGCTAATGCCATAGTATATATACAGGACAGATGCAACACGTTATCCCCCGCGCAAGGATTTCAAATCAGCGAAGTAATATAGATTCTTGTGGAAATGATGTGGCATATATATACTATGGTATTAACCCCGTATGCTATAAACATTTTATCTCCGCAAGGATTTAAAATCAGCGAAGAAATACACGGGGCTAAAACCATAGTATATATATACCACATCATCTCCCCAAGGCTCTATAAACCTTCCAGAAAAGGCTTTTCTTTTGGGGAGTGAAATTGCTTAGCAAAAAGGGGCTCGGAATGTTTTGGGGGTAAACATAAATGATAGACACACTTTGACGGGGGTAATCCATAATCAAATAACCCCGTTCGAATAATTTAGATTCGGAGACATACATCGCAGCAGTTGTAATTTAACTAGACCTATATATTACAAAATTTTACTGATAATCATGAACCGATATAAGTTGGCTTATTAGAAAATAAACGCTCTTTATTGGCGGAATAACGAGCACACTCAAGTATATATACTTGGTATGTGGTATAAGATATTGCTGTACTGGCGGAGTAACTGGCACACTCAGGGATATTTGACATACGGTAGAGGTGGTTAACACCATTGACAGATATATCGATCCATGCGCCAATTGTTAACAAAGAGCGTTTTATTCAAAGGAACGCGATATTGACGAAGTAACGGACACGCTATATATAGTAATATTATCTCCTATACATATATATAGCGTGTCCGTTACTTTGTCAATAGCGCGTTCCCTAGAATGAAACACGCTCTTTATTAACACTTGACACTTGGTGCATGGATCGATATATCTGGCAGTGGTGTTAACCATCTCTACCGTATGTAAAATATCCTTGAGTATGCCCTTTACTCCGCCAGTAGAGCAATACAGAGGAATAAGTTGTTTAATCAAGTAATATTAACACGTTGGCGGAATAACGAGCACACTATGGGATAATATTAAAAGTTGCATTTTTATATTTTTACAGAACATTTGAAGAGTAACCATTTGAACAGCAATTGAACAAGATGAGTCGCGGACATACGAAACTATCACCGTACATAATATACGCAAGGGTCGCAGGAGGATAAATATGTACAGAAGACGAGAACGACGACGCGACGTCACGCGAGCGGTGCATATATAGTCTGTCACAAACACAAAGATATCTTGAAAAGAAAGGTTACTTTGGGAGAAGGATTTTCGTGGATCCGGTTATATATATATATATATATACACACACACACACATACAGTTATTGACCACTTAACAGCAGAATTATGGGAAAATTTTCAAGATTTAGTCGGAAATATGGCTTGTTGTCATTCATCGGAAAGCTCTCACATATGTACAGCTTGCCAATGAATGGCAACAAGCCATATTTCCGACTAAATCCTGAAAAAATACCCGTAATTCAGCTGTGGTTAAGTGGTCAATTACTTTGGACATTACTGTATTATGTATTTTATAATTTATATCTTATTTAAAAGAAAACAAAAAGGTACACGTGGACTTTTATATTTCATCCAGTTTAATGTAGTCACGGTAAGTGTCGAGTTCGCTGCGCTTTCATTCTGGGCGAAATGGCGATTGTGATATGCAACTTTATCGGTAACGCTTCCAATTGTAAAATGATTGGCTACCAGTGCAATACAAATTATTTGTCGTGACCTGGTAAAATGGTCTATCCCATGATTTATTGCCGGTCAGGTTCACCCATGCAAACAATTTATACCTGACCTATTAAGCAACAAGAAAACCATAGTCAGAAATGGTAACGCCACCAAGATCGTATTATTAGCCATAAATATAAATAATAATACAATTATTCTATAAACTAGCTTTCAAATTTTATGCGGGAAATTTGCGTACTTCCATATTTCAAGTTTTCCCGTTTCTCGTGGCATACATTACTTTCATCAAACTGTCTTCTTTATTACACAAGCTGATAGGCCCGACATCACCCGGGCTGTTTCACATCTGCTTTCCGGTGAAAGGTGCGATTTGACCTTCAATTGACTATTTCGAAAGTCAAGGTCAGGTCAGGGTCATGATTTGTCCAGTCCAAAACACCCCCCCCCCCCCGACAAAAGTACCCATAGGTATCAAATTTCGTCGAAATCTATCCGTTTTATCCGAGTTGACCTTTGATTGGCCATATTGAAGGTCAAGGTCAGGCCGAGGTCACGATTTGACCCGTTCAAAACTCTCCTCAGACCAAAGTATCCCTAGTATCAAATTTCGCCGAAATTTGTCCGTTTTACCCAAATTGACCTTGCATTGACAGTTTTAAAGGTCAAGGTCAGGTCGGGGTCACGATTTGACCCGTTCAAAACACTTTCCGGACACAAATACCCATAGGTATCAAATTACGTTGAAATCTATGGAAAGCCGAGGAGGACATGTTGGTTGCTAATTGCTAGATATACGACGCGGTATTTTGAAGGTGTTTCAAACTAGGAGATAGAAGTATTCTGCCTTTCAAATGGCGATGAATTATAGTAGTTTATTCAAATTTTATGGCATAAATTGTTATTAAAACCGTATATACTATAAAAAATTAATGACTCGAAAATTAAGTGGGCCTTTAAACAAAGTCACAATTGCATTTAGGCTCATCTCATACTCGTCCATTCAGCGATATTCTACTGCGCAGTTTGTTATAGCCTCCAGTGTTTATTGAGCGTTATACCCCCAACTGTTATAATTCGCCTTTAGCAGGCGTACTCTTGTCTCAGATTATTGAGATATTAGGTCACACATAATCACATTAAATCGCATCGTAACATAGCAATTGTGTGGGCTCCTTGGCGTGAATATGTAATGAGAAATAAGGTGATACGTAATGACATTAAACTCAAGAAAACCCTCGAAAACAAAACAAAATCACATTTAATGTTTTACGTTATTTCCTTCATAAAAAGAATCTTCGTGATAATGAACCCTCTCGTTACTTTAGAATATAGAATTAACCTTAAAATAAAAAAATCTTTGGAACACAGAACCTTCGGAATAACGAACCTTCTGATTGGTGAACCTTCGGAATAGCGAACATTCAGAGAAATTTCGGAATAGTGGACCTTCGGGATAGTGAACCTTCGGAATAGAGCCATGCCCCCCAATATTCATATTATATGCCCAGAGTTCAAAGGTATGGACCCATAAAATTCTAAACTTGGCCCTTAAAATAATGAACTCCAAATTGGAGCACACACAGAACACCACTTAAGTCAACTGAACCTATGTCATGTCCCAATGCGGGAGGGTCCATATATACCACAACATTCATAGTATATGCCAAGAATTCAAAGGTATGGGCCCACGTAATGACATAAAATCTCAAGAAAACCAGCGAAAACAAAACAAAATCACATTTAATGTTCTAAGTTAAGTTATTTCCTCCTGTATCTGTATCGGTGTGCGCGCATGATCAGTTCGGATGTGAGCGCACACTCCATATAAAGAATCTTTGTGAAAATGAACCCTCTCAAATTAGTCTCAATACTTTAAAATATAGAATTAACCTAAAAATAACAAAAACCTTCGGAATAGAGAACCTTCGGAATAGCGGACCTTCGGGATAGCAAACCTTCATAATAGAAGCATGTCCCCACAATTACACCGGTGACGTAAACACATGTGCCAATCTTAGTTGTACTCTCGTAATTATCGGTACGATGAAACGGTGACGGAATCTGACGAGGTTTGCCGAATGTACAATCACCCAGTGAATTATCGATCGCCCATGCGATACAAAAAAACCAAAAGCAATAAACACCACACTACGGTGGCGTAATAATAGCTTTTGCCAGCGGAGTGCTCTGAATGTGTACTCGCTGAGCGGATTAGTAATTATCCCTGGGGGCGTTACCGATAAAGCAGTCTGTCGCGTCGCCCAATCTTTCGCCCGAGATGACTGCGCTGTGAACTCGACACTTGCCCTGACTGGCTGGCGACCTAAAGCCATAGTATGCCATCCGAGTAGTAGCTAAGATGTATTTAGATAGAATTATCAAAATAATTTGACCGATTCGGGTGTATTTTAAGAGAATCGAGTGGAGAAATCTTGGTGATAATTCCAGAAAATAAAGATGGCGGAGAATCACAATGAAACTACCCACAATTCACCAGGGGTTCCCAATGGGTTACACATTATTTTCAGTCTATCAAATTATTTATATTTTCAACAACAAGTGACTTTAAGTTTACAATTTCAGCCTGTCCTGACTCTATCGATACGATTTATCACATTTTCAAAAACATATTATACACCGGTGACGTTAACTTTACAATTTAAGCATCTACGTGATTCTATCGGTACGATTGAGTAAGGTACAAATACAAATATCCAAGAATACACCAGGGGCTCTCAATGGGTGATATATTATTTTCAGGCTATCAGATTATTTATATTTTCAACAACATATTATTACACCGGTGACTTTAAGTTCTCAATTTCAGCCTGTCCTGGCCCTATGGATACGATTTATCATATTTTCAAAAACATATTATACACCGGTGTCGTTAACTTTACAATTTCAGCATATACGTGATTCTATTGGTACGATTGAGTAAGTTACACAAAATCTCCAAGAATACATTCGTCCAGTCCACCACACAATATCAAAATCACCGAAACTAGATACACCACATGTGGCGTAATAATATTGTGGTAGGGTGGCACGTCATGCGTACATTGGATTCCCTATATCCCGCTATAATATCCCGCTATAATATCCCGCTATAATATCCCGCTATAATATGGATTCCCTATATATCCCGCTATAATATGGATTCCCTATATCCCGCTATAATATGGATTCCCTATATATCCCGCTATAATATCCCGCTATAATATGGATTCCCTATATATCCCGCTATAATATGCATACAATCGAGGCGGGATAAAACATCTCAACATGGTAACCAGTAATCCACACCATTCCGATGGAATGAATTTTAACCGTGCGCAATTGTGGACAAGATAACCCAAGTATCGGAAACTATAGTCACAGAGATGTACCTTTATACATCAACTAAACCACTCGCCAACTGACACAAACAGGCATTGCTATATCCATTCGAATGTATCATTAGAGTAATTTCCCTTTACCTGGTAACAAGTGTTCGGCTTCACGCATAGCAAACGGAGATCTATAATACTCGATTTACGGGAAATCGCATACACTGTTAAATTGCCAGTGCCCATGATATTCGACACGTTCTCCGCGAATCAAAACACGGGTATTATAGGAATCTATAATACAGGGCCCTCAACAGATAGGGCATCTTTAATAATTATATATGATATCAGCCAATCAGGGTTGGGGAGATTACCTACCAATATAATCGATTTTTGTTTTTGTTAAAGATAAAACTCACGTAAAATTACGCGATCTCTGGAAGTTTATTTGGCGACCCAATCATGTTTACTGCATGATTACGATTACTGAAATGTAATCGATTACGCGATTATACAATCACTTTAGTAACATGTAAACGTTGCTTTCGATTACATCTGATTATACAATTTTTAGTTTCCAACCATTTAGATCCCATAGAAATAAATAATTTTAATAAATCAAATTAAGTTATCAAATTGTATTGAAGAAAGCTGTAGCTACCTAAGATGTGCATTGGTACTAGGTTTTCTGATTTGAGGAAGTCGAGCGCATCTTTTAGTGTGACATGACTGGAGGCTCACCATCAATTGTCAAAGTTTGGACTAAAATGGCCATCAGTTTTCCAAACTTAGTGTGGTATCAGGTTGGTATTTTTCTTATACCGTGGAAAGCTTGATGTACAAGTTGGAAAGTTCCAACCCGAGGGGGTGGGTGGGGGGGGTGGGTGAGGGGGTGAGGTGGGTGGGTGGAATGGGTGTGTGAGGGGGTGGGTGAGGGGGTGCAAATAGAATTACGTGAATGGTCTGGTCCAAGGCGGTGTAGTTGGAAATGTCAATGTGCCACCCCTCCCCGGACGCTCTAGCCACGTCCCTACATTTCCTGTTGGTGCACAGGAACTTCCAGAGATCACGTCATTTTATGTGAGATTTATCTCCAACAATTTGACCGATATCAGATAATGATGACTAAGATATGTGTGTCTGTGAGTCACTGTGTCCCCAACATTGATAGATTATAAATATTTATTCGCTCAGCGCATTTTTTGGCTATAACCAGTGGTTATTTCCCAAATTGTCCGGGCCATAACAATTATTAAGCGCCCTGAGTGTATTGACATTGTTACGGGCTGTAGCATATAATTGAAAGGCTAAACTGAGCGTTTCATATAATGGGGACAATGTTTCGTTTACATTTCGGTCATAACCACCACTTCAATATTTTACTTCTCATATTACTGCCTCCATTGAAGTTTTATTTACGTCGCTGAATGTGCGTGGGAGGATGATAAGTCTACACGTTTTTTGTCCCAATTACATAGATGAATACTTTCGATTACGTGCTCGGTATCTTGTCGTGATACTAGTATTTTCTAAATTTTATATTATACAAGACAACTTGTCATATCTAATTTCCACTATATAATAGATAATAATATACACTACAATAATAGATTATAATACAGTGCTAAACTAATGGTCTAATACAACCGGGTGATGAATGCGTCATGCAATACCGCATGCACTTTATCACGCATGCAATCTGAACGGATCGGCATTTTATTTCAATGTAAAAACGGAAATGGCAGAGGTGTTGAGATTCTACCAGATGGTCACCGGCAAATGCAACTGTTTGACTAAGGATCGGAAAAAGTTGTGTATGACCCACATACGTGAGTAAAGGGGGATGCCCAATGACACTATATATGTGACCCGCCATATCAAATCCAGTCTTATATATGCGAGTCGACCATAGGTCGCCTCGCATATATAAGAGAATGCATTGGCCTGACAATTTTTTACAATTTTAATAATTTTTTCTTGTATTCTTTAACAATTTTATAATTTCACCCATACAGAGCCCCAGACAAACATGAGCAGACGACACTCTTCTATATGCTTCTATATATGTGTGGGGTTCCCTGCAGGGTAATGGATGTTTTTTTTTTATGTCCTAAAAATTGTAAGAAACATTTATTTAAAAAAAAATGATAAAAAATTGTTAGGCCAATGCATTCTCGTATATATGCGAGGCGACCTATGGTCGACTCGCATATATAAGAGAATGCATTGGCACAGGGTAAAAAAAATCCCGACTTACGACTGGATTTGATATGGCGGGTCACATCATTTCTTTGTGTATGAGCATTATATAGGTGAGAGGCCATTAGCGGAAATGGGCGAGTTAATACACATTCGTTAATAAGGTATTGGTATATACCATTGGAAAGCTTATGCATGGAATGTCAATTATTAGCACCGGTAGTCCTGTTGTAGTGAGAAAAAGTGGTAAGATAATATAGACATTATTGTTGTCACGAAATAATATTTTTGTGGGGAAAATGGAAAAATGTCATATATATAATATAATTGATCTGGGTAAGATTAGTTTATATACATATACATATGGGGGAGGGTCCAACACAATGTGGTGTCATGTGTTATGTTTATAAGTCAATATCACACTTAAAGGTCAAGGTCATTCGGGTAAAGTTGAAAAATGTCATTTTCTCACATCAAAACATGCACATAACAATAACATTTATATATTCAGCTTTTTCTTTGATATATAGTGTCTGCACCAATGAATATGATAAGCCCTATTCGTTTTATACGACCTCAATTGACGGCAAATTGTGTGATTTATTTTTCAGGATTGTGGGAAGCGATCTCGAAATCAAGCAAGTTTGCATCCAAAAGAATTATTAAACTAATAAATTTCGAAAGAGAACACCATCAATGTTTCGATGACAACAGACTTCTGCACAGCCTGATGTCCCGAACTAGAAATCTTCAATGTTACCGTTATCTACCCCTATACATGTATATGCCTAACAGATTTGGATGCTAATGACAACATTGAAAATAAAGAAACGAAATAAAATTGACAACAAGAATGAAATGCATGAAATTACTCATATGTGGCCACGTTTCATGGATGCTATGACATATGAGTTCCATGAACTGTCGTCTATCTCAGTAGAGAATGCACGTGCATTCCAAAACCGAGACATGTACAAAACGTCAGTACATTATAATTCCAACCGTGAACATTCAGCGACCGATAAACCACAGACATTTTCCAGAGGGCACTAATCATTATCCCACCCCTGGTGGATATCCTCATTCAAAATTTGTCACTTGACACCCCCCCCCCACCAATAACATTATTTGTGTATTGATACCATGTAGCAGGATAATACTACAACAGAAGGCTCTTTGTTGTCACATTCCACACGTTTCAATGCTCTCTATGGGACATAATTATATCACTTTAATAAGGGTGCGTTCATACACTGTGAAATATGACTGGCATTATTTCACGCAATTCGCCACAGCAGGCAATAAATAATATGGGTGACATTCTACCTATAACATGCCTTTACCCACTGCTCTCTCTAGGACATAATTCTATCACTTTAATACGGGTGCGTTCATACACTGTGAAATATAACTGGCATTATTTCACGCAATTCGCCACAGCATGCAATAAATAATATGGGTGACATTCTACCTATAACATGCATTTACCCACTGCTCTCTCTAGGACATAATTCTATCACTTTAATAAGGGTGCGTTCATACACTGTGAAATATAACTGGCATTATTTCACGCAATTCGCCACAGCATGCAATAAATAATATGGGTGACATTCTACCTATAACATGCATTTACCCTTCGTTTACTACATAACTGCAATGAGAAATATGGTATTCATTATGTTAGTCTACAACTGACGTTTCCTCCAAATTAGCCGTCAAATGTCTGGCAAGAATCAATCATGCAACAACACGTGATATGACCTAGCTTTAAAGGTACTCAATCCGATCAAACGCCTCTAAATTACTATTTCTTTGGTTTCGGGGGTAAACAAATATTTGATTCGAGTCGAGTTTTCAAAGCTCAGAGTGATCAGGTATCGATTTTTGTTATTCTCGAGATCTGTAATAATATGTGAAACACGTGGTCAAACGGAGGGTCTCTGAAAAAATTGCGGATGAAGATGGATAACTTTAAAATCAAGTGGTAATACGGTGAAATTTCGTGATACCTTAGTGATAATACGGCCATATTGTTGTTGTTTATCTTTATGGTATGGGAACCGTCTGATCGGATTGAGTACCTTTAAGAAGTTATAAAATAATCGACGACACATATACTGTACTTTCAAGCACTTATCACTCAAAGGTGGGCAATAGACAGACATTGGTGAAGGATTGCACGAAAATTATTCAGCTGCCTATACGTAGCCGAAGGCTCTGCAATGCATGCTTATTACATAATTATACAAGTAGTTCGTGTCATATTGTAAGTTATAAGGGTACAAGAACTCGAAATAAATAAAAGGAGCAATTTTACAGATGAACAACCGGTAACGCGGTTTATTTTATCGATTGGTTAGTGCTACGATCAGGTTTGCCATAATTACCTTTAATGCAAAAGGCTATGTTCCATTTAAGTTGGTATCATGCCCGGGGACGTGGCGAATGTATCCTGATTTAAGTTGGTATCATGCCCGGGGACGTGGCGAATGTGTCCTGAGTGGGGATGTCCACTTCAGGATTTCTTATTGCACCGTTTGAGTTCCAATTGTTCGACTGGCCAGCCCCAAGTGTCCAACTTCATTCAAATTGACATTTACCCCCACCCCCTCTTGAGTTTGAATATTTTAACTGGAACTCACATCGACTAGGACTGTTTATTTTTCTGAATTTCCCACGAAAATCTCCAAAATATGACAATATTCTATATCATATATATATAAATATCAAATTTCAATCATACTCTACGAGTTTAGAATCTAGATTTTTCAACTGGATGCAGCTAACGCTCTGAGTTTCAACGATTCACACTACTGTTTTTATAACGATTCACAGTACTGTTTTTATAACGATTCACAGTACTGTTTTTATAACGATTCACAGTACTGTTTTTGGACCATATTGCGTGTTGAGACGTCCCAGTTGGAAATTCTAGACTCTAAACTAGTAGAATTTTATTTGAAATTTGATATTTTCAACTGAAAAATTGTAAATATTTAAATGTTTTCGTTGAGAATCCAAAAATATTCCTACTCGATGGGATTACCAGTTAGCAGATTCTAACTAAAGGGGGTGAAAGTCAAATTTGAATGGTAATTGGAAGTTTGGGGGCTGATCATCGAACAATTGGGACGCAAGTGGAAATCATCAAGTGGACCCCTTCGTGACGTCCTGTGGTAAGGGCTATGATAAAAAATATATATGTTACATCGCCGTCAGCATTAATTGTAGGTAACTCTTGCTGTCGAATATTCAGAAAAAAGTCGTTCAAATTCTGACGTGTGGTTAACATGCTTACTTCCTGGAGGCTCAGTTTGAAAATTTAGAGTCATGTGCTGCGACCTCTAGATGGTGTAATTGGTAGGCCTATGGCCGAGCATATCTTATTATGGATGCATTGAGGTGTGACACGCCCTAACAGCCATGCCCTGCGTGTTCATCATGTTCATTGGAGTTTTAGCATAAAAACTTGTTATACTCCAGCCTGTATACTCTGGTAAAAAAAAATTCAGTGAGAAATTAAGATGTCACACGGTCATCGTAGTTCTGGTTGCGACCCTGCACAACCTGAGTGTAGAACTAACCAACCGATAGCATATACAGTATTACAGGTTGTTAATCTGTTTAAACTGAAAAATAATATGTATAACAAAATTATTAATATGTCAAAACAAATTATTAATCTGTTTAAACAGATTAGTCAATCTGTAAATATATATATTAGTGTTCTTTTAAAACAGATTAGGTCATTTTAATCAGTGCAAACAAATTGGTAATCTGTATAAACAGATGACTAAATTGTTTAAACAGATTATTAACTCAGCATAATAAATGACATATAAACAACCAACATTTAAAATAAATGTGAAAGTATGTCTGGGTCCCGCACATCTTATGTTAGATCAAAACTGAACTATTTATACCATTGTGATTATGACAAAATTTTGTAAATTTAAATTTTGAATCCATTTCATCGTCTAACCAAGCACGAAAGAAAATGCACGTCAATGTATGTCCCTTTAATACACGGAATATACTGACCTGCGTCTGTTAATCTTTTTTCCAAAACGATTATGAGATAGTTACTAAATCTAACATATGTTATTGAAACCGCCCACTGAACGACGAAATGTCGATATGTGGTGATACATACGTTACACACGCCATATAGTACACTACACGTGTATTTGAATATATATCGATTGTTGTTGTTTATATAAAGGACCGAATTTCTTAACCGTGAATCATACTGATAAAGGTGGCCTTGGTCCGATATTAAAAAGAAACACTTCAACAATGGAATTCTTCCATTGATAACGAGCTCTACTGCGCTGAATTAAACGGGTATTCCCCCCTATTGAAATATAAAGTTTAATGAATGGCAGGGCCGTATAGGCGCGGCCTATATATAAGAGTGTGTGCATATGTGGTCTAATTTTACTAATGCAACTATATGGGTACGTGCATACGCTGGCAAGTTTGCACGGTGTGTTTTGCGGGCATTTTCTCACGGAAACCCCAAATGGTGCCAGAATACGAAAGGCAACATGCATATACAATGCATATTTTACCAAGTCTAACGTCATGAAAAGTAAACTTTCCGTAGTTCCACATGTAATGATGATACTAACCCATTGCCTTAAAATACATGTATGATTCATTCTTGCACGATTATTGCATGCTATTTCTACATGCAAATTTCGATAACAGAGCTACTAGTTGAACTACATTGTTTTTACTTCCCATGTAGTTAGGGGGGGTGGAAAAAAGTTTTTTCCGGACACGTATGCCGGGGTGGGTGGGTGGTCGATAGGACCAACAAACAATTTTTTCCGCAACTCAAAAATATTTTTCCTGCAAGTCTTTTTGACTGTTTTTGCAAAGAGTTTGGCTTAAAACACATATATATGTCAATATTAACATAAATGACATATTTCATGATGATCAGACAAAGAGTATAGCCTGTAGCCCATGCTAATGGATTTAATTTTGAAATCCAAGATGGCTGCTGGCAGCCATGTTTTTTTTTACCGAATGACCCCAAAATGACTTGTTCCTATTTACATGTCAATATTAACATCCATGACTAATAGTATGCACATAAATTCATATACAGCTGTTTACAGTGAATTTTCCCCCGCAAATCTCTGTTTTAGTGTTAAAAGGGGGTGGGTGTCAAAAAATGGACGGAAAAAACTGCCGAAAACGGAAAAATAAATTGGACGCGGGGGTGGGTGCATCCCAACAAGGGTCGAAAGTCAAAAATCAGCATACGTGCCTGCAAATTGTTTCCGACTCCCCCCCCCCCCCCCCTGTACGTGCCTGCAAATTGTTTCCGACCCCCCCCCCCCCCTGTACGTGCCTGCAAATTGTTTCCGACCCCCCCCCCCCCTGTACGTGCCTGCAAATTGTTTCCGACTATGTAGTTATAGCTGTGTAACAGATACATGTTATAAGCATTTGTGCATTCGGTTTCTGGTTCATTATAGCTTTCTATACCGATCTGCCTGCAAAATAATTAATGTCTGGAAAATTTGCCAGTGTATGAACGTACCTTAAACAGGCTAAATATGTGTTATAATAATGCTTAGGGTACGTTCATACACTGGCAAGTTTGCACGGTATGTTTTTGCGGCATTTCGTCATAGAAAAACACATGGTGCCAGAATATGAACGGAAATATGCACATAACATGCATCTTTACCAAAGCAAACGATATGAGAAGTAAAATTTATGTAGTTCCACTCGTAACGATGCTACTGTAATTTGCCTTCAATTACCTGTATGCTTTATTTTTGCGAGATAATTGCATGTTATTTACAGGCAAATTCCGCTATCGTCGCTACAGGTGCAACTACAGAGATTTTACTTCGCACGTAGTTAGCTGTGGTACAGTTGCATCTTATATGCTTGTTTCAGTTCATATGCTGGCACAATATCGTTTTCTACGACAAAATGCCTGCAAACCATACAGTGCAAACTTGCCAGTGTATGAACGTATCCTAAACAGGCTAAATATGCATGTGTTATAATAATGCTTAGGGTACGTTCATACACTGGCAAGTTTGCACGGTATGGTTTGCAGGCATTTTATCGTAGAAAACGATATGGTACCACAATATGAACGGAAACAATCATATAAAGTGCATCTGTGCTATAGCTAACAACATGCGAAGTAAAATCTCCGTAGTTCCACTAGCTATAGTATCGATGCTACCGAAATTTGCCTGTAAATATCATGCAATTATCTCGCAAGAATAAATAATGCAGGTGTTTGAAGGCAAATTCCAGTAGCACTGTTAGGGTGGATACACACATGCATGTAATCTCTGTATGTAAAATATATGTAAAATACATGTATTTTACATGGCCACACCAATAATTGACAACATTAATCACCTGCGCGCGAGCGGTTCATTGTTAACAGGCCAGACAAGTGAGTAGTCAAACTCTCTGCTATCAGGACATTTAAGGCCAGTCCAAAACATGTCTTCTCTTACGGATGTGGAAAGTCTGTGTGATATCTGACATTTTATTAATGCACATCACCAGAAGCGACACATCTGGTGTATACAGGCTTGATATAGAACATTTCGACCATGATGCTTGCTTGGCGTGGGGTTTCGAAAGCTTCAAATCGCTAAGTGACTTAGTTGAATGTATCGGTCGGAATAATCTGGGCAAGAAGGTACAATATACGTTTTACTTAAATAGCTCAGAGTTAACCACCCCGTCTGGTAGCTTTCGGGATCATATATATCCACAAGTCAGGAAATCCTGATAATATTGGCCCCATGTTGGGGATCATAGCCCCTGGGTTGGGGAACTCCTGGGGCCATCATCGGTATACAAATCAAGAGAAGACTGACAATGATTTAAACAGAAAGTCCAACATTTGGGTTATCGCGCGAACAATTATTCTAAGCGGCCTGACGACTTCGTTCAGTCAACGGTTCTCTGCACGCTCAGAGCTTGGCTCACTGTGGTCAAACATAGCCGCAATGATTGACTTGTCAACGGACACATAGTACATGGTCTGTATGATCCATGTTTAAGCCCCAGTCACACCGAGCGTTCGCATGCCTCTCGTTCGAAAAATGGGGAAACGAAGTTACTTGCGAGCAGAACGTGTAAGAAACGCAGTTAAACGCACTTGAACGTAGTTGAACGAACACCTAAAAATCGTGCGAGTTGAAACTTCAAACTGTTTCAAAGTATTGCTCGTTCTGGAAAAAATAATCCATACGAGCAAAACGTAAAAGTAACGTATCATGAAAGAGTCTTAAACGAGATATAAACGAGAAACAACGAAATGCAACGAGCCATGCGTGACTTGAACGAGTAATGATTTGTCGGTACGTTTGTGTTTCGTATGTATTGAGTATTGCACGTTTTGACTCATTCAAGTACGTTCATATTTCGTTCATATTTCTGTTTTTACACTCGTTCTGACTGCTGTCAAAGAATCTCGCATTACTCGTATTAAATGCGTATGTGTCGTTTTTATTTCGTTCCTATTTCGTTGGTGTCTCGCATGGTACGAATGAACTGTGTTTTGTGTTTTTTTACTCGCTCGGAGTCTCGCAGGTATCTCGCATAGCTCGCATGTATTTCGCATGTGTCTCGCATGAGTCTCGCATCAATCTCGCACAGTGGGGTCGTTTCTTTTGGCTCGCAGCCTTCGTTAGACTCTCATTGGCTACGCTTGGATCACGTGTTTCTGTCGTTCGAATCTGGCATGTATAAATACAAATACGTTTCCCGTTATTTCATATTGTATTTGAAATTCAACAACACTACAGCAGATTTCTTTTTGATAGTTTACATTCTGTATTAACATCTCTGGATACTATGGGTCCAAAGAAGACCACCAAAACCGCAAAACACACCACCAAGAGAGCCCCCAAGGCCAAACGCCAGAAGGAGGTGGTTGAACAAGAAGAATCCACCATGGAGGTTGATGTCAGTACCAGCCCAGCTCCAGCAGCTGACACCAGCAGGATCCAACCTTCTCCTCCTGTCGAGGGCCAAGACGGCAGTGAGGGTGACGAAGAAGATATAACCCCGGGACAGCCCCAAGAGCCAACCCAGCCAACAGACACTTCCAATAAAGGTAGGTTTTTGTAATTGTTTACTTTTTTATTATGTGTACTAATCAATTTTTCGGAAATATTAATTTTTTATTTAATTTTCACTTATAGTATTCACATTTATCTGTATTTAGGCAAAGGCAAGGGCAAGAAGCGTGCTGTCCCTGTGCACCTGTCAGAGGAACAAGAGGAGCAGCTCATAGTATGGTTAGAGGACCACCCCATGCTTTGGAATTCTGGCAGCAAAGCATTCAAGAACAAGGAGGAGAAAGCTGCCCTTTGGGAGTTGAAGGGAGCAGAATTGGGGATCAGTGGTAAGTTCAATTCAGTTGTATTGAAAAATACTTTACATATCGATGATAACGTTTATTTCTTTTTTGTCAAACACACAAAAAAAATGATGAATTATCTATTATTTTCTTTAGGAGATGATGTCCAAAGATGGTACAAGAATATACGATCACAGTTTGGGAAATTAACCAACCTCCCCTCAGGGTCAGGCGCCCAAGTCCTTACAGAACGTCAGGAGTGGGTAGTACAGAAATGCCGCTTTATGTCTGGGAAGATCGGGCGAATAACTAAGAGACAAGGTTGCAAAGTAAGTATATAAGTTATATTGTTAAAAAATAAAAAATAAAATTAAATATGACCTGCCGTACTAGTAAAATTGTCAATATTGAGATATTTGTAAGTAAATCTTAAAATATTTAAGATTTTCAAATAATTGTTATAGAAGTATACTTTTAGAAATATATATATATAAAATATAAATATAAATATAGATATAAATAGAAATATAATATAAATATAAATATAAATATAGAAATAATTTTTATAGAAGTACAGTAATGCAGGACTGTACAATTGAATAGAAAGTAATTGATACTTATCATATTTTATAATTATAATATAATTTGTATTTCCAGCTCAAATACAGCTACCAGGAAAGGAAGAGTGTTGGGTCTCAACAAGGCACGAGCGGCACCTCAACCAGCACGCAACCCACCAAAGCCACCCAGGAGAGTGTAGCTACTCAAGACTCTCCATTCAGTCAACTGAGCGACAGCGATGGGGAAGGGGAGGATATGGAAGCCAGTCAACCACCCACACAACCCCCCAACCCACAAACTGGGGCTGATGATGACACCCAACCAAAACCAGGAACAAAGAGGCAAAGACGTTCCGCAATCCAGGACAAAAAAGATGAGGAACTCGCCCGAACTCTCATGAGAAACGTGCAAAAATCGCAGCAACTTCAGGGGCGGCTAAGTACAATGCTGGAGACCTTAACGAAGCAAGCCCAGTCACCACGCCTCGCATTTGGGAATTACATCACCAGCCAACTTGAAAGCATCGACCAGTCTTTCTGGCTTGCGTATCAAAATGAAGCCTTCCAACTCCTCGATAAATACATGCGTAAATCACAGAATATTGCAAATTTCACCACACCCAGGACATCACTCTTTCAGCCCATATCAACAGCACAACAGGGCAGCCGCAGACAGCTATCACCACCTGTCCGTCCACAAAGCTGCGATGCTATGATAGAATTACAAACACCAGTAAGCTGGGGAGATGATGGAGCGCCACAGGGACCCACCGCCACACCTGTCCTCCACACACCCGAAGTGCACATGTCAAATATATCTGGGGTCTCCAGTTTTTTGTATAACCAAGCAATAGTGACCACCGCCAGTAGTGTTGCAGAGTCAACAGTCCCAACCACAGTAGGACAGTCATCTTCGTCATATTACCAGGAATACCCCTCTCAAAATATTGTGTCAGTACAACAACTTGAAACACCTCAACCAAGTGTGCCTACTTGTGTGCCATCTTCTTCTTTTACTGGAATGCTGAATGAGGATACTATTATCGTGTCAACTACCTCAACAAATACAAGTAATCAGTATAGTCAGTCATTCATGTGAAGTCGTGAAATGTTTGAAAGAAACCTCATCAACTAAGCTGCTTATGAAGTCAATTATCATCTCAATGACAATAAGAATGTTGACATGTATAACACGTAGAATAAAACGAAATGTTGAAATTAAAGTTTATAATTGAATTGAAATTGAAAATGTCATTGACTTGTATTCTCAAAGTAAACTCAACTGATTTGGAAATGAAATCCCAAATACAATCTAAAATATATTTTTTTTATTTTTCGAACGAGATTTAGTCGCCCAAGTCCTTACATAACATCCACTCTCCACTATACCAGCCAAATACAAGTTCAATTTTGAGGGAAAAAAAATTAACCCTTTGAACCCGACAGACCGGTTTAACGGTCTGCTGACTTGTTGTACCACTGACGTAGTGTTCACAAACAAACAAGTGAGTTTGAAGGGTGGAGCAATTAATATATTCCAGCTAACGCCAAAGGGCGGTAGCTTGAAGATACTAATTGTTGTACCCTTCCAACTCACAATGGACTGCTGCATTTTATGTTATCGATAGGTGAATGGATATACCATATCAGAGATGCAGGGGTCAAAGGGTTAAATAGGTAATCATATTTTAATTCGAAAACCAACAAAATCAATTTATTTAAACATTCACTACAAACTTATTTAATACTGACAAAAGACAAACTGAAGACTTTTTCTGTTTCAGTTTAATAACAATTCACTTTATACACAATACTGGTACAGTGTTCACTGAAGTAAGTTCTACTAGTTCTAGCTCTTTCAGTCAAATAACAATACAGTTCAATTGTTTAAAACCATTTGATTCTGCCATGGAACTGAACCTGCTGGAGAATTGTAGTAATGTTTCAAAAGCAGTCTCTGAACCTTTGCATGCTTGTTGGCTGTCTTTCCACGTAGTGTTACGGTTATATCATCCAAATTGGCCCCACGCCTCCAAGCCCCGGGAATCACATTATGGTCGGCATCCTCTCTGTCTATCAGGTCAGTGTGCAGAGCTGGGTATCTCAACCTGATAATGTTGTGCAGCACACAGCAGGCCATGGTAATAAGTGCCACAGTTTCATGATCTTGTAACATTGTAGTCAGGAGACAGCGAAATCTGCTCACCAGTATACCAAATGCATTTTCTACTACCCTTCGGGCCCGAGAAATCCTGTAGTTGTATATTCGTTCTTCACAAGTCAGGTTGCGATGTCCAAAAGGCTTCATCATTCTCTTTGATAATCCAAAGGCATCATCCCCAATCAAGAAAAAAGTAATGTCCACATTATCGCCTGGAAGTGCCTGATCTGGTGGAAGACCAATAGAGTTGTTTTCCAAAGCTTCCTTGATGTCAGAGTGGTTGTAAATCTGGGCATCAGAACAGGCTCCTTTGGCACCAGCATCTAGCCAAATGAATTTGTAGTCAGCATCAACTATAGCCAACAACAGGATTGAATGATATCTCTTGTAGTTGAAGAAGTGGGATCCAGCATTGTTTGGTTTTCTTATTGCCACATGTTTACCATCTATAGCCCCAATGGTATTCTCACAGTTCCATCTGGTTGAAAATAGTTCTGCAACTTGCCTCCATTGCTGTGGGGTATGAGGGGTGGAGATGACATCATCTTTATATTCATCACAGATTGCCTGGCAGACTTCTTTCACAACACCAGATATAGTAGTGTGGGCTACACGGAATGCATACATCAGACTGTGGTAACTCTGGCCTGAGGCAAGGTACCTGAGTGTCATGGCAATCATCTGCCCTGGCTCCAGTGGTTTTCTGTAGTTGTTACCAGCTCTTTGGATCCTGGGCCCCACTCTGTGCACCAGTTCATTAAAAAATGCAGGATCAATTCGGATGTAATTCTTATAACCAGCTGGATCTTCAGTTTCTAACTCTGCCATGAGCTTCTCATACTGGCCATGTTGTACACGTCTTTGCAGCCAGGGCCTCACCCACACAGTTCTGTCCCTCCTTCTTCTTCTTCTTCGTCTTTGCTGGATCAAGTTATGGACTCCAGCAGCATTCTGTAAATCATTGGCATTTAATTGAAGTGCTGCATTCATTAGCTGAAGCTGTTGAAGTTGATGAATATTTGCCATTTTATTTCAAAATTTTAGAAAAAAGAAGGAACAATATCTCTGGCTATGTAGAAAATCGGAATACAAATGATGCAAATCTGCTGCCCAGCAGCTATATATATATATATATGGATCCAGAGAACGAGATGAAGCGAAACACAAACGAGACAAAAAACGAGGGCAACGTGCAGATCGAGAGAACAGCGAGTTAGAAACGCAACGAACGTACAGAACGAGTTACACGAGAAACGAACGTATCACGAGCGAGACAAGAAACGAGTATAAACGTAATAAACGAGACAAACGTAACAAAAACGTAACAAAAACGTGATTCAAACGTGACACAAACGTAATAAAACGATAAAAACGAAATACATACGAGATACGACCGAAATACAAACGAGCCAAACGTATCTACCAAAACGAGACTGCAACTGACTATAAACGTAATAACAACCAGACGAACGTAATTCGTAAGTGATACAAACGTAATTACACGTGACAGAAACGTGAAAGCGGACAAAATTGCTACATTTCACCCGAAACGAGCCAAAACGTGCATTTCTGTAAAATTTCACCAATTTTCACAAACGAGCGCCAACGAGCAAAACGTACTTTTGGTGTGACTGGGGCTATAACGCCAAATACACGATAATTACAGAGATTACATGCATGTGTGTATCCACCCTTACAAGTGGAACTATACATAAATGTTACTTCTCGTGTCTTTCGCTTTGGTAAAGATGCATGTTATGTGCACGTTTCCGTTCATATTCTGTCACCATGTGGTTTTCAATGACGAAATGTTCGCAAAAACATACCGTGCAAACTTGCCACCGTATGAACGTAGCCTAAACAGGCTAAATATGTGTTATAATAATGCTTATCGGGCGTCAGTGGGATATGTGTGACTGATTGCGTGTTGTCGTTTCAAATGTTGAGAGGAATTCAAGTACGTATATGTATGGTTTCAGAGGGAGCATCGGCAAAAATGAAAAAATCAATAAGATCGTGTGTATTGGTTCATTCTGATAAAGGCGGCCTTGGTGCGATATAAAAAAAACACTTCAACAATGGAGTTCTTCCATTGATGACCTGCTATATTCTGTGCTGAATTTAATGGGTATTTCCCTGTTCGAAATATAAAGTTGAATGAATGCTGTATATACATATGCTTCTTGGCAGGAAAGACGTGTATGTTGTATACATTTATCGCGTTATGTTGTCCAACTTTACTGCATGTAACACAACTATAAACAGACTAAATATGTGTTATAATATTGCTTATCGTATGATAATGCGGTATGGAAGATATGGTGTCTGAAATCAATCATAAATATTAAAAAGCAAGCCGTGGTGAGTTCCATGCAGTTGAGGATCAAATCATTTGAAATAGAAATTTTGAACTGGTAATAATTTAAAGGAACTCAATCCGATTCGATGGTCCCCATATAATCAATATTAATCATATTCCAAAAACAACGACATTTTTATAAATGCCGCTTCAGTTATCAAAATCGATTCATTGCCCAAAAATAATGCTAACCACTGTCAACTCTGGTATAAAATTGCCCGAAACGTGTTATTTATCAACATTTTGTCCAAAAAAAGTTTGCCTTATTATCAATACAAACCAACTTTATTTTAGAGTTATCCATCTTCATCCTCAATTTGGTCCGAGACCATCGGCTCTTCGACTTTTTCTGGGCCACTTATAAGTCTCGATGGTGAAAAATAGTATATTTCAAAAATCGATATCTAAGAACTCTGAGCTTTGATAGATGTGTTCCTCGTCTGAGGACATCATTCTGCTTTGGCTTCATCTTCTCGGGAAACTATCTTTATTTATCAAATTAACAAGTTTTTTTAGTTTCTTTATAAACTTCTTCAGAAAGTATCTTTTTGTTTCCTCTCTCTCTCTCTCTTTTAGTTTAGTTTCTCTATATCCACAAATTGGCAGACGACACAATACATAATCGAGGTGCCCGTGGGTGCACATCACCATCTTCACCACCACTAGCACTATCATTCACATATCACATGGTTGCGCGATATAGCCATGCTGGTACCAATGATAATATATAACCCACAATGATACAATAATATTATGTCTGTATATGATGTGTTTTACAAATACAGAACAGCGTACGTGCATGTACCGGTGCGCCGCCCCACCCGATGGGAGTTAAAGATGGATTATCTCTTTAAATAACAAATTTGAAATAGTTTCGTGGGTATAAATTAATAAATATGAACTGAAGACCCCTGTCCGGAAAGGCTTCTATCAATTAATATTGATTTTATTTCGAATATTTTATTGGGACCGTTTATTTGTCTATTTTTAGAACAGACCATTCGGGTGATACCATATAGCGATATAGAGCATTATGTTGTTCCTATGGCTACGTACCGAACGTAAAATGTCCCAGATTGATTGATTGTATTGTTTTATTCCATAGTTATAAGCGATAATGAGTATAATTAACGTTTATTTGCGACAAAATTACACAATAAAATTTCTGGTCTCTGTTAACAGTAACCACTATTGATCGTTAGCTAAACAACCACACCTTTTTAGACCAGAAAATATTCGGAAAAAAATTAATATTAATCGATAGGAGCATTTTCGGACAGGAGTCTTCGATTCAGATCTAATATTTTATACCCCGGTAATTATATAAAACATGTTTACAAAGAGATAATCCACCTTTATATCTTGTATTCTATCTGCGCATTCGCACAATGTTGTAGTTCTACGATTATGTTGGAGCACCCTCTGATCTCTATGGTATAACCTTTTAATTTAAGGCCAAATTAAAGAACGCCCTTATCGCTGCCATGTGGGTGTGTATGGGCTTTGTAAAAACGTGCATGGTTTATCTAAGGTGTAAATTAAGATATTTTGTCGAAATAAATCATAGCAGCCATTGTCCTCCAGATCAGGGACGATATTATAATAAACTGTAACATTATAACTCTTTAATATCAAGCTTTGGGCCCGAGCTGGACCTTGAAGATGTAGTTCTAATATTTCCACTGTCCTGATGAAGGTCCAGCTCGGGCCGAAAGCTTGACATTAAAGGTACTCAATCCGATCAGAGGGTCCCATCTCAACAGATTCCAACAACAACAATCCGATCAGAGGGTCCTATATTACTATTTCTTTGGCTTTGGGGGTAAAATAAATTTGATTCGAGTCGAGGAACCCATCAAACAAAGCTCAGAGTTATTAGATATTGATTTTTGAAATTTGTTATTTTCTCGAGATGAGTACTAATAATTGCATTCAATTTCGTAATCTGCTCGAGATGTGTACACCAAAACACTATTCAAACAGACAAGGATGGATAACTCGAAAATCAAGTGGTAATAATAACGCAATTTTGACTGTGTTCTTGGCCAGAAAGTATTCCCGATAATGAAAAATAATAGATTTCTAAAATCGATATCTAACAAATCTGAGCTTTGATGGGTGACTTCCTCGACTCGAATCAAATATTTTTGACCCCCGAAGCCATTGAAATAGTAATTGAGAGGAGTTTTATCGGATTGAGTACCTTTAAAGAGTTATAATGTTGCAGTTTATTTTCAGATTTTTTTTTTTAAATTCTTCACAATCTGGGAACTTAAATCTGTGTCTAAGCAGCAAATTCCAACATTCGTTTTGGTATTTTTCCCAAAGTTATCAGCAAGCTATATATTATATTAATGAGCTAACCCAACAAGTCATCTCTGACAGTAATAACTGGATATCAAAGAGATTGTTTAACCCTTTACCCAACAAACCGGCCAAAACCGGCCAAATAAAGCTTCAACAGCCTAAAATATCTTCGGTCTGTCTCAATAAAACCATACAAATATGGATATCATTGGAAACGGCTCCTTGACCACATTGTGATAGTTACAGTTATGCCCTGTGCCAATGCATTCTCTTATATATGCGAGTCGACCATAGGTCGCCTCGCATATATAAGAGAATGCATTGGCCTAAAAAAAATCTTTTTTTAACACTTTTTACCATTTTTTCTTATATTCTTTAACAATTTTATAATTTTTAATGTGTTAAGCCAATGCATTCTCTTATATATGCGAGGCGACCTATGGTCGACTCGCATATATAAGAGTATGCATTGGCACAGGGCCGTTCTGTTGGGTAAAGGGTTAAGGAGATATTGCCGTTCAAATTTCAGGAGCGATATATCAGATCTATTAGCAATATCAAGCCATAAAACTGTTATTGCGTTGGAGATAGCCAATTTGGAATTTACTTTTCGCGGATATCTCTAATTACATCACATATCACGGATATCTCTAATTACATCACATATCACGGATATCTCTAATTACATCACTTATCAGTAGAAGATGATACTCGCATATAATGCTGCGTGTATTTAGTGACCTATTGCGATCACCGGGTGCGTGATATAGAAGTGAGAAATTACTATGTATAATTTAGTACATGAAAGATATTTCGAATCGCTTAAAGATGCACCCACGGTTCCACACTCCAGTTACAACAACATAAACAAAATATCATTTAACACCATTTTCTGCATTAAATGAAAATATTGTTGAAAATAAAATAGTACATATGAAATAGACCTATTAATTCTAAAGAAAATCCTTTTGTTATTGAAAATATATTAAATCATTTTTGGTGTCCCTCTAATACTTCAAGATGGTATGAAATAAATGCGTAGATATTCAATATCAAACAAAATGGCGTCTTTAATTGGGCACTTTTCGTTCCAAACGTGTTACTTTATACGCTATAGAATCCACGGTGGGGAATAACTTGGTTTCGAGGTTGGTGAGTACCACGCATTCAAAATGTGCAAACGGACAAAAACATAATATATGGGGAACTGACACAAAACATAGCATTTTGACTGTTACGAACATATGCTATAGTTTATTTTTAAAACAAGTTGATACCTTATTTGTTCGGAAATACTCAGTAGTTTTCTATAACATTCTGACCAAAGTTGCCAGTCGGAGGTTCGTGCAACACACCAGTCCATACATCTAGGATAATCCTTCGACTGACAACTTTGGTCAGAATGTTGGAGCAAACAGCTGTTAGTTTGGACACAAATTGGGTATCAGCTTGTTTGAAAAATAGTATAACATATGCTCGTAGCTGCCAAAATACTAAGTAATATATCATTATCATATTTTATTACCCTTTTCCTCGTTTCTGGTCGCGTTTGCGATCGCCTCGGCCATTTTGAATGCGTGATACTCATCAACTCGAAACCACGTGGTTCCCCACCGTGGAATCTAAATAAAAAGTTAAATATGTTTCGTAAAAATTATCCTGGAACCCTGAATACATCATTAAACACACAGGGAGCCTCGCACAGATGGAAGCATGCACTATGGAGTGTCGTCTGTTCCAGTCTATGTGGGGCTCTCTATGGGTTAACTAATTAGCCTGGAACCTTGAGTGCAGCTTTAATATTAAGATTAATATTAAGATTATTGTTGCACGCATTGACTTCCGCGTAAGACCAGCGAGTCAGCGGCCAATATTCAGAAAGACCAACGTGGAACAAGAATTTATGTGACATGTCAAACATCGCGAGATTACTATGGCCTCTAGATAAGAAGAATCGGGTATTCAAATGACCCTCTGATATGAAGTACTCGTCATGGATGTAAACCCGAACGTGTGGCAGAATAAACATTGTGGTCACGTGTCGCATTCCTTTAATGTTTTGGTGGAAGTTGATTGACATCGGACGAGTAGGGTTCATTCAGTTCTAATTGTAATCTAGTTCTAGATAGATTAGATGTTGCCTTGTATATATGTGTTGTTATTAAAGGCATAGTCAGTTTTTTTTCAAAAGTATAAAGTTTGCAAACTTGGAGTGACTTTCACATTGAATTCATCTTATAAATATGTTGAATTCGTCTTTCAGTAATCAAAGCTTAGCACGTTCTAAATTTAGTAATTATTCCCAATGACGGTCTGGTTATGGACATAAAAATGACAGAACAGTATAGACGTTCAGAATTTGGGGAAATACAATAATGCCCTAAACAATCGACTCCTTAACAACAGCAGAATTATGGGTAACTTTTCAGGATTTAGTCGGAAATATGGCTTGTTGCCATTCATCGGAAAGCTCTCTCCTGAAAAGTTACCCATAATTCTGCTGTGGTTAAAGGAGTCGATTAATTAGGGCATTACTGTAGTCGAGTCACAGCGAAGGACTTGTTGAACATGTATGTTGCATCTATGGACGATATCTCTCTCAATTGAATTAACGGTGGTTCATAGTTGTGAGAGTCACTTGCCTATAACACTTTTATACCACTTGAAAATTACCGGATGATGTCTTTAAAGATCCCGTATGATCATGTTATTAAATGACTCAGATTCTCCATCTGCGTTCATATGAAAAGGAAGTTTGAAGTAGTTCTAGTTCAAATATAAAGACTGATATATCTGAAATTGAAAGTAATAATTTTGCGATTAAAGAAACGGGTATTCAAATGACCCACTGAGATCAAAGACTCGTCGTGGATTTAAACCCGAACGTGTGGCAGAATAAACATTGTGGTCTCGTGTCGCATTCCTTTAATGTTTTTAGAAAGTTGATTGACATCGGACGAGTAGGGTTCATTCAGTTCGAACTGTACTCGAGCTTAAAGGTACTCAATCCGATTCTATGCTCCCCATATTATCAGATTCCAACAACAACATTTTTTTTTAAATGCTGCTTCGGTTATCAGACTCGAGTAATTGCCCAAAAATAATGCTAACCACAGTCAACTATAGTATAAAATTACCCAAAACCTGTTATTTATCAACATTTGGTCCAACGAAATTTTGCCGATTTGTCAAATATCTGACACAAAAAAAGCCACTTGATTTTAGAGTTATCCATCTTCATCCGCAATTTGGACCGAGACCGTCTTCTCGTCGAATGTTTACTGGGCCACTTAAAATTATCGGTGGTAAAAAATGATAGATTTCAAACACCTATATCTGATCACTCTGAGCTTTGATGGGTGGGATCCTCGACTCGAATCAATTTTGTTTACCCCCAGAAGCCGAGGAATTGGTAATTTGCGAGCGTTAATTCGGATTATGCATCTTTAAGATCTTGATTGTACATATCTGTAATTTATTAAAGGCACAGTCTGGTTATTTTCTGAAAGCATAAAGTTTGTCAAAGTGTATAAAGTCACGTTCACTTGGAGTGACTTTCACATTGAATTCATCTTATAAATTTGTTGAATTAGGATTTCTGAAACCAAACCATGCATGTTCTAAAGTTCTAGTCACATCGAAGGACTTGTTTAAAGTGGTGTGAAACACTCCGATGAGGTGTTCCGAACGAAATAAAAAATAACCATCAAAAATAACTTATTTTCAGATTTTTTTTTATCCAAAATAGTCAGAAATAACATTATTGATATAAGCGAATTACACGTATAGTGAGTGTTATCGACGGAGTCGTTGTAATGTTTATGACCAATATAATGCGTCCAGAATAATGTAGTAAATATTTACATGTATGCGTAGTTCAATCGTTGTGTTCTCATAAATGGTACATTAGATCTGGTTGGAATTATCGACAATCATAGTTCATTGCTACATTATTCCAATGGGGGTAGTGTTTGGAAACTAACTGATTGGTTTTATTCAATGAAATAAGTACACACTATGCCTTTAACGTGTGTGCTATATATATATGTACGTTTACTCGCTCAATTGAATTTGACGATGGCCCATAGAAGTGAAAGTCACTTGCCTCGAACATTTGAAAAATTTCATGCCACTCGAAAATATACGTATTATGCATTTAAAGATCCAGTATGACCATGAAATCAATTTGCACAGATTCTCCATCTTTAAGTGTTCATATGAATAGGAAGTTTGACCCATTTCTAGATGAAAAATAAAGTCTGATATATCTACAATTGAAGGTATCTAATTTTGCGTCTACAGAAACGGGTATTCAAATGACCCAGTGAGATCAGTCGCGTGTCGCATTCCTTTAATGTTTTGGCAAATTGATTCACATCGGACGAGTAGGGTTCATTCAGTTCGAAATATAATCGAGTTCTAGATAGATTAGATATAGCATCTTGATTGTACAAATATTTCTGACAGCTTTGAATTCCTTCAGCGTGGTTCGCGTATTCAAAGTGCGCGAATTTGAAAATGAGCGAAAAATAGTACTGCGTTAATTTAAATGCGTGTAAGATATATACACTGATGCGTCGTGTTTTTGTTTATTTCTTTCGCAATTCGACTGGACGATCTTGTCAAAATTATTGTGAGAATTATTTGTTTCAGAAACGCGCCATAGGATATGCTACGTCTGATCCATGTGCATAGATTTAATCACCAGATAAATCGTCTCTTGAAGTTGTAACGTCGAAACTGACGACACTATGAAACGGCCGCTCCATTTTCCTTTGCTATACATCAACAAATGCCAGACAGATATATCCAAGAATATAATAAAAATGTGTGACTCTTCATTCTCATCTGATACAAGCTATCGTCAAAATTCACATGCAAATGCTCATAACTGTTCCTCGACATCAACTCCTGTCAGTTTAATGAGTGTTCCGGTGTGTGATCAACCGTCTCCACATGTTGCTAAGAGTGAACCAGTTTTGTCAAAGTCTAACCATAATGATCGTACTGCTAAAAAGTCCACACATCTTAAGAACATGCATCCAGTTCACACAGACAACTCGCATTACAGCGAACCAGATTGGAAAAATCATCATGAAAGGAATTCTGATCGTCGAACTGACCACGCCGATGGAGATGACACTAGACCTCGTAGGGTCGTGTTTCATCGTAACGCGAACCCACTGAAAACCATGCGCGTCTTTTTGAAGAACATACCAAGCTTTTGGAACGCGGAGCGCATCAATGATTATCTGGAAGAACAGGGCATCGCGTTTTCACTTATTCGTGCCTTCAACTCCAAGGGTCTAACCTCATTCTCTGCTAGGATAAACGTGTCTGTTGACGATGCTGATTATATATTGAGCGACGATTTCTGGCCATACAAACTTTCCAGTTCAAGATGGGTCTCCAGACAGAATTACATCAGACAGCACGACAGTCATGAAAGGAGAGACTATTGAAGGTTAGAAGGAACTAAATAGGGTGGATTGCTTTCAAATGACAGCCCTTTGAACACAGTTTGTTATGCACAGTCAGCCCAATTATATCGTGGTTTGGGGTTACATTTTCTGCAACTGAGAATATCACCTGTGTTGCTGGTTGAAATGGGTTTTTTCCCGCTCCACTATATAGGGGGTTATTATAAATCGCATCAGCCTGCATATCGATATCCCTAGGTTTTGGCTTTCCATCTTGCCTCTGTTTCTTAACTAACTGCGACCGTCGAGTTTGAAGATCAAGTTTATTTTTATCAACTATGGCTGCCATGACCTTATTTGATGTTTTCTGTAGGCCACGTGTTGATGGAGCTTTCATATTTGAACTGAGGCATATTCGACGCAATGCGGTAGCAGCTATTGGAGTTTTACTAAGGCCAATACACAAACCAATGTTCTGTTGTGCTGCTCTTCGACCACGATTTCCTGATATCACTTCTCCGTATAAATTGAACATCGCAGATTTATATGTACACTTATCACAAATCATTTTTTGTCGTGAACACAACCCACGAGTCTCTTCGGCACTCAAATCCCAGTGTAAAAATCCATCACAATCTGGTCGATGTGACTTATGTTCACGAAATGTAAAATTCCACATCTCAGCATTGCGTCGAATATGAATAGAACGATATGAGTCACTCTCCCTTTCCCACACTGTTGGGTTCTTTTTTGTAACTGGACCCTTCTTTTTCACTGTGGTCAACCTGAAATCAAAAGGGAACATATTCTGCACCTTTGGTTTTCTTGAAATACTTGTTATTCATTTGGTCCATATATACATTTTGAATTGTGTTACACCCCCCCCCCCTCAATTATGTTAATCGTGTAGTCTTTCCTTGGGTTAAAACTATGCTTTTATGCTACTAGTTAGTAAAAACACTAAATTTCATTAAAATTGCATTTTAATCTGGAGTTCAGCAAGGAGAGATTTCATGCGTTAACCCCTTTCATGCAAAACTATGTTTTTCAGTAATTATTATGCATTTCTTCAGAATTTTTAATAAATTTTTCACATTTTGATGTTGGAAAATTATTTCTACCATATCATACTTAATTTCAAGTGTCAACTACATTGATATGCATGAAAATTACCAGCATATGGGCTCGAAACTGATTTTGAAATTTTTTCATTATTTACACTCTGGGTGTTTAAGGGTTGATATCTTCTTTAAACGCGTACTAGCATTACTATTGTTGGTGTCTGATAATCAAAACTAAATGTACCTTGCTTTTTCAGGTGCAGAATATCTTCCTTTTGACAATGGAGGTTGAGAGCATTTAGATCTTGTAACAACAGACGACTCTACATGTTCCTTCCCAGTCCGGTATTTGGAAATTGAAGTGGCTTGCAGAGGGTTAACTTTCGGTAAACTATTTACACTGTTTCGAACATAACTTGTTCTCCGAACTTTATTTTTAGGAATATTTCCATGTTTCCATCCATCTGAATGACCACATTTGAACTGCCCATTTTTCGGACCATATGTGTATCTGGTATTCATATTTTTACTTCCACTCTTAACATTTATGTCCATGTTTGCAATATTTTAAAATAGCACATAACCAGTATCAGCACATAATTTGTTAGGAAAATAATCACTCTGATCACTGCAATTTACTTTCACAATATGACTGCCTGGACTGGGGAGGAACATTTATTTTAAATCTGTCAATGTCCTACCTGTCATCATGTTCTTGGATTCTGGTTCTGTTGTTTACATTCAAAGCATGCCTTATCAGCTGCTCGCACCTTTAATTGTGCATGAGTGCCACACACATATCTGGGCTGATGATATAAATTGTTTAATTTCCCTCAACCCATGCCATGTCCTAGCAGCCAGTGCAGATGAAGTCATCAGGGTATCCACCAGACTCAAAATCTGCTTATGGGGTGGGGTTAATGTTTGCAAAATTACACAAAAGGTATTGACTTCAAAGAACTGCCTGTTATAAAAATATATTACATGGTAAATGTAAATTTCTCATTTTTAATTTCAGTGACTCAGCTTCAGCCATAAACATTTTCTGCAAGGAAGAGTGTTGGCGTTACGGCATATTTCCATCAAAATTGGCAGGGTTAACGTTTACTCCATGAAAACAGACTGGTCAACTTCTGTGTTATGGCGATGGACGGTGATGATATCATAAGGTGTGATTGATTTGAAAAAAATTAAAATTAATATGTATGACATAAACAATTCGCATTCAGAGACTCTTTATTATGTTGACCCCTCTAAACCAAAGGAATTATAATTTCAGAGAAATGAATATGGTGTGCCGCTTGGATATGCGAGTACATCTGAAGCGAGGGGAGTACATATACGAAACAACTTTTAATCAACACGTTATATTCATATGTACATTTTAATATCATGATATCAAACAAACAATAGGGTTTTGTGTCTTCTTAAGGTTAGAAGGAACTAAATAGGGTGGATTATGCCCCTTGTTAAATTTACAGGGTATCTCAAAGCAGCATAAAATACACTCTGTCTGCTGATTGGGTCATACTATGAGTAAGAAATTTGTGGTGAAATAAAATATAGTTTATAGTCTATTGACTCATTTAAGCGAGGTTGATGAATCTGTCCATTCAGGTTGTCTGTAAAGCATTTATAAATTTGTTGTACCAGATATATTTTGGTAGTGAAATTTTCTGCGAATCTGACGGTAGTATTAAAAGCGCCGAGTTTTAAATGAAAAAGGCGTGGCTGGAAACAAATCCAATTGTGCATTAAGTTGTCTTAAGGACCAGTGGTTTTGATTTTTGCAAAGAAAGGTATGGGATCTCAATTATTTATCAACAATGTGGATAAATGTTAGCATTGTCGCCTATGGAAAACATTTAGTTCCTTCTAACCTAAATCAACGTTATGCTACCGTGGACGTAGAGTTACCTCGCTTTAGTCGCTAATCGTATTAGCTCAATTATCTGTGTTTTACTTTAATGTGACCATAATTATTATTTCCTGGTCATTGATAATGTCATGGCAAATATCAGTATATGTTATATTGTGTTATATATTCTAGTATTTACTCATATAACACTGCATATTGCATCCACTAGATGGATTGATATAGCCGTACATGTAAAGGCATTCGCCCAGAGTGGGCCCCTAACGTTACTTGGTATCTCACTTTACAGCACAATGATCTCTATTGGCTCTTGGAACGCCACAGGGATTATGTCGTCAGCCAGATATTTGAGTTTCTTTCTCCAGCGCTATAATTTAGACATATGTGGGATCAGTGAACATTGGCTAGCCCAGAAAGATCTTCTTTATTTTCAATCAATAGACTCAATGTATGATTTCTGTGCTGTCAGTGATTTCACACAACGTGGCAGAAACTCCGGTGGTGTTTGTATAATGTGGAGGCGTGATACGATTGGAAGTAAAGTTTCACCACTCGATTTAGATTATGACCGGATAGTTGGTATTCAGATGAGCAATGGGTCTAGCTACTTCTACATTTTTCAAGTTTATCTGCCGTCTACAAATCACTCTATTGAAGTATTTAGGGACTATTTAAAAATCCTCGAAGACTTGTGGCACACATATAGTAAGCTAGGGACTGTCATTTTCATGGGCGATTTCAATGCCAGTCTTCAACGTGGGGACTCACGGGGTGAATGCCTACAATGTTTCCTAACCAGCAAATGTTTGATTTCTGTGAATAGCTCATCACTATGTTCTGTGCCTCGAGCAACTCATATGCCCTCTATGTGGTTACCAGGTAGCGGTTCGGTAATAGACCACTTTATTATACACGAGTCTGTAACTGACCTCATCACTGATTGTCAAGTTTTAGATGATGATGATGCATTAGACGTGTCAAATCACAGACCTATGTTACTCAGAATCAATGCCTTAATGTCAGTTCATCAACCGCCTATTTTAGTTGATGATCGTCCAATGCTAAACTGGAAGAAATTTCGTCACGAACCTTGGTCACAAGCAAGCTATAAATCTGACTTGGAATCTTCTCTTCCTAAGAATAGTAGTGTTGTAGCCAACCAAAGTGATTTGGAGTCATTCTATAGCAATATTATTGAAGCTATAAACAAATCAGCAGAAAACAATGTCCCTCGCAAGAGTTTCAAAAAAAAATTGAAGCCATTCTGGTCCCAACATCTCAAATCACTTCATCAGAATATGAGATATCACCGGTCAGTTTGGATAGCAGCCGCTAAACCGATCAACGATCCTACTGGCTTATATGCCAACTATAAAAATGCTAAATGTAATTTTAGACGTGATTACCGCAGAGCATCTAAACAGTATCTTCAGTCGTTCAACAACAGCATTGATGAATGTGCAGAATCTGACCAAGACACTTTTTTCAGACTGTTTAATGCAAAACGCAAAAAGCTTGGTACTCTTTCTGGTTCGTTTTTCAAATATAATGGTAACCTCATCAGGGATGCACACGAGATAGCCGAGGCATGGGGTGATTATTATAGCGGTATCTTCTCGGTTCCCTTAATGGATCCGTCATTCGATGAGTCACATTATGCCAATGTAAATGAATTTGTAGAAAGGGAATCGGCTCGCTCCTCATCTAGCCCTTTAGACGCTCTTATTGCTTTTCCTGTAACTTCAACAGAAATAACGTCTTTATATAAACACCTTAATTTAAATAAGGCATCAGGGCTGGATGGAGTCAACTATGAGCACCTTGTATATGGAGGTACTCGCTTAGCCGAATCACTGAGTTGTCTGTTCAATAATTGTTTACAGTTGGAGTATATTCCACACGCAGCAAAGAAGGGTGTTATTTTTTCTCTACATAAAGGTGGCTCTAAACCTAAAGACTCTTTCGACAATTACCGAGCTATAACACTGCTGCCTGTCATATACACATTATTCGAGAAACTAATTCTCACAAGACTTGAGCTTTATACGCCTTCATTGATAACGCCTCATCCCTTGCAAAACGGGTTTCAGCGTGAGGTCAGTTGTTCTATGACATCATTTTTGGTGACCGAATGTATTTCTTATGCGTCCGAGAGACAAAGTATGTTATTTGCCTGCTTCTTGGACGTATGGAAAGCGTTTGACACCGTGTGGATCAACGGTTTGCTTTATCAGCTATTTCAAAAGCACGTTCAGGGCAAAACGTGGAGAATTATTTCAAAGTTACTTAATGATATACATTGTTGCACTCGCTACCAAAACTGCAATTCACGCTGGATACCAATGTTGCAAGGAGCAAGGCAGGGAAGTACCCTTGCACCACTTTGTTATACCTTATACATTGACAGCTTATTGTGCGAGCTTAATAACTCAGTTTATGGTTTCGTCATGAAGGATGCGAAATGCTGCTGTCCGACACACGCCGATGATATGGTTCTGCTGTCGCTCACCGCAACAGGGTTGCAGTCCTTAATTGACGTTTGCATGCAATATAGTACAAAGTGGAGGTATAAATATAACCCGTCCAAATCACATGTCATAGTATTCAACAAGAAAACTAAGATGCATGCATCAGGTCGGCCGTGAACTATCTACCATAGAATTGTTGTAGCTATCGATTATACATTTTGAAACACCTGTATGTATGTATGTATGTATGTGTGTATGCGTGAATGCATGTGTGTATGTGTTATAGACTCTAACACTGCTCGAATTTGGTATTTAACGTGTCAACTTGACCTCGCTCATAGGCATGTTTCTGGACCTTGACCGATCCGACTAAAAATTTGTGTGTAGGACTACTTCGATCCCGGGAGCAATATGGACGGGTCCAATTTCACATGGGACCATGTTCTCGAACGTGCTGATATAGGCATGTTTCTGGACCAATTGAACAATAGTTTGGCCAGACGCTGTATATACTGGGTACTGTCCAGATGGAGGCGATCACAAAAAAAATCCCTAACTAGCCCGAACGAAGTCGAGTACATCAGCTAGTTTAATATATATTTTGGACATTTGTCTGTCTGTTTGTCTGTTAGCTATGGCCGGGAAAACTGCCGGACAGATTTGACGAAATTTGATACCTAGGGGTAATTATTTCCAGGGAGTATTTTGGACGGGTCAAATCTTGATCCCGACCTGACTTTGACATTCAAAAAGATCAATTCAAGGTCAAATCTGGTAAAACGGAAGTATTTCAACGAAATTTGATACCTATTGTTACTTTTGTCCCAGGAGTGTTTCGGGTGGGTCAAATCATGACCATGACCTGATCTTGACATTCAAAATTGTCAATTCAAGGTCAAATCGGGTATAAAGCCGGGCGGATTTCGACGGGTACTTTTGTCGTGACTTTTGTCCGGGGAGTGTTTTGGACGGGTCAAATCGTGACCCCGACATGACCTTCACCTTTAAAATAGTCAATTCAAGGTTAAATCGCGCATTTCTCCGAAAATCAGAGGGGAACATCCCGGACGAAGTGGGGTCCACGAGCTACTATTATTTATTTCTAGATTTAGTTACAAACTAAATACCTGTATATTGTACAAAGAAATGTTTGACAAATATATCTGTATCAATATTACCATACGGGTCATTAAAATAGATACGACGAAACAAATTTTGAAGGGTGCATGTATCAGGTAAATATTTATATTTCAAATGATGACAGGAATGCAGAAAGTTGGAGTACCTACGTAATACTGGCTATCCGCATGAAGAGATATACATGTATATAAAAACCAGATGATGGATATGTCTGTACAGTTGCTAAACAATTCAGTCATGCAAAAGAGGATCAAAGAGTAAGATACCAAATTGCTGCCTGTGGTAATGTTTTTTAACGAAATTCGGGAAAATTAGATTACTCTCACCCTGGTTATCCAGAAGATAATTGTGGAATCTGATGACGATCGGACAAGGGGTGTCGTCTGTAGGATCAACCAAATTATTTAGCCATAAAAATAGTAAAATTGAAGATCACCGCTGGCAGTGATGTCTTCACAAGGACAGTTTGAGAACAAAATATGGCTCACATCTAGCGGTGACCCAAAATATCCACATAAGAAAAAGTTCTCCAATAAAAGCTGGCTGCAGGGTGCGCCAATTGATTCAAATTCGAAATTTAGCAGGGTGTACTGCTTGTGGCCATGTTTTCCCCGCAAATTTGATAGACTGATGGACAAAACCACTGAATCCGTTGAATCAATATACATGTATACATGGATTAATTATATGCATTGTTATACACAGTACTGGTATATAAAGGTACTGAAAATAACTATATTACTAGTATACACAAAATAAACCATATATCATGGCTATGGGTTCTAATATCCGAACATGACAGCTGAGAACTTGGTGTGAATTAAAGAGTGGTGGTTTCTCAAGCATATCTAACCCTCCACGTTAGAAACATGCCATTAAATGTCATAAGTATAATCTAGCTTGAGGACAGAAGTGATCCATAAAACCCCCCTTAATTCAACCAGGTCCTCGCGCGATGTATGATCGATCACATGATGATCTAGGGGGATTAGAATTGATGTATAAAAACAGCACTGCATGTAAATATAAAATAAAATAGTGCTACATCTTATTACAGATTATTGCCATATATAATCAGTGATTATACAGACAGTCTGACAAAATAAAGTTTCAGTGACACTCTATCCGAGAGGGGAATAATTTCATCTGTTACAGTCAATGGAGCAATTATGAATCTGGAAAGGTGAAATTTCTAAGTAATACTAGATATCGACATGACGCGATAAAATATAACGTAAATGCAATATGGCCGCTGGCGACCATTTTTTCCTATGAAATTAAAAAAATATTTGATAGCTCTCATCTGATAGATCAATATCAAGATAAATATGAAGTTTGGTGATGATCGGATGAGTGAAGTGGACTGTGGTCTGTGCTAAACGGTTTAGTAATGCTTAAAAAGATTCTTACCTTAATATTTTTATGTTCACTTTATAAACTTCACTGAGTCATCTTTGTCATGTATTGAGTTTGATATCTTTTGTTAACAGTTTATAAATCATGTATGTCTCATGTTTGTTATTTTAATTTATGTGTTTATTATCATTAAATAAAGTTGCATTCCTTAAAAAGATGCTTACCTCAATGTTTTTATGTTCACTTTATATACTCCACTGAGTCATCTTTGTCATGTATTGAATTTGATATCTTTTGTTAACAGTTTATAAATTATGTATGTCTCGTGTTCGTTATTATATTATATACACTTTATAGTGTGTTTTCAGAACGAAAACAAATTGAATAAAATCAACAAATTTGTAAATTTAAAAACAATTCAAACGTTGTTGTATTCCATGTCCCAGCCCGGACATATACACCAAATTTCAATAATATTCATTGAGAAACAACGGACCAAACGCTATATAACACCCGTATACATCTTTTATTCCGTATCGGACTCGGGTACATGTTATAGTAGGTACCGAATTGACACACGTCGACTGTGCGAGTTGGCCCTGGGGCGATTAGGCCGATTCCGGCACATTCTAGAATTTACCGTATGTATCCGTTTACGCGTAGTTTACTTTAGAAAGTTCCGCAATTAATACCGTAAATAGAGCGACCATATTTGACAGAGAATGCCCTCTGTTATTGATTATCAAGTTGCTGTACATTAAAAACGACAAATTCACATGCTCGTTCAAGCGCAGTAGTCTATTTTCCCCATGTTAAAGGACATCCACAAATACTAAATAACGCTAACCTACTGTCGAATGTTTGACACGACAACTGTTAACATATTTGGGCTGAATTCATCTGACGCGGTATTATTCCTCAAAATAAACAACAAAACCATCGTACTTGGAAATGTAGTTTGGGCTAACATTTACATAAATCCTCCAGATCAATTATCCGACACACACGTCAGATGAAAAAGTCACATGAAGTAACCGGCCAAATTGGCCGAAATAGAATCAAAAACCGCGGCACTAAAGCGCACAACAAACTTATTTCTTGGTACACATCGAGTGGATGAAGCTGAATGCGTTACTCACTTAGATATCTCTCTCAGAAAACATAACTTTAGAGCATGTTTTGTTGAAGATATCTGCTCCAAAATGAGGGAAAACATACTTTGCACTATCAAATATTGGTATTTATGCCGGCGGAATAACACCAATGAGTTCCCTTAAAATTTACAATTCAGTTATAATTCCAAAGGCTTATATGGAAGCGAAATACTATGTGGGCTAACACATACAGAATGTGAACGCCTCGAACGTGCTCACCGCCTGTGTCTTAAGCACATTCAAGGTCTCCACATGAGAACACGAACGGATATGGTACTGGGCTTACTGGGTTCTCCTCCTTTAATGCATTATATCCATCGTCGTAAACTATCACTACTCTGTTCTTTATGCAACCTCACTTCCGAGAAGGTGGTTAAAAAGGTGTTCCTTATCAGACTATTACAATGTGTTCATGATTGTAACAATGCTAACAGAAATATCTTTTTCAGGGACTTACGAGATATCCTTCATCAATTTGGTTTGACTCAGTACTTGTCTGAGTACACGGTAACTGCCACCTTCCCTAATAAAGGTAGTTGGAAGCTTCTTGTGAAACAAGGATCTTTGTTTTGGAAAGATGAGTTGGTGGTTCGAATTCACAGTGACCCTTCTTTTGAACGATTTCGTTTAGTGCATAGTAGTCCAGATATCGCATTCATGTGGCGTGTTTGTAAGTATTATCCCAAAGAGAAAGAAGGCTTCCACATTGCATTGCAGTTACTGTGTGCTCCGACATCTGCAGACGAAACCAAATGTACTGCATGCCAGATGACATATACTGACATGGTTCAACATTTCTTAATATTCTGCCCAGGCACTGGCAGTCACCCGTAATAAATTCTGGTATTTGTTCATCGACCGCTTGCAGTTACAGCATATCAGTTTGTTGACAATCTCCCGATAGAACAACAAACTGCACTTTTCTTAGGTCATTAACCACCGGGTCTTGTCCATGTTAGTCAGATACCTGTAACACATTTACTGCGATTTTTCATCCAAGCAACAAAAATCTTCTGGTATGAATGGAGTTCGTTTCTGGAAACTCCTTCAAAAATGATATTCTATCGAAGTTAATTACCCCCCTTGTAATTGTTAACGCACTCTTACTTCAAATTTTGTGCAGAATAATGCACTATGTGCTCGATGGCGCTGTACTCTGCTCTCTTGGATTACATCCTTTAGTGTAAATATGTTCTTTAGTTAATATAAGAATTGATGGTGTTGTCCTTAGCTCTCTTGGGGCTTTTCTACAAGATAATACAACTATGAGTCTATACAGCTGATTCAGTCCGTGTGAGTAGGGGGTTTGTGGCCGCCACTAAATGAGTGGGTTTCAGTTTTGTTCGTATTTGCGAGTCATGTGGATATATGTGTGTATGTGAGAGTTTGTACATGCGTGCGTGTGTGTATGTGTATGTGCTGACAGTGTGTGGTTTTCCGTAGTCTTGTACACAATGTTCATTAATCTGTGAGCGAATTGGTGTGACTGTGCTCGAATGTGGTTTTGTGTTTGTATGGCGCGAATGTATACATGTGCGGTGATGAATAACTGCTTTAGTATATATTTCTATATCTTTTTTGTCCAACATTTTTTTTTTTGTTTGGGTTATGGTATGTTCATGTTTTGCTTATGTTTCTTTAATTTGTTTCAATGTATTCTTTGTAATAATCTTCTACCAAGGAGGAATTAAAGATATATATAATATTCAGTAAGTATTCAGTAAATTGAAGGCGTCGGTGTAATATGTAGATGTATACGTTATAACAGTGATGGCAAATGCCCAGTAATGCGAAACTGTTTAGTTACAAGGGACAACTGTAGGATATTACATGTCGTGCGATTTGTTGTTCTCTTGGACAGAAAACAAGACGTAATTATACTCAGGCCAATGGAACTGTGACATTCGAGTTCACATGGAAGGGTCGGTCTGGTCTAACATGAGGCTATAAAATTGTACTTCATTCTGTGAGTCCAAAAACTAGGACACTGATATCAGTCCGAAAAGGTCGACCATTCATATGTCCCTTGTCAAACCTAAACGACGTGCGTTGAAGCAGCAAATAACGCTACCATTATACGAATACAACTATAGGTATACTTCTGTCCGAGCAGAAAGATCGACCTCCATATAGCCTATGGTCCAATATCATCACGCGTCATCGAGTAGCCAATAACACTAAATTATACGAATAAAAGTAGGGCGGTGCTGTTGGCACAGAATACATGTGATATCGTCATCGCGTATTGAATTGTTAGTCAGTCGCTGTCCATGTATTACTCCAATAATGAACTTGCGAAAACTATCAGCATAATTTGTACTTCTGTAGCGATCGCGTTGTAAATATTGAAGGCCGTGACTTTCTCTGTTCGAGAGGTCCAGATCTCTTGGGTCACAGTCGTTAGACGCTTTGTGTGACCACCGAAGTTAAGCAAAGTCGAGCTCGGTTAGTCCCTGGTTGGGTGACCGGTCTTGGGATTCCGGGTGCTGCCAACTTTCGATGCGACTCTCTCTCTCTCTCTCTCTCTCTCTCTCTCTCTCTCTCTCTCTCTCTCTCTCTCTCTCTCTCTCTCTCTCTCTCTCTCCTCTCTCTCTCTCTCTCTCTCTCCTCTCTCTCCCCCCCCTCTCTCTCTCTCTCTCTCTCTCTCTCTCGTTCTGTTATACTTCTTTCTGGGATACAAACTATAGGGCACTGATGTCCGCCTGGAAAAGTCGGCTACTAACATGTGTTTGTTGTGTATTTGGTTTGTGTTGAATGCACACATTATTATGACAATAAATGTTTCAATAATATTGATTGTAGTGATAGTTACGCAAATGTTTCCATTTCATACATACGGTTATTTTTCTCATAGCAATAGAAGTGCAAAGCGTACCTCGCTTTTACGTAACGGTGCCATTTGTCAACACACAACAGTGTCCAATCCCAATACTGCGCCTTCAAGCAGCTAATATCACTAAATGCTAATAAAAGTATAGGGCGGTGCTATTGGCCCAGAAACATTAGCGCTGATATCATCATTATTAACCAACGTTGTCAATTTATTTACTCCATAATGATCAATAATATCCCTTGGGATGAATTCATAAACACATAGACAGAACTGTCCTTCTTATCTTAAACACACATCTTTCATCAACTGGGTTACACAAAGTACACAAATCAGTTGCATAAGGTTCACTACATACTTTTTGCCGGTTTGTTGCAAATATTATTTACAAAACAAGTATTAACATTGATGATACGAAGGAGGTCCGACAACACACGTCAGAGCACAATCCCGTGATTTTTTGGTAAAGCACACCAATTCTCCAAGGCTGGCGAAGGAATACTTCAGTGATTATCCCATTGTTCAGCACACGCAACTCATAACAGAGTTTTTGTTTTGTTTTTTTTTTCTTTTGTGATGGAATCTCTAGTCCTTGGGACATGGAATGCTACCGGTATTTTTGGCAGCAGTAACTACTCAGTTCTCTGTTAGAAAACGAAAAGATAGATGTATTCGGTATCAGTGAACATTGGTTACACGAACATAATGTTTCATTCTTAGAATCAATACACCGTAACTATTCATTTCATGCGGTATGTGATGCTTCTCAACGACTCCCATTTCAGCGCTGTAGGTACAAGGGAGTTGTTGGTTTATTTTGGCATAAGCGTCACAACAGTATGGTGTCGACAATAGATTATGAAGACGATCGTATATGTGGTATCCAAGTTCAACTTTCGCGTCACAACTTTCTCTACATTTTCCAAGTATATCTCCCGTCAACAAATTACTCGGTATATTTTTATATGGAATATGTGCAGAAAATCTCAGACATAATAGATTTGTACTCTGCTCTTGGAAATGTCATAGTCATGGGAGACTTTAATGGGAACTTGAACAAATCCGACTCTCGGAATAGGTGTTTTAAACACATGCTGGAAGCTAAACAATTCACCTCAGCAAACTCTTCTGACCAATGCGAGGGTCGTCGCTCTACGTATGTGTCGGCGGATGGAACTTATGGCACTACTATCGATCACATTATAATATCTGAAGAAGATATGAAAAGACTTAAACGCATTATGGTGATTGGTGATAGTGCTTCTAATGTTTCCAACCATGCACAGGCCCATACTCATGGAAATATCGTATGGTAGATTGTTTTATACGAATAAGAACCCAAATATCTCATGGGATTGGAAAAAAATTCCTCGCAAATGATGCATTATTGTCCCGATACCAATTGAGCCTAGAACACTCTCTACCCCTGCTTGCATCGCTCAATGCGAAGCTGACCTGACCGTTTGTTATCATAAAGACAATCGCAGCAATTCGCATTGTGTCTGATAGTGCTATTCCGAAAAAATCCTTTAAACCTTTCTTAAAACCTTACTGGAACCCGACACTGAAAATGCTTCACAGCAATATGCGCTCTCAACAAAATTTATGGGTTTCGGATGGCAGACCAGAGGCGATTATTTAAACAGCTATGTCAGATACAAAACAGCTAAACGAATTTTCAGAAAACAACTTCGCAAATGTAACTTGCAATTTGCTTCCGCACAAAATGAGGAGATAGATAAAGCAGCCGAAATCGACCAAACCCTATTTTTTCGAAAGTTCAACTCCTTACGGTCAAAACGAAAAGCTCCTTGTAACAGCCTTTTCGACGTCAATGGTAACACGTTGGGGACACCCACATATATTTCCGAAGCGTGGGCTGACTATTACGAACATTTATATTCGCCTCTGATTTCCACTAACTTTGATGCCTCCCACTATGATGAAATAAATAGCAAAATAACAGAGTTGTTAACCGAGTCTAGTACTGGGACGCTCGATAGAATATTGAACTATCCGGTCTCAGTACGTGAATTGTCCGATGTACTCAAGGCAACGAAAACCGGAAAAGCTGCAGGTTATGACACGATCTGCTACGAACATATCATATACGGCGGACCCTATCTACATGTGCATATAGCCAAACTTCTATCTGTCATGCTCTCTCTTCCATCTATTCCCAGCCAAGCAAAGCTTATAAAGGGGGTGGGAAACCAAAGACAAAGTTTAACAGCTATAGAGCGATAACCTTACTTCCGGTTATATACAAACTGTTAGAAAAGACTTTACTTGCTCGAATTGAAAGGAATTGCCCACTCTTGATATCAACGCATCCATTGCAACACGGGGGTTTCATAAAAAATATCAGTTGCCTCGTGTCTTCTTGTGTCATACATGAGAGCATCTCTTACGCTGACGAACAAAATTCTCGCATGTTCGCCTGATTTTTAGATGTGCACAAAGCACTCGACACTGTATGGACGAACGGACTACTCATGAAACTGTTTTACGTGGTTTCACTGGGAACATACTCAAACTATGTAACGAATTTCTGACCGGTGTAACTTGCACAGTGCGTCATGGCAATCTATCATCCAGAATAATAAATATAAAACAAGGCGCAAGACAAGTAGGTACCCTTTCGCCAATTTTGTATGCAATATTCATTGATGATTTGCTTCATGAACTTGAGCTGTCAAGCTTTGGCCTTATGCTACACGAAATAAATTGCTCGTCACCGACCCAAGCCGATGACATGACCTTACTCTCTCTCTCATCTTATGGTCTGCAAACACTTTGTGATATATGTAGCTCATACAGTAGAAAATGGCGGTTTATTTATAATCAACAGAAATGCAAAGTTATCGTATTCGATGGAAAACCACTCAATTCGGCTAATTTGCTATGTTGGTTAATTAACAATGTTCCTATTCTAGAAGCAGAAGGGATCGTCCATCTTGGAATACCTTTGGGGAAAACTAACCGTCAAAACACACTCACATATTCCATATGCTCCAAACTTCGTTCAACATTCCTAATGCTCAGTAATGCTGGATTGTATGCGGGTGGAATCACACCCATTAGCTCCTTGATGATTTACAAGTCTATTGTACTCTCATGTGGCCTCTATGGGTCAGAGTTTTTGTACAACACGACAGTTTGTAATGAAACCAAGCAGGAACGAATCCATCGCTTCTGTTTAAAACGCACCCAAGGCCTATCGCCGAGATGGAGAACAGATATTGTCCTTGGTTTGCTGGTAACTTCGTCTTTGGAATCAGTCATTGAAGCCAGGAAGCTTTCTTTGTTCGGTGGCTTGTGTCGTGTTCCTACGGGAAAGGCCTGCAAGAATGTCTTTGTTAGACGCCTTTACGAGTGGATTTACACATCACCATATGACAACAGTTCGTCAGTGTTATGTAATATTATCTCTATACCCGAGAAGCACGACATGACCGATGCCCTAACTGAATATGTCCAATTTGGTACATTCGTTCCGAAATTATCCTGGAAAAGGCGAGTCAGATGTACTTTACACAATGCAGACGAATTTGCATGGAAATCAAGAATAAGTTCTGACCAATCATTCAATCGATTTGTAAAAGTACATGACACGCTGCAAGTATCACCTATTTGGTACCTTTGCAGAAAATTCCCAAACAACAGGCGATCGTACCACACACTAGCAAGTGTAATTGAAGCAACCACTTTCTCAGATCCAGGGTTTTGCTCTCTCTGTGTGAACTTTCATACACCGATGTCGTAGAACACATACTCATTACGTTGTAAATATAAGAAACGACATGTTCTATGGTATCATTAACCAGTTTGGGGTACACCCATTTATTCTCGTGGATCAGCTATCGTCCACCAATATGGTTTTACTTCATTTATCACTCATCAATGATGAACTGATGTCTGTGATTGATGATATTGACTCCTTCTTGAACTTCATGAGTTCGGCTACATCTCGATTATGGCATGCATACTTTCTTCTGAAAAAGCGTGGTGTTGCTCGATCGGACACAAGCGCCAATGTTGCACTGACCGATCCGAACACCTACTTTGATCCGCCATAGACTATCGATCAGTTTCCACAGCATGACTCTCCAACAAATCAATAATGTTACGGATCAGTTGTGATTCGTCTGTGTCTGTTTTTGCTTATCTCCTAAGCCAATGGCACCGGCAGATCACAACTGATTATATTTCGATGGAGCCGATGCTCTGTCTTCGTGTCGGTCCACACACAGTTCCATATTTCTTGGAGAGACTCTCGTGCGATAATTGACAATATATATGTCTACACGTTGATTTTTTTTTTTTTTACAGATACATGCCAATGGAGTCAAATTATTATATTATAAATGTCTTATTTTCAGGGGTGCACCACACATTGTTGTTCCGTTGTATATAATGCTATTGTAATATTCATGTTTGTTAATTTATGGCAATCTTCATTTATGGAGGAAATAAAGATGTAATAATAATAATAAACACATAGACAGAACGGTCCTTCTTATCTGTAACACACATCTTTCATCAACTGGGTTACACAAAGTACACAAATCAGTGCATAATGTTCACTACATACTTTTTGCCGGTTTGTTGCAAATATTATTTACAAAACAAGTATTAACATTGATGTTATGAAGGAGGTCCGACAACACGCTTCAGAGCACAATCCCGTGATTATTTGGTAAAGCACACCAATTCTCCAAGGCTGGCGAAGGAATACTTCAGTGATTATCCCATTGTTCAGCACACGCAACTCATAACGGACAAATCGCACGGGCGCTTCAAAGCAGCTTCAATAATTGTCCAGACGCCATGCACAGGGGCATGACCAGACCTCTGCTGCCCCCACATATACACTGCCATTATACGCCGTTACAATATACAAGCACCTCTATAGTATACTATACCATGATGTAAGCAGGCGCATATAGTGACGCGTCGTATAAGGGAAGTGCTGGTGGTGCATTTTTTTCTTGCATTCATTAAAGGCACGTGCGGCCTTAGTTGTCGAAAATATTCATATTTGTTCCAATCACCGTAAACAGAAAAAACATTAAAACGCATACAGTTTCGTTCATATATACCATGACCATCGCGTAAACAGCATGTTATCATAAAGATTTACTATATTTTACCTAAGCAAGAGCCTGATTGTGTTACAGAAGACAGCACGATGCTGCTGGCTAATCACACACAAATGGCATAAACGCTCTTTATTCGGTCCATATCAGGAATTCACCAACAAAGAACGCTCTTTATGTTTACCATCATAATATAAACAAACACCAGAAAAGTAACTTTTTATGCCTTTGTTTACATAACAATGGTCAAATATATGACAATAACATACTGTTTATGCGATATTTCTTATTTGTATACGGACAAAGTCTGTCTACATTTTGTTGTTCCACCTGTTTGTGGCGGTTTTTGACGGGTGGATATATTTTCACAGGATACCCACCGCCAAGGCCAACCGTACCTTTAAAACAAATTATCATTTTTTTTCTTCATTTTTTAACAATTATAAAAAACAATATAAAATTTGTTAGGCCAATGAATTCTCTTATATATGCGCGGCGACATATAATTGACTCACATATGTAAGAGAACGCATTGTCACATGGTTTTCGCAAAATTTCAGGAAGCTCCCGCCGTGAATGGGTTAATAGGTTTGTTGATATGACACGAGTTCCATCGCGGAAGGATATATAGAACTATAGGGACGCAGACTCGAGTGATATCCTTCCGCGATGACACAGGTGCCGTATCGAGTTAATCTGTTATTTGTTCCCGGCATGAAATCATTAGCACCTCCGCATTCTCGGCGTGGTGGTACGGCACACACGGACCAATTGTTGTCTGGATTGGATATCTGTCCTGCGAGGCGAGCTGTTGAACTGAGATTCGCATATCTCCACTGACACCCCATTAACCGCGTACACTCCCTTATGGAATCACGGAACTAAATGGTTTCCCATAGGCGACAGTGTTAACGTTTCGGCCAAATTCGCTGAATTGAAGCCTGCAGGCCATACCAGTGATGTTTACCCAGCTAGATTGACACCAGTTGATCACGAAAATGCATGAAAAATCATAGGTCATGTGTTTACTTTTTAAAATAAATCCCAAAGTGTACGACAGAGCTATCTCACAGCCAAATTTGATCTGGAAAAACCCAGATCTACAACAGCTAGTTAAATACATTTCCCGCTCACAAAAATCCGTTCCCCCATTCATTCACCAGTTTAAATTATTTAGATATTATATACAAATCAAATAAACGCGATGTCATCCTTTAATAACGTGTCGCATGTATCAGGTGAAGGTCATTCTTCAGTTACCTTCACCTTTAGGGTTCCACGGTGTACTCGCTCCCCGACTCTAGAACACATTTAGCTCCCTGATTCCTATATGTATGTATATGTGTGAATAACAGCGTTTCTTATAGTATTTTATCAAAATATAGACCTTACTGAAATCAAAAATGGATTATATCGAGCAGTAGTGGTTTATTTTTCCAATATGAGGCATCCTGAAAATTAGTGTCAATCCTCAAAATAAAGCAAAACAAATTTAGCTTTTTTTTCAATTTTACTAGCTAATGCATCTTGTATAACTGAAGTATGTCCTTATATACCATAATATTACTAAATTGAAGAGGAAATGTTAATATACATTTTGATAGGGATATATTGTCCAATTTTAAACCCTTTTCATGCAGAATTTGGCAATTTATAATAAATATTTACCAAAATTAACAGAAAATATATATTATTTTTTTTTGAATAGCAATGTAAAGCAACCATAAGTCAATTTAAATATCGAAACATTATGATACAACATCAGACACAGCCTCAGGCATGAAATTTTACCAGATGGCAGGGCATACTGTCTGTTTAACAAAGCTGCCATGACAGTTTTGCACGACAGTAACTCTAGTGGTGATGCCATCACCCCCCCCCCCCGACTTGGGGTGGGGCTACCGTCCCAGATAAGGCTACTGGGTGCCGGAAAAGCTTAATTGGGTCAAATGACACATTTTCCCAATGGGGGGGGGGGGGGGGGCTAACACTCCTCAAAATTGTGGGGAGGGGGGCTTTAGACCCCCTGACCCCCTAATGGTACCTGACATCCATGGCAAATTACCAGATTTATCACTTTCTTTACTATCTACATGCGAATCCATGCGTTTCTTCTTTAAATCTGTCCAAAATGTGGTCATTTTCATTTGAAAATAAGAAAATATGTAAATATCAACTTATCATGGTGAGACGTGAAATTTCCTAAAATTCAAATTTTTCTTATAGGAATCACGGAACTAAATGGTTTCCCATAGGCGACAGTGTTAACGTTTCGGCCAAATTCGCTGAATTGAAGCCTGCAGGCCATACCAGTGATGTTTACCCAGCTAGATTGACACCAGTTGATCACGAAAATGCATGAAAAATCATAGGTCATGTGTTTACTTTTTAAAATAAATCCCCAAGTGTACGACAGGGCTATCTCACAGCCAAATTTGATCTGGAAAAACCCAGATCTACAACAGCTAGTTAAATACATTTCCCGCTCACAAAAATCCGTTCCCCCATTCATTCACCAGTTTAAATTATTTAGATATTATATACAAATCAAATAAACGCGATGTCATCCTTTAATAACGTGTCGCATGTATCAGGTGAAGGTCATTCTTCAGTTACCTTCACGGTGTACTCGCTCCCCGACTCTAGAACACATTTAGCTCCCTGATTCCTTATGCGAGAAGCTGATCTCCAATTCAATAGTTTATCAACAGGTTCAAGTTAAAGGCCCACTTAATTTTCGAACTCCCAGATTACATTATATAAAATATATGCCATACTATATACCATTTGAAAGAGGAAGCTCCAAAACATTGTATTATCAACATGTCCAGTGTAATAAACTGTGGACATGTTGTTTTGTTGAGTTGCCAACGTGTTTTGTCATCACGAATGAAGTAAAAATCAGTATTATTTTCAATGCAGGGGGAATAACTCTATATATTAAAGATAGAGTTCTCCCCCTTCCATTGAAAAAGTTTGAATTCTGTTGCAGTCTGGGTGCCAGAGGGGGGGTCATTCTATGATTTCAGCAGTTTTCTATTTCTCTGTGGCCATCTTCTGAGACACAAATGTTTCAAATTGTGATTCACAGATCTCCACTGACAGCCCATTAACCGCGTCCACTCCCTTATCACGGTGGGGAATCACGTGGTTTCGACTTGATGAGTGCCACGCATTCAAAATGGCCGAAGCGTTCGCAAACAGAAACGAGGAAGAAGGTAATAATCTAGGATACTAATATATTATAAAGTTATTACACAATGTTGTGTACAGTATGTGTTTTTCTTGTACTCGTCCAGGTTGTGGTGAAAAGTCATATTGGACGAGACACGCCAGTACTCGTACTGTACACAACATTGTATAATGACATTTTTATTATCCATCTGTATGTTTATCCAAATTTTGGAAATAAAACTTTTGTGGTTATTTTTGGTATTTGTCGGCACTTAATTCTCTATAAAAGCCTGTACATTATATTGATCATCAGAAAGCATGATTTGAAAAGTAAACACGGAAGTGAGAAAAAACTCAATGCGGAAGTGAAACGTCTGCTAAAAATCCATCAATGTTGCGCGCGCATCACAATCTCACCGATTCATTTCGCAATAGAGTTAATTCGTGACGTCGCGGAGTCCAATATGAAAAGTCATATTGTACAGTCGGGAGTCCAATATGACTTTCGGGAGTCCAATATGACTTTTTCCAGGACTATCACGTGGCGGCTTTTGCCCAATCGGAAATGGTGTTAGTTAAGGGATGGATAATAATACATAGTATTTTGGCAGCTACAAGCATATGCTGTACTAGTTTTCAAACAAGCTGATACCTCACTTGTATCCAAACTCCCAGTTGTTTGCTCAAATATTCTGACCAAGGTTGTCAGTCGAAGGATTCTCCTAGATGTATATGGACTGGTGTATTCCACGAACATCCGACTGGCAACTTTGGTCAGAATGTTATAGAAAACTACTGAATATTTCCGAACAAATGAGGTATCAGCCTGTTTTTAAAATAAACTAGCATAATTATGCTCGTAACAGTCAAAATTATATGTTTTGTGTCAGTTCCTCATATATTATGTTTTTGTGCGTTTGCATTCATCTCGGCCATTTTGAATGCGTGGTACTCATTAACCTTGAATCCGCGTGATTCCCCACCGTGCTTATGCAAGAAGCTGATCTCCAATTCAATAGTTTATCAACAGGTTAAAGTTCAACTACAATTGGACGCCATTTGTCAGATACCGTACGATATTTTATCCTGTTGAAGATGGATTATCTCATCATATAACAATTTTGAAATAGTTTCGTGGGTATAAAATAATAAATATGAATTGAAGACCCATGTCCGGAAATGCTTCTATCAATTAAAGACATGTTATGGACTTGTTCGGGTGCGTGAAATTGATAAGTTAGTACTCAAGTGCTGTGCCAACCTGTGGAATGTAGCATTCCACTAACATGGCCGAAAAGTTCAAAGAAATAGACCATACCAGTCCATATAAAATATCGTCTGAACTACGCCCAATTGTAAATATTTACATCTCGATTCGGGACGCAACTATCGGAGATAATCTAGCACAAATGATTTCGCCATCGAGAGTCATTGCAATTAATTAATATATAAGAATGACGGTGTGTATCGTCAATTTGGATTAATATTCGTAACAAATAACTACTTTGAGCAAGATTATTCTTAATTTCTATTTGATCACCCTACCGGAGTGTTTCACATCACTTTAATATTGATTTTATTTCGAATATTTTATTATAAAATGAGATGATTAAGTGGGACACTTTATTTTTTCTATTTTTAGAACACACCATTCAGGCGATACCATATAGCGATAGAGATCATTAAGGTTTTCCCATAGCTATGTACTATTGTTCGTTAGCACAAACAACCATACGTTTTTAGACCAGAAAATATTCGAAATATAATCAATATTAATCGATAGAAGCATTTCCGGACAGGGGTTTTCGATACATATCTAATATTGTATACCCCGGTAACGTTGTAGCACATATTTACAAAGAGATAGACCATCTTCATAACTTCATAACTAGGGAGTATATCGCCTGACAGACTATATATATTCATTTTTAAAGCAGCTAACTGGAGATTAACAGATCGCCACTGACACTTGCAACCCCACCAATTGGGATAGACTTGTCCAAGAGATTTCAAACAGATTCCATAACATCAGTTCAGTCACCGAGATGCTTGACAACCTTCACTGGCAAAGCCTACAAGAGAGACGACTTAAATCCAGAATCACTATGCTTTACAAAATTAATAACAATCTCGTCTTTTCTGATTCAAATAATGTACTCGTCCCAAAACCCAAAACCACACGCTCCTCTGTAAACAAAGCAAACTTCATCCAGATAGGCACAACATCAGACAATTATAAATACTCTTCTAAGTTTTTACGCCCGAACTGTCACTCAATGGAATAAATTAACACAAGACTCTGTATCTTCTGATGATGTAGAAGGCTTCAAGACAACACTATATCGCCTGAAGTCTTGAAGCCTCTTGTCCTCCTCGACCACACCAACAAGTAAACAACTGAGATTGTACATAGTTTTAACTGTTTTAATGCGAAAACCGTGACTACCCTTTTATTGATAGTATAAAAAATACAAAAACAAAAATTCCACTCAACGGCTAATAATGGTCAGCAAATGACCGACAGCTGCAACTGGAATAAGAAGAAGAAGAAGAACTGGTGCCTGGCGTATTCCAATTAACTCACGGAAAGCTACAGCCTACCGACACTGTGGTTACACAGTTATCAGCTGGGACGATTTTTGTCTAAACTTGACCAAATTAATGATGAAAACAGTTTACTGTTGGACTGAAAAAAACCCAGTATACTTATAGCATTACCATTTGATTGGCAAGTTAACAACCCCATCGCATTTTGCGTCTTAAAGGCGCATTTAATTTTCGAACCCCAAATAACGTTATATAAAATATATGCCATATTATATACAATTTGAATGAGGAAGCTCCAAAACATTTTATTTTCAACTTATTCGATGTAATAAACTGTGAACTGTTTTTGTTGAGAAACTGGCGTGTGTCTGTGCTTAAAGACATATTATGTACTTGTTCGGGTGCGTGAAACTGATCAGTTAGTATTCAGGTGCGATGCCAACTGGAGGAATGTAGCATTCTTCTAACATCGCCGATCTCAAGCAAATCGACCGTACCACTCCAAAGAAAACATCGTCTGTACTACGCTCAATTGTAAATATTTACTACTCGATTCGGGACGCATCTATCGGCTATAAACTAACGAAAACGATTTAGCCATCGAGAGTCACTGCATTTAATACATATATAAGAATGACGATGTGTATTGTTAATTTGGATATACTATTTGTAAAACTACTACTTTGAACAAGATTATTCTCCATTTCTATTTGATCACCATACCGGAGTGTTTCACATCACTTTAAGTTACTGCACAGAGTATATTGTTTTCAATTAAAGGGGAATAACTCTATATAGTTAGATATAGAGTTATCCCCCTTCCATTGTAAATAAACTACAGTTTGAATTATGTTGCATTCTGGGAGTCGTAACGGGGGAAATCATTTTATGATTTCAGCTAATTTCTTTACTCTATGGGCACCTTCTGAGACACAGCCGTTCCAAATGGTGATGAATTATAGTATTTTAATCATATTTTATGGCATAGATTGTTATTAAAACCGTATATCAAGGCACAATAAAAAAAATAATCGGTGATTCGAAAATTAAGTGGGCCTTTAAAGATGCATAATCCGATTAAGCGACCCTCACTATGATTACTATTTATTTAGATTTGGGGGTACACAAATATTTTATTCTAGTTGAGGAAGCCACCTATCTAAGCTCAGAGTTATTAGATATCGATTTTTGACATCTATTGATTTTCACCATCGAGAATTACTAGTGGCCCAGTAAACAGTAGACGAGCCGACTGTCTCGTGTCTATTTTATTCTCCCCAATATATTCTTCCCGCATCCGCTCGATGTCAGTCGGAAACATATTTACACCAGTGTAACCTATACACATAATACTGTTTTTACAAAGGTACCATTTTTAATTAATGTATGTATTGCGTTTTATTTCATTAGATATAAGCATAACATATTACAGCAGATATATAATATGTACGATACAGATATAGTATAAAATGAAGACCGGCCATCCACACTCATTGTAAATATGTGTATATATGTTCTGCATTGTTCCACCTTAAAGGTACTTAATCCGATTAAGCGCCACTCAATTACTATTTATTTGTCCTCGGGGGTAAAAATTATTTTATACGAGTCGAGGAACCCACCCATCAAAGCTCGGGGTGATCAGATATCGATTTTTTAAATCTATTATTTTTCACCACCTGGAATATTTATCGGGCCCAGTAAAAGTCAACGAGAAGACTCTCTCGGACCAAATTGGGGATGAAGATGGATAACTCTAAAATCAAGTGGCTTTTTTGTCAGATATTTGACAATCCGGCAACAAAGTGTTGATAACTAACATGTTTTGGGCAATTTTATACTATAGTTGACTGTGGTTAGTATTATTTTTGGGCAATTGATCGATTCTGATAACTGAAGCGGCATTTAAAAACAATTTTGTTGTTGGAATCTGATGATGTTGGGAGCATCGAATCGGATTGAGTACCTTTAAATGTTAGCTTATGCAATAAAGCATTCATTCTTTCAAAGTCTTAGTACCCCCCCCCCCCCCCCCCAACACTCTTGGTTGTGATGACACGACACCCATGGACCCATTATTATCTCGATTGAATATTTGTCCTGAGAGGTGAGCTCTTAACTTGAGATATTCATTGAGCGCCACTGACAGTCCATTAACATGCGTACTCTCGGATAACTCTCCCTTATGTAAGAAGTTCAATAATTGCATTACGCCCACTTAAACCAGAGGCAGCGGCATGGGTTCCTTCGCTCAATCCCGGCCCAGATTATATCTCATCTCCCACCAAGCTTGCAAATTGTGTGCCTGTCATTCGCAGAATGAGGTCCCCAGAGGGTGGATTTAACGACGCTATCCCGCTCGGCGGTCTAGCGACAGCAAATTCACCCTCTGATAACATCATTCTGCCTACCCCCCATCTCTCACACAAACGGCAACAATTTGGCGTCTTTAATTCACACGATTAGATTCCTCGTATCATGGAGAAGAATATGTATCAGTTTGGTGGAAATCGGCGCTAAAAATAAGTTTTATCAATTTAGTGACCCTCTCCCATTACGTGCACATCTGACTTGAACGGCGACATGCATATCATAGAGATAATGTATACATTTGGTGAAAATCGGCGACAAAAATATTTCATCATTTGTGCTGCGCCTCCCCTGTTCTGACCTCGACGCCAACAGCATCACTTTAGCAAATATAGCCCGCACCGTTATTCTCCTCGTAAAAAGTTACACAGTTAGACCCCTATATGGTGGTGCCATCTAGATGGTTCCCGTCACGTGAAGTTATATAGAACCTAGACAGACATTTGCAAATATAGGCACAAAATGTGGCGTCTTTAACGCACACGATTTGATTTCTCGTATCATTGGAGAAGAACGTGTATTAATTTAGTGGATTGGCGCTAAATATATTTGTATCAGTTTTTTTTTGTGACCCTCCCTCCCTATCCCTGACTCAAGCGGTGCCTCTTTTGACATCTTTTAACCAGAATCAGTATGAATAATAATATGAATATAACATTGTTGGAAATCGGCGACATTAGATTCATTTATCATGCAGAAGAATGTGTATCAATTTGACGGAAATCGGCGCTAAAAGTGTGTTATTAATTATGGTGCCCCTCACCCTACCTGTGCACCCCTGGATCGAACGGCGCCACTTTTGACATCTTTAAACCACACGATTAGATTCAAGATAGCATGGAGATGATTATGTATAAGTTTGGTGGTAATCGGCTAAACAAACTCTTATCAAATTTAGCCCCTCCCCATCTCCCACCAAAACAACACTGGTTAGACGTCTTTAAATCACACGAGTATACACCCCGTATCATGAAGAAGAATATTATCAATTTGACAGAAATCGGCGCTAAAAATATTTTTATCAATTTTGGTGCCCCTCACCCTAACGTGCATGCACCCCTGACTCGAACGGCGCCACTTTTGACAGCTTTAAACCACACGATTAGATTCTTGATATCGTGGAAATTATTATGTATTAGTGTTGTGGTAATCGGCGACTAAACAAATTCTTATCGAATTTAGCCCCCTTTGGTGTCATATAGATGGTCCCACGTGAATGTCCATAGAACACAGACAGACAGACAGTCGGACATTCGCAAATATAGATATAGACGACTCAAGGGCAGTAGTAAGATGTGGAATGTAATACTATCTTGGAGTTGGGTTCATGCAACCTCTCCCTGTCTTGTTTATGAATATGACGTGCGACTTAAGGACAGCACTTACGTGTACGAAGATGTGGAAGGTGATAGCATCTAGTTGGTTGTGTGTCTGTCCCATTTGTGAATATAGAGCATTTATGGATCAGACAGACGACAACAGATACATATCTAGCATCGCTTATCGACTCATATCGTGTTGTCATATTCCCTATTGGTGTCTGCAGACGTGACAGGACGCGCGTATATAAGGGGGTATACGCGTATAGCCTGTGTGTGCGACAGTCATGACCAGATGCGCGTATAAGGGTGCAGGACGATTCCGCACCTGGACGTTTCGGCATCTCGTTTTGTGGACGTTTCGGCACCTGGGTATTCGGCACTTGGTTGTTCAGCGATGGATGAACTGAAATTTGATATCTAGATTTTTTATCGATCTTTCAAACGAGGGGCCAGCACCCGTGGTTCAAACTGTTTTTGGCAAAACACCACAAAACATGCCAAATGTGTGATGGGCGCAAGTATAGGCAGCTCCAGTGAGTGCATTCTAGTTATAATATAAGTTGATGCATGCATGTGTTATTGTAATGAAAGTGTCAATGACACTGTAGCTCAACTTAGGTAGGGGTATAATTTAATGGTTGACAGTAAATGGAGGAATAGGAAAGGTGCTAATTGAAATGTCTAACCTGCGCCAAAGGATTTAGTGATGCAAAGAGTAAAATACAAGATGGCTGCTGGTGGCCATTTTTTTTGGCCAATTGACCCCAAAAGGACTCGTTCCCATCTACGTTTAATTGTTAACATCCATGACAAATTTTATGAAGATCTGACCAAAGCTACGACCTACAAATTTCATGATAATCAGACGAACAGTACGACCTGTAGACCGCGCCAATGGATTGAATTTTGAAATCCAAGATGGCCGCTGGCAGCCATGTTTTTTGGCCGAATGACCACACAATGATTCGTTTCCATCTACATGTCAATGTCAACATTCATCACAAATTTCATAAAGATTAGACCAAAGGTACAACCTGTAGCCGTGCCAAAGGATTTAGTCATGCAAAGAGTAAAATCCAAGATGGCTGCTGGCGGCCATTTTTTTTGGCCGAACGACTCCAAAATCACCCATTCCCATCTACATGTCAGTGTTAACATCCATGACAAATTTAATAAAGATCAGACCAAAGGTATGACCTGTAGCCCACGCCAAAGGATTTAGTCATGCAAAGAGTAAAATGCTGGTGGCCATGTTTTTTGACCGAATGACCCCAAAACGACTCGTTCCCATCTACATGTCATTGTTATAATTCATGACAAATTTCATGACCATCTGACCAAAGCTACGACCTGTAGCCCGCACCAAAGGATTTAGTCATGCAAAGCGTAAAATCCAAGATGGCTGCTGGCAGCCATGTTTTTTGGCCGAACGATCCCAAAATCACTCGTTCCCATCTACACGTCATTATTAACATCAATGACAAATTTCATGATGATCAGATGAACAGTACGACCTGTAGCCCGCGCCAATGGATTGAATTTTGAAATCTAAGATGGCCGCCAGCGGCCATGTTTTTTGACCGAATGACCCCACAATGATTCGTTCCCATCTACATGTCAATGTCAACATTCTTGACAAATTTCATAAAGATTAGACCAAAGGTACAACCTGTAGCCCGCGCCAAAGGATTTAGTCATGCAAAGAGTAAAATCCAAGATGGCTGCTGGCGGCCATCTTTTTTGGCCGAACAACTCCAAAATCACTCGTTCCCATCTACATGACAGTGTTAACATCCATGACAAATTTCATAAACTTCCGACCAAAACAACGACCTGTAGCCCGCGCCAAAGGATTTAGTCATGCAAAGAGTAAAATCCAAGATGGCTGCTGGCAGCCATGTTTTTCGGCCGAACGACCCCAAAATCACTCGTTCCCATCTACATGTCATTATTAACATCAATGACAAATTTCATAATGATCAGATAAACAGTACGACCTGTAGGCCGCGCTAATGGATTGAATCTTGAAATCCAAGATGGCTGCCAGCGGCCATGTTTTTTGGCCGAATGACCCCAAAATGACTCGTTCCCATCTACATGTCAATGTCAACATTCATGACAAATTTCATGAAGATCAGACCAAAGGTAAAACCTGTAGCCCGCGCCAAAGGAAATTGTTGACGGACACACGCACACACGTGCACACGAACACACGCACACACGGACACACGTACACACGGACACACGGACACACGGACGACGGACGCCAAACCATGGCAATAGCTCAAACTTACAAAAGTAAGTTGAGCTAAAAATGATTATAAGACTATAATCCGACTACGTGTTAATTCAAACCGCCATGTGGCTTTAATGAAATGTTCCGTGCCTCTTTGTGTGAAATTATTTCCAAATTATAGCCATTTCAGTCCAATAATTCGGCCATTTCAGTCCAGTAATTCGGCCATTTCAGTCCAATAATTCGGCCATTTCAGTCCAATATTTCGACCGTTTCAGTCCAATAACTCGGCCATTTCAGTCCAATAATTCGACCATTTCAGTTCAATAATTCGATCACTTCAGTTCAATAATTCGACCAAATGTAAGACAATATTCGACTTTTGATCTAAATTTGTTTACAATATATACTCATGGTTGTAACACGGCTGTTGTACAATATACTTTGTATATAAACATAAATATATCATAATAGATTAAAATTAACTTTAAATTTGTTAATTTGGGCAGAAATGTGAAAAATTCTGTAATTTGCCACAATTTCCCCCTGAAATACCATTCGATTTGCCCGAATTTGAATGAAAATATCTCCAATTTGCCCGAAAATTGCCCGAAATTTTAGCTTTTAAAACGTTTTGGGGCTGCAACCCTCCAAATCCACAACCCCCCCCCCCCCCCCCCCCACTGGCCCGTGCGGCTATGGGGTTGTAACTACCATGTCACCGCATCCCTGTATAACATTACACGAGTTTTGACATCACCCAGATCTACTCATAGAGTCAAGGAACCCATTTCATATGCAGCCACTTTACATAAAGTCTGCGATAGGGCCATCATGTTTTTTTTCTGTAATACAGACGGGCTCCTCTCAACCATCGAAGCCGCACATTAACTGTCCAATCGGATCAAACGTCGGTGACATGAAGCTGAGCGTCCTTCATGATACAGGTCGAGAGAGTCTGATCGATGCGCGCCCACCCTATATCAGATTTTATATTTGAATTGTGCATTCTGGAATATTTGATTGAATACAGATGCCGCTCTAATCTGATATCCACTGATTTCTTTTCGTCGAACTCGAGACGACTGCTCAGGCATATGCGTTTCCTCGCATGTGGTTAGTGAACTCTCTATACAGTATCAGTCAGGTTCAGTTAAAGATGTGTTCAAGGTTCAGGCATGACATGCAAATTTTTCAAATATAAAACATTATTTACGGGTGGCTGTCTTTCAAAATGAACGTAATTATGAAATTTCTTGAATCAAAACAAATTAAGTTCATTTTCATGATATTCCATGTTAAAATATCAGGAATTTTAGACAAAACGTGCGTTTAATGTCATGCATCTGTGTGTCCATCATGTTGCAAGTTACGAGCGTCAAAAAGATGCCCGACCATCCCATATCAGATTTATATGAAAAATGGAATCTTCTAATACATAATGGTCACCCCCCCCCCCCCCCCAGCAGAATTTAAAATGGAAAATGGAATCTCCTAATGAATGTTCTAATACATAACAGTAAGGGTCCAGCGAATATTCGATAATCGTAATAATATTCCATTCGACATTAGTGTCCAACCCCATTCTCGCTAAACATTGTGACGTTGTGGTATATGAAGACCACTAATTCAACCTCATTCTCGCTAAACATTGTGACGTTGTGGTATATGAAGACCACTAATTCAACCTCATTCTCGCTAAACATTGTGACGTTGTGGTATATGAAGACCACTAATTCAACCTCATTCTCGCTAAACATTGTGACGTTGTGGTATATGAAGACCACTAATTCAACCTCATTCTCGCTAAACATTGTGACGTTGTGGTATATGAAGACCACTAATTCAACCTCATTCTCGCTAAACATTGTGACGTTGTGGTATATGAAGACCACTAATTCAACCTCATTCTCGCTAAACATTGTGACGTTGTGGTATATGAAGACCACTAATTCAACCTCATTCTCGCTAAACATTGTGACGTTGTGGTATATGAAGACCACTAATTCAACCTCATTCTCGCTAAACATTGTGACGTTGTGGTATATGAAGACCACTAATTCACACTCATTCTCGCTAAACATTGTGACGTTGTGGTATGTGAAGACTACTAATTCAACCTCATTCTCGCTAAACATTGTGGTATATGAAGACTACGAATTCAACCCCATTCTCGCTTAACATTGTGACGTTGTGGTATATGAAGACCACTAATTCAACCTCATTCTCGCTAAACATTGTGACGTTGTGGTATATGAAGACCACTAATTCAAACTCATTCTCGCTAAACATTGTGACGTTGTGGTATATGAAGACCACTAATTCAACCTCATTCTCGCTAAACATTGTGACGTTGTGGTATATGAGGACCACTAATTCAACCTCATTCTCGCTAAACATTGTGACGTTGTGGTATATGAAGACCACTAATTCAGCCCCATTCTCGCTAAACATTGTGACGTTGTGGTATATGAAGACCACTAATTCAACCTCATTCTCGCTAAACATTGTGACGTTGTGGTATATGAAGACCACTAATTCAAACTCATTCTCGCTAAACATTGTGACGTTGTGGTATATGAAGACCACTAATTCAACCCCATTCTCGCTAAACATTGTGACGTTGTGGTATATGAAGACCACTAATTCAAACTCATTCTCGCTAAACATTGTGACGTTGTGGTATATGAAGACCACTAATTCAACCTCGTTCTCGCTAAACATTGTGACGTTGTGGTATATGAGGACCACTAATTCAACCCTATTCTTGCTAAACATTGTGACGTTGTGGTATATGAAGACCACTAATTCAACCTCATTCTTGCTAAACATTGTGACGTTGTGGTATATGAAGACCACTAATTCAACCCCATTCTCGCTAAACATTGTGACGTTGTGGTATATGAAGACCACTAATTCAACCTCATTCTCGCTAAACATTGTGACGTTGTGGTATATGAAGACCACTAATTCAACCTCATTCTCGCTAAACATTGTGACGTTGTGGTATATGAAGACCACTAATTCAACCCCATTCTCGCTAAACATTGTGACGTTGTGGTATATGAAGACCACTAATTCAACCCCATTCTCGCTAAACATTGTGACGTTGTGGTATATGAAGACCACTAATTCAACCTCATTCTCGCTAAACATTGTGACGCTGTGGTGTATGAAGACCACTAATTCAACCTCATTCTCGCTAAACATTGTGACGTTGTGGTATATGAAGACCACTAATTCAACCCCATTCTCGCTAAACATTGTGACGTTGTGGTATATGAAGACCACTAATTCAACCCCATTCTCGCTAAACATTGTGACGTTGTGGTATATGAAGACCATTAATTCAACCCCATTCTCGCTAAACATTGTGACGTTGTGGTATATGAAGACCACTAATTCAACCCCATTCTCGCTAAACATTGTGACGTTGTGGTATATGAAGACCACTATTTCAACCCCATTCTCGCTAAACATTGTGACGTTGTGGTATATGAAGACCACTAATTCAACCCCATTCTCGCTAAACATTGTGACGTTGTGGTATATGAAGACCACTAATTCAACCTCATTCTCGCTAAACATTGTGACGTTGTGGTATATGAAGACCACTAATTCAACCCCATTCTCGCTAAACATTGTGACGTTGTGGTGTATGAAGAGCCCTAATTCAACCCCATTCTCGCTAAACATTGTGACGTTGTGGTATATGAAGACCACTAATTCAACCCCATTCTCGCTAAACATTGTGACGTTGTGGTGTATGAAGACCACTAATTCAACCTCATTCTCGCTAAACACTGTGACGTTGTGGTGTATGAAGAGCCCTAATTCAACCCCATTCTCGCTAAACATTGTGACGTTGTGGTATATGAAGACCACTAATTCAACCTCATTCTCGCTAAACATTGTGACGTTGTGGTATATGAAGACTACTAATTCAACCCCATTCTCGCTAAACATTGTGACGTTGTGGTATATGAAGACCACTAATTCAAACTCATTCTCGCTAAACATTGTGACGTTGTGGTATATGGAGACCACTAATTCAACCTCATTCTCGCTAAACATTGTGACGTTGTGGTATATGGAGACCACTAATTCAACCTCATTATCGCTAAACATTGTGACGTTGTGTTATATGAAGACCACTAATTCAACCTCATTCTCGCTAAACATTGTGACGTTGTGTTATATGAAAACCACTAATTCAACCTTTCATCAAACAATCGCGTAAACGAAACTCTTGTTAATCTTAATGCTGCTGTCCGTTTCCGATTCCGCGTACAACGTTTGCAGTTCTAAAAAGAAACTGGGATTCCTTCGTGAAGTTTCCGATTATCAAATACATGTAGTTTATTTTCTAATTGGTGTGTTCTGACTACCACCTAAGTTGTGTTTTTTTGTATTGAAATTGAATTATGTTTATAATGTTATGTATACATGCACTCGCGTGAATCATCCCAATCTCACACCAACTAGATGTTCATGCATAGTGCATTAGTTGTATTTTGTTCTGACCATAGTATACGTGATCACAAATCAGGTATTGAGGAAAACTGAGTAACTACGACATAGCCTACATGTAGATTAGCCTTCTCGTCGATAAATTTGAAAATGATCGATTAAGAACAGTTTGTTGGATACTAATTTTGTTGTTCGTTTCGGGCACACTTCCTGGTTTTCATGTCATGTATTTCCCAATACGAAATAATGGCCAATTTTATATTTATTATGTGCAAACAAATGCGTAGAATGTATGAATGTTCTTGGTTCAAAAGGTATAATTCGTTATTTATAAGCGGCCGGAGTTGGCCGCTCAACAACATGCCGTACATGTGCAACAGGTTTTCTACCATTCCATTCCTGTACCGGGTTTAAACATTCGACAGAATGTAAACTGAAATATTCTAATGACTGTTCTAATACATAATTGTCACTATCCCCCTATCCTGGAAAATTACCGTGGATACCCGCCTCCAAGTCCGCCTGACATCTCTCTGCAGCAGACGAGTTCATGTTGGTGCAAACATTCACTCATCTTCCATCGTATCACATAATCCCGAGGAATAAGTATTAGTCTGAGATTCCATGACAGACAAACGTGCGAGGAAAATTAATGGCTTCTTCCGGGAGCTCATTGAGACTTCGAGATTGGCATGTCGTGACGTCAATTTACCACTTCCGGGATTGACCTGGAGGACAACGAATTAAAACCCTTACCTGCACACACTCATGTCGTGAGTGAAAAATCAATTCATTAGTGCATACCAGTACTATATACACAGTATATATATAATAGATATATATAAGAGTATAGGATATGTCTGGCTGTCCGTCTGTCTATCCGGATTTTCTCCCAGGCTGCTGTTTCGATTTCAACCAAATTTGGTGCGCAGACTCTGGTTACCATGGCGGAGGTTATAGCGGCGTTAGTTTTTCAAAATTGTTATTTAAATTATTTTAATTAAATAAATAACAAAAACATATACGCTCACGGTGGGCCTATTTCAGCACCAGATGTACGCTCTTCATGGCCCGCGCCATACAACAGAATAACGGGTATTAGTCCACTATGGGTTTATATCAGAACCATATAAGTCCAATGTAACCAATGTGAATATTTAGGTTCAATATGAACCTATTTGCCCGATGATATATTGAAGTTACATAATAATATCAATATTTATAAAACAGTATGACCTGCCTGGCATGTGCGTGAAGCGCACACAGGGGGCACTTGCCCCTGGTGCATAAAGGGGCCACAGGCCCCTCCGACGATGTTTCAGCTAGTATCATATACAACTGGCTGTGTCGTTGGCCATATATGTCGGTGTTATTGGAAGATTCCTCAGCTAACAAATGTAACTTTTTAACTCCGAAAACGGAACATTTTAAATTATATTAAATCCTAGCATCGCGTGGAACATGTTACTGAGATTGAGTACCAATCGCTATATAATCGTGAACCCCGATTAGATGCTGTTTTACATCTAACCCGTGGCGTATTGTTTGACGTGTCAGGTACATCCGGCTATATAATCGAAAGACTAATTTTTTATCGCAGGTTAATATATTTTCTCCTACTTCATTTTAATTGGGTATTCACAATCTTTCGTTGATTGCTTGTATCATATTGGTGGTGATTTATCATTCGTTGATTGCTTGTATCATATTGGTGGCGATTTATCATTCGTTGATTGCTTGTATCATATTGGTGGTGATTTATCATTCGTTGATTGCTTGTATCATATTGGTGGCGATTTATCATTCGTTGATTGCTTGTATCATATTGGTGGTGATTTATCATTCGTTGATTGCTTGTATCATATTGGTGGCGATTTATCATTCGTTGATTGCTTGTATCATATTGGTGGTGATTTATCATTCGTTGATTGCTTGTATCATATTGGTGGTGATTTATCATTCGTTGATTGCTTGTATCATATTGGTGGTGATTTATCATTCGTTGATTGCTTGTATCATATTGGTGGTGATTTATCATTCGTTGATTGCTTGTATCATATTGGTGGTGATTTATCATTCGTTGATTGCTTGTATCATATTGGTGGTGATTTATCATTCGTTGATTGCTTGTATCATATTGGTGGTGATTTATCATTCGTTGATTGCTTGTATCATATTGGTGGTGATTTATCATTCGTTGATTGCTTGTATCATATTGGTGGTGATTTATCATTCGTTGATTGCTTGTATCATATTGGTGGTGATTTATCATTCGTTGATTGCTTGTATCATATTGGTGGTGATTTATCATTCGTTGATTGCTTGTATCATATTGGTGGTGATTTATCATTCGTTGATTGCTTGTATCATATTGGTGGTGATTTATCATGCGTTGATTGCTTGTATCATATTGGTGGTGATTTATCATTCGTTGATTGCTTGTATCATATTGGTGGTGATTTATCATTCGTTGATTGCTTGTATCATATTGGTGGTGATTTATCATTCGTTGATTGCTTGTATCATATTGGTGGTGATTTATCATGCGTTGATTGCTTGTATCATATTGGTGGTGATTTATCATTCGTTGATTGCTTGTATCATAGTGGTGGTGATTTATCATTCGTTGATTGCTTGTATCATATTGGTGGTGATTTATCATGCGTTGATTGCTTGTATCATATTGGTGGTGATTTATCATTCGTTGATTGCTTGTATCATATTGGTGGTGATTTAAGTCAAGAATGCTGAATAAGCACTCGGATTGATGCTTTATTCTCATAATTTGAAATGAATATTGAGAAATGGACAAATATATTTACAAGAGAATATGAAGATGTGTACACATGTTATATACATGTCTCTGGCGCAATGGCGGTGTATTATACTAAATAAATGTATTAGCTTTGTGTTTTGTTCTACCCGGCGGGACGAAGTTGTAGAGTACGTTTTTACCGATGCGACTTCCGAGATGAATGGCAACAGAAACACATGTTAAACTTCGAAACCCCTTGTTTTGGTAGTAGTTGTAGATTCGTGAAAAACATATATTCATTTGCAACATATTTATGCGAACGTCTTTTTTTTAACCAAATCATATACAGCTGACCACGCAGTCAATTAGCGTCCCCTATAATTTGTTTTTATTACATGATCCTACCCTTATTCCATCCAATAAACCCATTCTATAAATTGTGATATTAAACGTTCGTTTAATAACAGGAAATAGTGCCAGGTGACCTTTGACTTCCGGGTTTATCGTCTGTTTACATTCCGTACGCTACATCTGAAAATACTATGGCTTCCAATAGTTTTCCAACAAACTATAATGAATGAAACGTTGTGTGATTAAATATACGCCATTAAATACGCCAAAGAGTCTTTATTTATCTGGGACTATTTCTTTACACGGGCAAACAGTGCATATAGTTACGTGAAACGTCATCGCATGCCTTACATAAGCCGATGTTAGTTTCGTATCTCATTTGTTGATTTAAGTATGAATTTTGTCGAGGTTTTGGATCATGTAATAAATAGAATCTACAACTCGTCCCCAGTTTATAGCAGAATTTACCAAACTCGTCTAGCAAATTAGGTCTGGACCTCGCAAAAGGCTCGGTCCAGATCTAATTTACTGGACTCGTTTTGTAAATTCCGTTATAAACTGGAGACTCGTTGTATAGGTCCTCTATCTATCGAGCGAGAACTTGCCAAAATATACATCAATTTTTTAAAGGTATGTGCCCCCTAAGGCACGTTTACCATTATATCATGCTATCGATGTATACTCTTACTACGCAGATAGAAATCCCGTTCAAATCCTGGGCACTTTATACCATTGAAAAAATAACGCAGATACTGTATGTCATAGGTAATATAACTGTGTGCATCTAAATAGGTGAAAGTCCCTGCTCGATATTACATATTTTTGCTTTGCGTCATTTACAATTATGGAATTTCTCCCGGATAATTATTTCAATGTTTATTGCGATATCTAGTTAAACTCCAGGCAGAGGTAGCTCCCATCGCTCCGCTGAGATACATGTACCACTGCCATAAGGACATTAATTGGTAAGGATTTCTTACGTGTTTTTAGTTATTATGTTTTAGGATTAAAATTGTCTATGTCTGGCTCAGTTCATATTGTTCTTATCAATACCGAAAGAATTACCATTATTGCAAACTTTAAAACAAATTTGGTGGTCAAAACAAGATAATAGGTGACTAAATAGTAGTAAATACAGTTCCGCGACGATATGTAAAAATAGATTTATCGTCTGCAAAGTACACTCATTTTAGCAGTGATATATCGCAGCGATAGCGTAGAGGGCACTGTGTGGAGTTTTATATCTACTCACAAATATCACAACATCCGTGCAGTCTCGAGTTCGGACCACCCACTATACTATGGAATGGATTATTAAGGAAGAAGTATTGACAAAGAAATATATTCCCTGTGTTATAAAGTTTTACGTCAGAACAGGTCAGAACATCAAAAAGTTCGCAGGTTTTGAACGGGTGAATATGATCTCCACGGGCGTAGCCAGGGTAGAAATTCATGGCACGATATAGTTTACCTGCCTCCGATCATGCTGACAGAAACCGCCATCTAAAGTTATGTTTAGTGATTACTCACCTATTATACGTTACGTTAAAGCATAACAAACGTGATTTAAACACCTCTATCTGTTATATATGCCATGTCAGCATTCTCTTATATTAATACACGTGGAAGCAGACATAATTATAGGAACACAAATTCTGAGTGGGCTTTGAATAAAACGCGTTTTCGTTAACAGAATCCACAATGCCCCGCTGTGTCGGCGCCTCATTCGCTGTATGAAACACCAGAGTAACCGAACATTGAAACTCAGTTCTATCGTGGGTAAATACATCTTTGGTTTACTCGTGTGTGATCGATGAAAATGTATGTATTTTATTTGAAATTTAGCATATTCATGCACGAGAAGTATTAACCACATCTGTGTGGCCAACTGGTCCGTGAGCTTTCTTTTTTAGAATGTTTTCGAATTTTTATTGAAGACACAATCACAATGAGGAATGTCATATACAAAATGATTAACCCTTTACCCAACAGAACGGCCCTGTGCCAATGCATTATCTTATATATGCGAGTCGACCATAGGTCGCCTCGCATATATAAGAGAATGCATTGGCTTAACACATTAAAAATTATAAAATTGTTAAAGAATGTAAGAAAAAATGGTAAAAAGTGTTAAAAAAAATTTTTTAGGCCAATGCATTCTCTTATATATGCGAGGCGACCTATGGTCGACTCGCATATATAAGAGAATGCATTGGCACATGGCATAACTGTAACTATCACAATGTGGCCAAGGAGCCGGTTCCAATTATATCCATATTTGTATGGTTCTATTGAGACAGACCGAAGATATTTTAGGCTGTTGAAGCTTTATTTGGCCGGTTTTGGCCGTTTTGTTGGGTAAATGATTAATTAAATTTAGTTCTATATACAGGTGTGGCATTCCTACAAATCTCCAACTTTTCTTGTTTGAAGCCATAAATGGTTATCAAAAGAGTGCACTTTAGAAGCCATATAATTTGATCACGAGATTCCATGCATGAAGCCATATAAAGTGTTTGACTGCAGCTTTAAAAAAAAGAATCTGTCAATTGTTTTAAATCTGCAACATACATGCGCGCATCTCATCAGATTCATGATCCGGTCGCTGGTGTGGTAAGAAGTCGTATTGGATTGAGCGATCCAGTGCTTCGCTCGCTGGCGATCGGATTACCGACTTTAACTGAACAATGATTTTTTCTTTTATCCCAGCTGAAGTCGGACACGTCTTTCGCTCACTAAACGTGGACACCTACTTGGATTCTTCACCGGTCAGGCAGCCACTTTGAGCTGTTTCTTACATTCCGGGTTACGCCATCACAGCCCTTTTCATGCCCCTCTTTCGGTCGTAAGCCGGTTACTGGAACCCACCAGCAACCACCGGCTACCACCAGCTTGGTGGGAAAGAAGAAAAAGAATATGACCCACTCAAGATGCCACATGGACGCCGACAGGAGGGCCAAGTGGAAACAGGGGAGAGCTGAGAGAAGCCCATCCCCTACTTGGCCCCAAAGCAAGAACAGCTTACCGTCTCTGCGCCAAACACAACCAACACCAGCGGAAACGACAGGGACACCGATGTCACCCGGCCGTCCATGTCGCCCACTACGAGGTGTGGTAGCAGTTAGCATCGAGAATCAAGAGCAGACTGATGTCATCCCAGCCGCCCCTTCTTCCTTTGATGTGGAGCTGGATTCACCACCGGACACCAACTCCTCCGCAGATGCTGCGAATTCCACCTTCTCAGAGCCAAAGACCCCGGATGCACAGTGGTCTTCTGTCAGCCTGGTGACCTCACTCGACAGAGCCAGCGAAGAAATGTCACCAACAATCAAGGCTCATATGATGTCATGGGGCCGTCTGCAGATTCTAACAACCCGACCCTTAAGAAAATTGTACCTGGTACGCCAACAATACCACAAACGTCCCAACCGCCACAATCACGGTCTCTACCAAGAGAAAGAAAAGATTAAATAATTGTCATTCTTTGTTTGTTTTTTGTTTTTTATATGTTTCTGATCAATTAAAGCTTAAAATGAGGGGTGAAGGAAAGGGCCTATAATCCCCTTTCCAGCATCCCGGAGTTAGCACCCCCCCCCCCCGAAATACTACTCTGTGTGTGCATCTCATTATCTGTCACTTATTGTAATTTCATGATTCAGCAACAGTTCTATTTAATTATTTTTTAGAAAAACATTTCTGCTCAAACATATCATATCATTGTAAACTATGTGTTGTGCCCCCTTTCGATTCCATTAATTTTCTTTAATTTCAAACAGTGATAAACTGATTTTATGAGGGGGGTTTATTCACCTCAGAGCCACCATAAAACTCGTGTCATTTCAAAACTCGACAGTAACTTTAAAACGTTTAACGCGTTTTCAATTAAGATTGTAGCGGCCTTTCTCGTATGAAGCCGTACATTTCATTATGTTGTCAACCGCAGAGCCTGGAGCTCGGGACAGCTTTCTGAACACACCGGTAACCATAGCAACCATGTGTGTTCTCATTTCCTATTCATTGCGTAATGTCGTCTTATTGTTTCCGATATTGAGCTCACCTTTTCTTAATATATTTTATTCAGGTTTCCTATTAACATAGTTAGTGCTTTCGTTGAACGTGTTGTTATATCCGAATTAACAGACGTATTAGAGGTTGGTATCGCCGTCGGAATCTGAGAATTCATTTGGCAAGAAAGCTGTTATATCATACACAGCTCTACGTTACATATAAATACAGGGAAAATATTAGAGACCTTTTACAAAATCACGATTACGATTACGGATATGGACAATATCCTGCCAGTATACCAGGGGGAGGGGTCGGAAAAAAATTGCAGGCACGTATGCTGATTTTTTACTTTCGACCCTTGTTGGGACCCACCCACCCCCACGTCCAAATATTTTTCAGTTTTCGTCAGTTTTTTCCGACCATTTTTTTTACACCCACCCCCTTTTAACACTAAAACAGAGATTTGTGGGTGGAATTTCACTGTAAACAGTTGTATATGAATTTCTGTGCATAATATTAGTCATGGATGTGAACATTGACATGTAAATAGGTACAAGTCATTTTGGGGTTATTCGGTCAAAAAAAACATGGCTGCCAGCAGCCATCTTGGATTTCAAAAAATTCAATCCATTAGCATGGGCTACAGGCTATACTGTTTGTCTGATCATCATGAAATTTGGCATTTATGTTAATATTGACATATAGATGTGTTTTAAGCCAAACTCATTGCAAAAACAGTCAAAAAGACTTGCAGGGAAAATATTTTTGAGTTGCGGAAAAAAATTGTTTGTTAGTCCTATCGACCACCCACCCACCCCGGCATACGTGCCCGGAAAAAACTTTTTTCCACCCCCTGAGTATACAGGAAAAATCGATTCTTATGTGTGATTAAATATACCCAATGCAGTTCAATTATGTACCGGTCCTACCTGGGGTAGCTCTAACATTATCCGTGTGGTGTATAACACAAGGATAAGAACATTGCTCGAAGAGACACATTATGTCTTGAGTAAAAAATATTAAAGATTATGTCCGATTTGACATCACAAAGCAATCCAAGCTTCCATCGCCATGAAGTGTTAGATAATAAAGAGATGTTGTGGACGTAATATGTGACCCGCCATATCAAATCCAGTCGTAGGGCGGGAGTTTTGTTACCCTGTGCCAATGCATTCTCTTATATATGCGAGTCGACCATAGGTCGCCTCGCATATATAAGAGAATGCATTGGCCTAACAATTTGTTATCATTTTTTTTAAATAAATGTTTCTTACAATTTTTAGGACATAAAATAAAAAACATCCATTACCCTGCAAGGAGCCCCACACATATATAGAAGCATATAGAAGAGTGTCGTATGCTCATGTTTGTCTGGGGCTCTGTATGGGTGAAATTATAAAATTGTTAAAGAATACAAGACAAAATTATTAAAATTGTAAAAAATTGTTAGGCCAATGCATTCTCTTATATATGCGAGGCGACCTATGGTCGACTCGAATATATAAGAGAATGCATTGGCACAGGGTAAAATAAATCCCGACTTACGACTGGATTTAATATGGCGGGTCACATATTTGCTTTTCGTTTGCATGATAAGCTAAACATTGGCTAAAAAATTCTGCCACATTTGGCGTCGGATCGGACAGGGTATCTTTAATTGTTATTATGAAGCTCAATAAATTCAAATTCAAATTCAGAACTATGTACACAGTAATCGGATGGGCGTTACGTTTCGCGTCGTCGTCGTCAACATCCACAATCATCATCCCCAGCATCATCATATTCATCGTTATCGTCGTTATCATCGTCATCACCATCATCGCCGTCATCATCAGAGATGCCGTCAGCGTCACCATCATCACATCATCATCGCCGTCATCATCAGAGATGCCGTCAGCATCACCATCATCACATCATCATCGACCCTCTTCATCATCTTTATCAATACCATCATCATCATCGCTGTCATGATGATGATCATCGTCGTCATCGTCGTCGTCTTTATCATCATCTCCACATCATTATAACAGTTGTCCTCATTGTCACCATGGTTATCACCATCATGATAATCGCCGTTACCATGCATCATCATCATCATCATCGCCGACGTCACTATCATCATCGACGTCACCACCACTATCATCATCATCATCATCCCGCACCCTTCTCGTCATCATCGTCATGAATTTGGAAAATTACCTCGTTACATAATACCATCAAGCCAACTTGGCATCTACGTGCGCTGTGTTGCATGAGGTTTTATTATGGATTTGGGAGTGGACCCGAGAGGATTTGGAATGGGCGGCACCCCTTCCCTACAATCCACTTTGGAATTTTGGATGGGGTAATGGGCAATGTTTAACATATGCATAATGCATGACATGGTGAAGGTGAAATGGAAATGATCTAGATTGTTTTTCCCTTCTTTTTATTTCTGTTTGTTGTTGTTGTTGTTGTTGTTGTTGGTGGTGGTGGTGGTGGTGGTGGTGGTGGTGGTGGTGGTGGTGTGGTGGTGCTGGTGGTGATGGTGGTACTGTTGGTGGTGATGGCGGTACTGGTGCTGGTGGTGGTGGTGGTAGTGGTGCTGGTTGTGGTTGTGGTGGTGATGGTGGGGCTGGTGGTGATGGTGGTGCTGGTGTTGGTGATGATGATGATGATGATGATGGTTGTGGTGGTGATGGTAGTGGTGGTGGTGTTGGTGCTGGTGCTGGTGATGATGATGATGGTTGTGGTGGTGGTGGTGGTGGTGGTGGTAGTGATTGTGGTAGTGGTAGTGGTAGTGGTGGTGGTGGTGGTGGTGGTGGTGGTGGTAATGGCGGTGGTGGTGGTGATGGTGGTAGTGGTGGCGGTGCTGGTGGTGGTGGTAGTGGTGGCGGTGCTGGTGGTGGTGGAGGTGGTGGTGGTGGCGGTGATGGTGGTGGTGGAGGTGGTGGTGGTGGCGGTGATGGTGGTGGTGGAGGTGGTGGTGGTGGCGGTGATGGTGGTAGTGGTGGCGGTGCTGGTGGTGGTGGTAGTGGTGGCGGTGCTGGTGGTGGCGGTGATGGTGGTGGTGGCGGTGGTAGTGGTGGCGGTGCTGGTGGTGGCGGTGATGGTGGTGGTGGCGGTGCTGGTGGTGGTGGTGGTGGTGGCGGTGATGGTGGTGGCGGTGATGGTGGTGGCGGTGATGGTGGTGGTGGCGGTGGTGGTAGTGGTGGCGGTGCTGGTGGTGGCGGTGATGGTGGTGGTGGCGGTGGTAGTGGTGGCGGTGCTGGTGGTGGCGGTGATGGTGGTGGTGGCGGTGCTGGTGGTGGTGGTGGTGGTGGCGGTGATGATGGTGGTGGCGGTGATGGTGGTGGCGGTGATGGTGGTGGTGGCGGTGATGGTGGTGGCGGTGATGGTGGTGGTGGCGGTGATGGTGGTGGTGGTGGTTTTGATGGTGGTGCTGATGGTGGTGCTGATGGTGGTGGCGGCGATGATAGAGGCTGGTGGCTGCAAGCTGTGCTGACTGTTTTTTTTAGATTTCTGAGTGCCTCCGCCTTGTCCGCTTCAGACTGTTGAAACAACTCTTCAGTGCATTTCCGCATCTCTGCACTGACAGTGTAATAGAGACGGCAGAGCTGCTGGCGGTTTTTTTGGACAAGGTTGGGCGCTAATGAAGTGTAAACTGGATCGCATATAAGGCTTCCTCCGGATCGCGGTAAATACTCTGGTCTCGCTCAGAGGAGGTGAAACCACACTATATTTGTTCAATATAAAAGAGCTTTGTACACCCAAGGCTCGGCACGAAAGCTATAATCCCCCGGTGTATGTGTCATAATAAATTCGAAGACGTGTTGACATTTAACGCTGCCTGCTTCAATTTGGGGGAACACATATATGACACACGAAGGTCGGCTTCCAAGTTGAAAACAATGTTATAGTACATGGAGGTCGGATAACAGTGTTATAGTACATGAAGGTCGGATAACAATGTTATAGTACATGGAGGTCAGATTCCAAGTATCCAAGTAGTAAACAATGTTATGGTACAGGAAATTGGGCGTTAAAGAGTCTCAATCCGATTCTATAGTCCCCATATAATCAGATTCCAACAACAACAATATTTCTAGAAATGCCGCTTCAGGTATCAGAATCGATAATATAGTATAAAATTGCCCGAAACGTGTTTTTTTAGCAACATGTTGTTCGACGAAATTTGGCCTTATTAACAACAAAAATCCTCTTGACTTTAGAGTTATCCATCTTCGTCCGCAATTTGTTCCGAGACCGTCGGCTCGTAGACTGTTTACTGGGCCACTATTAATTTTCCATGGTGACAAATAACAGATTTCAAAAGTCGATATCTAGTAACTCTGAGATTTGATAGGTGGGTTCCTCGACTCGAATCAAATATTTTCTACCCCGATTCCAAATTAATCTGATTGTGCATCTTTAACGGAACCCATAGCACTCACGGTGAACATGGATACATAGATAAATACGTGTTATATACACAATGTGTTTGTATCGATTCATTTATCGCGACGATGCTAGTTTTCGTGGCCATATAGCGACGAGGCGACCTTGGTCGACGAGTCGCTATGTGGCCACGAAAACTAGCCGAGTCGGACACAAATTCAAGAGCTTTGGCATTTAAGAAACTCATAAAATGTAATTTGTGCGGTGGATTCTGTCACACCAATGGTAGATAAATGTGTTAAATACACAATGTGTTTGTAACGATTCATGTATCGCGACTCGGCTAGTTTTCGTAACCATATAGCGACTCGGCGACCAAGGTCGCCTCGTCGCTATATGGCCACGAAAACTAGCCTAGTCGCGATACATGAATCGATACAAATACATTGTGTATATAACAAATATTTATTATATTCATTATATAAAAGTTCTCAAATAACGAAATTTCGCATGTTGAAACCAGCGTTATGCAAATAAAAGCGTTGCATTGATTTTTCAACAAACATTTAGTCGTGTAGTAAATTCAAATATATTAGTCTAATATGACTTTTAATATATTTTTCAATGCTTAGACCTTTTCCAATGTTTACCGTCAAGTTTTGTATTTGTCTTTGGACTGTAATTTGACTTCTATCGGTAAATCCGCTATAACATTAATGTGTACATAGCAATGGTTTTGGCATGGGAAATTCCATTACTGGAGAATTCTTAATAATGATCTAAAACAAAGTCGATCCATTTTACATGTACTTGATTTGATTACGACAAAGTGGTGGTTCGGGGTGGTCACCCCTCATTGGTCACCCCTCATAGAAATGTCTTTATTTTAGAACCGAAAAAAGGGAAAACATTAAACGTCATGGGCCGGGATTCGAATCCCACCCAATCCCAAACAAATTTGCACTGTCTCAAAATTTACATTTGCTTCTAAATATCGAAGGTCGATGACGATGCGGTCCAGATCCCTTGGTCACAATCGATCCCTTGGTCACAGTCGATCTCTTGGTCACAGTCGATCTCTTGGTCACAGTCGATCCCTTGGTCACAATCGATCCCTTGGTCACAGTCGATGCCTTGGTCACAGTCGATCTCTTGGTCACAGTCGATCTCTTGGTCACAGTCGATCTCTTGGTCACAGTCGATCTCTTGGTCACAGTCGATCCCTTCTCTTGGTCACAGTCGATCTCTTGGTCACAGTCGATCTCTTGATCACAGTCGATCTCTTGGTCACAGTCGATCTCTTCGATTTCTTGATCACAGTCGATCTCTTGGTCACAGTCGATCTCTTGGGTCACAGTCGATCCCTTGGTCACAGTCGATCTCTTGGTCACAGTCGATCTCTTGGTCACAGTCGATCTCTTGGTCACAGTCGATCTCTTGGGTCACAGTCGATCCCTTGGTCACAGTCGATCTCTTGGTCACAGTCGATCTCTTGGTCACAGTCGATCTCTTGGTCACAGTCGATCCCTTGATCACAGTCGATCTTGGTCACAGTCGATCTCTTGGTCACAGTCGATCCCTTGGTCACAGTCGATCTCTTGGTCACAGTCGATCTTGGTCACAGTCGATCCCTTGGTCACAGTCGATCTCTTGGTCACAGTCGATCCCTTGGTCACAGTCGTTCATATATGGCAAACACGTGGGCAGAAGGTTATGAGGGTATGTTTTTGTCCCATGTAGAAAGTCTTGTTTATTTCTCACGGTTATCTGCATCTCAGTATAAACTCTTGGAACAGAGCGGGACAGGTGTTACAAAAGTTTATGGAATCGTTTTTATTTCTAGACTAAAATTGGTTATCTGCGTCCAAGTAGTAACGCTGAAGGGGTTACCCTCTCTCCAAAACAAATGCTGAAGGGTACGCAGTTTTGAAAATGTGCTGACAGGGTTTTTGATCGGCACTAACGTAGTTACTTCAACTGTGTTCCTGAAAGTCTGGTGCCCATCAGCAGTTTGTTTTCATGTCATCTCTCCCTCTCTCTCTCTCTCTCTCTCTCTCTCTCTCTGTCTCTCTCTCTCTCTCGATCTAGATCTCGATCTCTCCCTCCTCCCTCCCTTCTCTCTCTCTCTCTCTCTCTCTCTCTCTCTCTCTCTCTCTCTCTCTCTCTCTCTCTCTCTCTCTCTCTCTCTCTCTCTCTCTCTCCCTCCCTATCTCTCTCCCGTCTGTTGCACATGTCTGGCTGACCGTAATTTATCAGGGCGAAGTCCACAGAAACAGCCTCAATATATGGCTGCACTAGAAACAACCTCCAAGTCTGGCAATTATCAGGGAGAGTCTGGAGTGGACTGGACGTGGCAATCATGTGGTCTCCAATTAGTATAACTTGCCAGGGGAGAATACTTTTTAGTTATCAATCGTCCGTCTTGCTCGGTTCTAATAAGGACTGTAAATTGCGCCATCTAGCAGTAATAAGGACCGGGCATGTTAGATTAGTTCGCACCAATGATTCGTCGGCCGATAAAGTGTCTTATAGCTGATGTTATAATAGGCGGAAATCCTCCCTCTGTCCACAACAAGCACCAAACTGCACCATTAAGTATAGATCATGCCATGAATCTCTACTCTGGCTAACGCCCATATAGATCATATTCTATCAGTACAAAACCTTGGAACTTTTTGAAGTTTTGACATGGATCCTTATAAAGTCGAAAAAATAACGCGGGGAATATATTTATTTGTAATCATGCATTCCTTACCAATGTATTTCACCCCTCCAGTGCTGTCGATTAGGGTTCAAATCCACATGTTTCCATCGTGGATTTTGTAACTCGAAATCGTTATCTGGTGGAGTTACCAGTTACTCGCCGATGGCCGGTGGTTTGCCGCACATGGTTGACGAGTTTATCAGCCATTGAAATCACTGTTAGATTAGTCGCAATATGCTGGTGATCTACATTAAGTGTATGCTTGTTATCTACATTAAGTGTATGCTGCTGATCTACATTAAGTGTATGCTGGTGATATACATTAAGTGTATGCTGGTGATATACATTAAGTGTATGCTGGTGATATACATTAAGTGTATGCTGGTGATCTACATTAAGTGTATGCTGGTGATATACATTAAGTGTATGCTGGTGATATACATTAAGTGTATGCTGGTGATATACATTAAGTGTATGCTGCTGATCTACATTAAGTGTACGCTGGTGATATACATTAAGTGTATGCTGGTGATATACATTAAGTGTATGCTGGTGATATACATTAAGTGTATGCTGGTGATCTACATTAAGTGTACGCTGGTGATATACATTAAGTGTATGCTGGTGATCTACATTAAGTGTACGCTGGTGATATACATTAAGTGTATGCTGGTGATCTACATTAAGTGTATGCTGGTGAGCTACATTAAGTGTACGCTGGTGATATACATTAAGTGTATGCTGGTGATCTACATTAAGTGTACGCTGGTGATCTACATTAAGTGTACGCTGGTGATATACATTAAGTGTACGCTGGTGATCTACATTAAGTGTACGCTGGTGATATACATTAAGTATATGCTGGTGATCTACATTAAGTGTATGCTGCTGATCTACATTAAGTGTACGCTGGTGATATACATTAAGTGTATGCTGGTGATCTACATTAAGTGTATGCTGCTGATCTACATTAAGTGTATGCTGGTGATATACATTAAGTGTATGCTGGTGATCTACATTAAGTGTATGCTGGTGATCTACATTAAGTGTATGCTGCTGATCTACATTAAGTGTACGCTGGTGATATACATTAAGTGTATGCTGGTGATCTACATTAAGTGTATGCTTCTGATCTACATTAAGTGTACGCTGGTGATATACATTAAGTGTATGCTGGTGATCTACATTAAGTGTATGCTGCTGATCTACATTAAGTGTACGCTGGTGATATACATTAAGTGTATGCTGGTGATCTACATTAAGTGTATGCTGGTGATCTACATTAAGTGTATGCTGGTGATCTACATTAAGTGTATGCTGGTGATCTACATTAAGTGTATGCTGGTGATATACATTAAGTGTATGCTGGTGATCTACATTAAGTGTATGCTGGTGATCTACATTAAGTGTACGCTGGTGATATACATTAAGTGTACGCTGGTGATATACATTAAGTGTATGCTTGTTATCTACATTAAGTGTATGCTGCTGATCTACATTAAGTGTATGCTGCTGATCTACATTAAGTGTATGCTGGTGATATACATTAAGTGTATGCTGCTGATCTACATTAAGTGTACGCTGGTGATATACATTAAGTGTATGCTGCTGATCTACATTAAGTGTATGCTGCTGATCTACATTAAGTGTATGCTGCTGATCTACATTAAGTGTACGCTGGTGATATACATTAAGTGTATGCTGCTGATCTACATTAAGTGTATGCTGCTGATCTACATTAAGTGTACGCTGGTGATATACATTAAGTGTATGCTGGTGATATACATTAAGTGTATGCTTGTTATCTACATTAAGTGTATGCTGCTGATCTACATTAAGTGTATGCTGCTGATCTACATTAAGTGTATGCTGGTGATATACATTAAGTGTATGCTGGTGATCTACATTAAGTGTATGCTGGTGATCTACATTAAGTGTACGCTGGTGATCTACATTAAGTGTACGCTGGTGATCTACATTAAGTGTATGCTGGTGATCTACATTAAGTGTACGCTGGTGATCTACATTAAGTGTACGCTGGTGATCTACATTAAGTGTATGCTGGTGATCTACATTAAGTGTATGCTGGTGATCTACATTAAGTGTATGCTGGTGATCTACATTAAGTGTACGCTGGTGATCTACATTAAGTGTACGCTGGTGAGCTACATTAAGTGTATGCTGGTGATCTACATTAAGTGTATGCTGCTGATCTACATTAAGTGTATGCTGGTGATCTACATTAAGTGTATGCTGGTGATATACATTAAGTGTATGCTGGTGATATACATTAAGTGTATGCTTGTTATCTACATTAAGTGTATGCTGCTGATATACATTAAGTGTATGCTGCTGATCTACATTAAGTGTACGCTGGTGATCTACATTAAGTGTATGCTGGTGATCTACATTAAGTGTATGCTGGTGATCTACATTAAGTGTATGCTGGTGATATACATTAAGTGTACGCTGGTGATCTACATTAAGTGTATGCTGGTGATCTACATTAAGTGTACGCTGGTGATCTACATTAAGTGTATGCTGGTGATCTACATTAAGTGTATGCTTGTTATCTACATTAAGTGTACGCTGGTGATCTACATTAAGTGTATGCTTGTTATCTACATTAAGTGTACGCTTGTTATCTACATTAAGTGTATGCTGGTGATCTACATTAAGTGTATGCTGGTGATCTACATTAAGTGTATGCTGGTGATCTACATTAAGTGTATGCTGGTGATATACATTAAGTGTATGCTGGTGATCTACATTAAGGGTATGCTGGTGAGCTAAATCCAGTGCATGGTGTGAGATATTGATGTGACTATCGGCTATCATGTAACTGTCAGCTCAAGTTAGAATAAGTGGGAATCGCTCTTCTCTTCAAAATAGCACAACGTGTGTGTTATTAAGCAGGTCCAGCCGCACCTTGACGTAACGTGTTAGTTTAATTATAGGCCCTAACAATTATTACGCCAAGGTGGGGACAATTCTCCAATTTACCCACTTATATGGGAGTGACTTTTGGATCCAGTGGATCAATAGAAATAACTCCTGTGTCCACAGCAAGTACACACTGGAACCATGTGCTAGTATATCCGCTCGATGTATGTGCTGTACATGTATCTTGCCGTGTTATTAGCCAGGTATAGTTACAAGTCGACGTGACGTATTCGTCTATAGAGTATATAACCTAACAATTATTACGTCAAGATGGAGAAATTCTACAATTGACAAAAATAGCTGTGCCCCCTTACATGCAATATTCGTTTTGTATGTTAATATTCTCGTTAAAGTTGTCATATATTGTATAGCATTTTGATTGGATAACTGTCATGCCATACGACAGGGACGACTATACGACAGGAAATAACTCCTCCTCCGCAGGTATGCCATAATAACTCCTCCTCCGCAGGTATACCATTGCACAATGTGCTAGTAGTTCCGCTCGTTGTACAGGCTGTGGCTTGACGTTCGTATGCTATTAGCCAGGTATAGTTACTCTTCGTTAATAGAGTATATAACCTAACAATTATTGCGTCAATATGGATAAATTCTCCAATTGACAAAATCAAATGTTCCCCATTACGCCATGTTCGTTTTGTATGTGTGTTCCGGTAGCTAATATTCTCGTCAAAGTTGTCGTATATAGTATAGTATTTTGATTGGATAACTGTCATGTCATACGGCAGGGACGACTACTGTAAAGTTCAAAATCGTCTTGTCTGAGCTGCGAGTTGAAGTATTCCATTGGAAATTGCACCATCTAACAGTAATATGTGCCAGCCATTTTAGATTAGTCCGCGTCGGTGATTTGTCGGCCGATCGAGTGATTGATTCCAGTGTGTCAGTTAGAATCAGTGTAAATCACTCATCTGTATGTAACAAGTACACCAAGGTACCATGCGTGTGTTATTAGTCAGGTCCAGTCGCATCTTGGCGTAACGTCGTGTTCGGTTATAGACCCTAACAATTCTTACGTCAAGGTGCGGCAAATCTCCAATTGAGCCAATTGTCTGGGGATGACTTTTGGATACAGTGTGTCAGCTGAAGTTATAATCACTGGAAATAACTCCTCCTCCGCAAGTATACCATGGCACAATGTGCTAGTATTTCCGCTCGTTGTACAGGCTGCATGTGGCTTGACATGCGTATGTTATTAGCCAGGTATAGTTACACGTCGACGTATTCGTCTAGAGTATAGAACCTAACAATGATTGCGTTAAGATGGATAAATTCTCCAATTGACAAAATCAAATGTACGCCATGTTCGTTTTGTATGTTTGTGTAGGCAGTTAATATTCCCGTCAAAGTTGTCGTATATATAACAAGAAAACCATAATCAGAAATGGCAACGCCCTCAAGATCATATTATTAGCCATAAATATAAATTATAATATAAAATATATTGGTTACATGAATGCACAGCCTCAGAATTCCGTTAAAACAACTAATCCTTCAAATTATTACAAAAAACTACGGCTTATTACTGCAGGTTTCTCATTCACCACACCAGAAAGCTTCTAAATTGGGATAAAAAATCGGAGGCATTGTGTTCCCACCAAGAGTGCATGGCCCAGCCATTGTTCATATCTAAACATCGAAAGCAATTCACGCGGTCATAATAGTTACATACTGCAACTATAAGACACCCAGCGAATACACACCCCACGAAAACTGGAAATGTGTTGTCCTGCGAGAAATCGCTAGAGCTCAATTTGACACGACCAGATTAGCCTTCCTACATTATCCTAAAACAATAAAGCTTCTCAATTCATCGGCATAGTCAACAGAACTTTCACGAACTTGGACATTGACACTTTCTAATCGCTCTACATAAGCATGGTCAGACCTATCATCGAATACTGTAACTCTGCACGGAGTCCACATCACAAACATCAAAGCATTGTGTTAGAGAAATACAAAGAAAAGCAACGAAACTAGTTCGTCAAATAAAAACTCTACGATCAATTCAAAATACAGTTACATAGACTCATTCTTCTATTATATAAAATACGAGTTCGACGACAAGTAATATGTTCAAGTGACTCATAAGTAAATATCGAATGACGATACATATATTTGTAAACAAGCATTGCAAATAATGTTATTGGGACGAAAAGTCGCAAGACTTGTTCCGTATTATGATGATGATCGATGATGATGATGATTATGATATGATTGATAGAACAAACCACTATTATGATGATCGTGTCGTTATTTCTTTAAAATATGTATCAATTGACATATTAGTCTGGTCGATAAACTCAAATTTTAGGGTCAACCTAGAATAAATTCGGACTAAGTTGGTTTATATATCATTTTGAAGAGGAAGATATCCTCTATAACATATCCAAAATCCGCTAAAATCCGCTTTGAGCATTTTTTGTAATTCAAGATGGCGTCCAATATGGCTGCCATTTTCCGTCAAGTTGTTGCAATTTGATGCAATTATAGTGAGAATATATTGTCATATGTACACATATGTATACAAGATTGTGAAGCCAGGACATAACGCCACCTTTATATGCCAAAATTGGAACTCACCGCCCAAGATGGCAGCAAAAATGGTGACCGGAAGTGGAAAATGTTACGTTTTTACTGATATCTTTAAGATAAGTTTCTGCTGTTTGGAACTGGTTGAGAATTGTGACTTTATTTTGTATCTAGCATGTTAACTAACCATCGGGGAAATAAAATATGCCATCAGTTGGGTCCCCACCCTTTCCGATCATTCAAAACATCGAGTTTACAGAACGCGGTATAACATTTCACACAAAAAATCACCATTGGGATTGTAGTCATATTTCATCAAGAAATTGGAAGGACTGTGCAATGTAGGTGATGCATTCTATTTCTTATGAATATTCCGACTCAATGGTATCAAAATTGTCACTTTGGCTCAAAATGGCTGCCAAAATGGCGGCCAAAATATGAAAAATGGTTAATATTGCACCAGCGTGCCATGCAACCGCTTATAAGTTGTGGTTGATGAATACAATTGACTATTATGTCTTATATACATTGAATACTAACATTTCTGATGCACCTTGATTAATTTTTACTATTTTAACCACTGAAACTACCAGAATTATGGGATTGTTTTATCACAAACTTAGCATCAAAATCGGCAATCAGGTTTGCACCATTTTTTCAAGTAAAATGGAACTATCTTTGGTATCAAATGTGCTTTTAATTTTTGATCTATCTTAAAGGTGTGACACTGATGTGTTTTAGACAGAATTACTCATGATGGCTTGCTAAATGGCAACCAAATTTGGTAAAAAGTTGATTTGTCACATTTATTCCGAACATTATTCTAAGCTGTTCCGAAAAGGTTACAAATTGTGACTCACTTGGTTATTAAACATGCTACTTAATCAACTGATAACTAAATGTTATATTCTGGTTGTCCCAGTACATTATGAGTCATGACAAATCATTTTAAGGGATGCAGTATGAATTTTTGCCGAAAACTTCTTTTGGGATTCTGTCTATGTTTTTGGACCGAAATGGGCAGGACATTGAAATGGAACTGAGAGGGATCATATTATGTGGCTACTCTGGCCCAATAGCATCAAATTTTATTAACTTATAAACTACTGTCATGAAAACCGTGTCCTTCTTATTGCATACCAAACGCTATTAAGGTGGAGACACTCTGATATGATCTCTCTATATTCTTGAGTTATAGCGATTGGAAATCGATAGTCACACAAAGGTACACCAGTGCAACTCACACATGACCATGCAGTCACTCCATATATACATGAACACCACATAAATGAACATATGGCACTCGCTTTATGCACATACACCTCACCCGCCACTGTACAGCCACACATGGGTGTGACCACACACCCAACACATGGCCATATAGCCGTGAGTAAACATGCAGGCGCACCAGGTATACTCCTATGCCTCACCCATGACCATATAGTCACGACATGTATACCTATTCACTACATTCCTGAACATACAGTAACATCTTGTATACATATTCGCCTCACCATTGGTAATACAGTCACTCCATGTATATGTATATATTTTCCACATCCATGGCCACATAGGCACTCAAGATATACATATACAACCCCAATGATGACAATATAGTCACTCCCGGTATATATCTTCGCCACATTCATGATCATACATCATTTCTTGTATACATATTTGCTTCACCAGGGGTCATAAAGTCACTCCCTGTATATATATTTGCGACTATATATAGTATACATATAAACATCACCAATGGCGTTACAGTCCTTCTAGATATACCAATGTCCCTCATCGCGCACACGGCCATTCATACACTCCAAACGTGCATATAGACCTCACTATGATGATTCAGCCTCTCGCTGTATACTCACAAACCATACTCGTGATCATACAGTCACTCCTTGTATACCAATTCACCTCACCATTAATTTTTCCACACTGGCACTCCATATCATATCTTATCATGTCACCTGGTTGGATCGACCAATGAGGACGCTCCGTTGGTAGAAGCATATCAGGAGACATGGGGTCGTCAACTTTGTAGCCCGTCCCATATGGAATCCATATGGGACGGGCTAGGTTCCCATATGGGGTCGATGTCCGCCATTTTGTTTTTCATGGAACTCTGCCGCCTCGGGTATATTTTCGGTGTATTTTGGCGCCAAGAAAAGGGATATATGTCGGAAATCAAGTTCTGTTAATTTAAACACATCGCACCATATACCAAAACCTGCATGTGATATATTTGAGAAATTCTAAACACTCATAAATTAACTATCAAACTCAAGTTTGTTGTCCTGATTCTGGTGATTAGCCATTGACTCAATGCGTTGACGTTCAACGCCCATGACGCGTCACCGTGACGTTACATAAGTTAATAGCCATAGACAACAAATTTACTTACTAGCAGGTAATGAACTTCGTATAAGTAATTCAAATCTCATACGGAAAACATTATATGTGGGTGACATGATAAAATCATTACAGGGCTCGTTGTTGCCGGCTACGGTGACATATGAGGCTCAGCGAGATTAATATCGAGCTCGGCTAGCGCCTCGCCCGATATTAATCTCACTTCGCCTCATATGACACCGTATCCGGCAACAACTCGCCCTGTAACTTATAATATAGCCCTTCAAGGTATATAAGGGCTCGCGTCTTGCAGGTAATGAGTCGAAACATAATGTGACATTTGCTCAGTACGTATGGCACATAGTCAGCGATCTGCAACTGATGATAATAATAATAATATATATTGTATCTCACGTGACTTTGTTATTGAAATCAAGCTTTCCGATTGGTTGGCTACTCGACTCTATTAAACATAATGTGACATTTGCTCAGCGATCTGCAACTGATGATAATAATAATAATATATAGTATTTGTATAGCGCCTCATCCCTGGTGTAGCTCGAAGCGCTTGGGACTCTATATACAAGTTATATACAAACACTGGATGATAGCAATCACACACAGCTGGATAATAATACAATGTCATATGCGGCTGGTTGTGTGTGGGTAAATTCTAAAGAGGTGAGTTTTCATTCGTTGTTTGAATATTTCTAGAGATTGCGAATTTCGAACATCGAGAGGGATTTAGTTCCAAACACTTGGCGCAGCATGTGTGAACACGCGACGTTCAATTGTCTTATAGTTACAATGATGATCTTATCCAAACATTTTAGCATCTTTTCAACTCATTGGGAGTAATTTCCAAAAAATTCTAAACTCTTGTTCTTGTGGGGTACGTTCTAAAACTATTAAAAAAATTCCATTAAACCGCTCCAGGACCCAGCTTCCACCTCAACATTCATATCATTAGAACAGGGATCAATTTGTCTGCGAGAAATTGGGACCTTGGTCATCATATATTTAGCCTCGAATATATCTGAAATATGCCTAACAGACACCCTGCCCTTTCTTTTGACATCCATACATTTATGTACCACCTTCATATTGTGGGGAACTTATATGACGGATAGGATCTAAGCCATTATTTATTTCACTGTAGTTATGCTGAAAGGCCTTATGGTCAGTCAGCCAGTGCTCCATTCTGACTTGTTATTGTCATTCCGGAGGGCTAGGCGTGATTTTCGTTGACGCGGACAGATGTGTCACCTTGTCAGACACACACTTAAATGTATTTGTTAGCCTATACTTACCTGAATTGGTTGGTTGTCTGTATTTGTTAACCCATGACCATAGTCACTCCAGGTGTATATATACATCATCTATTACCATATAGTCCTTCTAGATATACATATACCCCGCACACACGGCCATTCGTACACTTCAGACTTGCAAATACAGCTCAAACATGACAATTCAGCCACTCGCTGTATTCTTACACATCCCATATATGAGCGTTCAGCTATTCACTGTATACCGGTACACACACCAATGGCAATACAGCCACAACATATAAACATATACATCCCACCATGACCACGATGTCACTATATATATACACAAACCCGCCAATGACCATCTGCAGTCATTCCATGTAAACATATACACATTGCCCATAACCATACAACCACTCCATATTTATCCATACCATACATACCATTACCATACAGCCAACGCGTGTATACATATACACCCACCCATGACAATACAGCCACACAATGTACACATGTACATCCCACCCATGACCACACAGTCACTCCATATATACATACACAACACAAAGATGGACAATGTAGCTAATCTCGCTATACACATACACCACTTCAATGACCAGACAACCACTCCCTGTATACATGTTCACCTCACGCATGACCATAAGCTGCTCATTATATACATACACAACTCAACGTGGACACCCCATACATGACAATATAGTCACACATTATATGACTATTCATATCATTTATGAATACAATAACTCCCCGTATACACACTCGCACCACCTATAGCCATACACTCAACAGACATACACACTATATTAAGTTGATCAATGTTGATTATAATGGGCCAGAGTAGCCACATACTAAGATCCCTCTCAGTTCCATTTCAACGTTCTGCCAATTTCAGTTAAAAAAAACATGTACAGAATCCCGAAAGAAGTTCTCGGCAAAATCCATACTTCATCCCTTAAATGAACTTTTCACGCATCTTAAGGTACTGGGACAACCAGAATAGAACATTTAGTTGACTAAGTAGCATGTTTAATAACCAAGTGAGTCACAATCTGCTACCTTTTCGGAGCAGCAGTCAATAATGTTCGGAATGTGACAAATCAACATTTTACCAAATTGGTGCCATTTTTCAAGTCATCTTGAACAATATTGTCTAAAATACCCAGTGTGACACAGTTAGCACATATCAAAACAATAAACACATTTGATACTAAAGATAGTTCTATTTTACTCCTAAAAAATGGTTCAAACCTGAACAGTGATTTTTTACCGATTTTGATGTCAAGTTTGTGACATAAAAATTCGATTAATTCTGGTGATTTCAGTGGTCAAAATAGTAACAATTAACCAATATGCATCAGACATGTTAGTATTCAATGTATATAAGACAGAATAGTCAATTGCGTGCGTCAACCACAACCTGTAAGCAATTGCATGGTACGCTGGGACAATATTTACCATTTTTCATATATTGGTCGCCACTTTGGCAGCCATTTTGAGCCAAAGTGACAATTTTGGTACATTTGATTTGTAAATATCCATGAAAAATAAGCATCATTTACATTGCGCAGTTCTTCCAATTTCTTGATGAAATATGACTAGAATCCCAGTGGTGATATTTTGTTATATGTTATACCGCGTTCTGTAAAATCGAATTTTTGAGTGATCTGAAGGGGTTGGAAACCCATGAATGGCATATTTCATTACTTTAAAGATCACTTAACATGCTAAACACAAAATAAAGTCACAATTCTCAACCAGTTCCAAACAGCAGAAACTTATCTTAAAAATACTAGTAAAACACGTAAACAAAATTCGCTTCCGGCCGCCATTTTGGCTGCTAACTTGGACGAGGAATTCCATTTTTGGCACAGAAAGGTTGTGTTATGTCTTAGCTTCACAAAAATGTATACATGTGTATATATATGACAAGATGTTCTCACTATAATTGCATTAAACTAACTTAACGGAAATGGCAGCCATCTTGGACGCCATCTTGAATTACAAAAAATGCTCAAAGCGGATTTTAGCGGATTTTGGATATGTTATAGAGGATATATTCCTCTTCAAAATGGTATATAAACCAACTTAGTCCAAATTTCTTCTAGGTCAAACCTTTTATCGACCAGACTATACACACACCCGTTCCCAACATATTTCAACATATTTCGATAATTTTAGTGGACCTCCGCGAATTCGGGGACCTCCGCAAATAGTCCGCAAATTGCGACCTACTGCGAATTGTCAGAACCGGAAAAACACATTATCTATTTATAAAACGCCCAGCGAACCACAGCTTTCTAAAATATGTAGAACAGTATACACCGGGGGGCGTTAATAATAGTATATCACATGAAACCCCTATAATATCATTGAAAAATCCATTAGATATTTCCTTATCTGTCACTAGTGGCTAATCGCAGCTGCTTCCCGGGATTCTTGGCACCGCGCCAAGTACATTACTGCGCGGATTAATACTATTTAGAAAAGCCGCACTTGTCATCAATGCCAGGCATTGCAAAATGGTTGGTTTGGTCATTAAAGTACAATTATTGTCCATCTTAGTTGCACTAGCGAAAATAGGCACAAAAACAAAGTGGCAAATACAGGGACTGTATGTTTCGTCGCAAGGCAGAGCGCGCAATACTGTCGTATACGGTTGTGAAGCGTCTCAGCCAACGCCGTGCATGTATGCATATTACATGAAATTTTCAGCTTTTTTTAATGGTACTCAATCCGATCAGAGGGTCCCCATCTCAACAGATTCCAACAACAACAATCCGATCTGAGGGTTCTATATTACTATTTCTTTGGCTTTTGGGGTAAAAAATATTTGATTCGAGTCGAGGAACCCATCAAACAAAGCTCAGATTTATTAGATATTGATTTTTGAAATTTGTTATTTTCTCGAGATGAGTAGTAATAATTGCCTTCAACTTCGTAATCTGCTCGAGATGTGTACACCAAAACACTATTCAAACAGACAAGGATGGATAACTCTAAAATCAAGTGGTAATAATAACGCAATTTTGACTGTGTTCTGGGACAGAAAGTATTCCCGATAATGAAAAATAATAGATTTCTAAAATCGATATCTAAAAAATCTGAGCTTTGATGGGTGGCTTCCTCGACTCGAATCAAATATTTTTGACCCCCGAAGCCATTGAAATAGTAATTGAGAGGAGTTTTATCGGATTGAGTACCTTTAATATGTTGATTTGTTAAAAAGGTATAAACTCTAGTTGTTTTCATGTGATATACAAGATCTTCGATTCGTTATGTTGGGATATAAGATTTTATAACATTGACTCGTTGTGAATCAAATTTATCAAAATCGTTTAATAAAATCTTATATGTATATCCCAACATAACTCGTTGCAGATCCTCTATATTTGGATTGGATAACAGTTTTCTGTCATGCCGGGGTCAGTGATTTGTCGGTCGATCGAGTTATTGGTTCCAATGTGTCAACTGGAGTTAGAATCAGTGTAAATCACTCATCTGACTGTAACAAGTACACATGGCATCAAGTGTCTGTTATTAGCCACGTTCAATCGCACCTTGACGTACCGTGTTAGTTTAATTATATACCCTAACAATTACTACGTCAAGGTGCGTCAGTTCTCCAATGACAAAATTATTTTGGTGTGACTTTTAGATTCAACGTGTCAGCGGAAGTTAGCATCAGTGGTAATAACTCCTATTTCCCCAACAAGTACACAACAAGAAAACTAAGATGCATGCATCAGGTCGGCCGTGAACTATCTACCATAGAATTGTTGTAGCTATCGATTATACATTTTGAAACACCTGTCTGTATGTATGTATGTATGTATGTGTGTATGCGTGAATGCATGTGTGTATGTGTTATAGACTCTAACACTGCTCGAATTTGGTATTTAACGTGTCAACTTGACCTCGCTCATAGGCATGTTTCTGGACCTTGACCGATCCGACTAAAAATTTGTGTGTATAGGACTACTTCGATCCCGGGAGCAATATGGACGAGTCCAATTTCACGTGGGACCATGTTCTCGAACGTGCTGATATAGGCATGTTTCTGGACCAATTGAACAATAGTTTGGCCAGACGCTGTATATACTGGGTACTGTCCAGATGGAGGCGATCACAAAAAAAATCCCTAACTAGCCCGAACGAAGTCGAGTACATCAGCTAGTTTAATATATATTTTGGACATTTGTCTGTCTGTTTGTCTGTTAGCTATGGCCGGGAAAACTGCCGGACAGATTTGACGAAATTTGATACCTAGGGGAAATTATTTCCAGGGAGTATTTTGGACGGGTCAAATCTTGATCCCGACCTGACTTTGACATTCAAAAAGATCAATTCAAGGTCAAATCTGGTAAAACGGAAGTATTTCAACGAAATTTGATACCTACTGTTACTTGTGTCCCAGGAGTGTTTCGGGTGGGTCAAATCATGACCCTGACCTGATCTTGACATTCAAAATTGTCAATTCAAGGTCAAATCGGGTATAAAGCCGGGCGGATTTCGACGGGTACTTTTGTCGTGACTTTTGTCCGGGGAGTGTTTTGGACGGGTCAAATCGTGACCCCGACATGACCTTCACCTTTAAAATAGTCAATTCAAGGTTAAATCGCGCATTTCTCCGAAAATCAGAGGGGAACATCCCGGACGAAGTGGGGTCCACGAGCTACTATTATATATTTCTAGATTTAGTTACAAACTAAATACCTGTATATTGTACAAAGAAATGTTTGACAAATATATCTGTATCAATATTATCATACGGGTCATTAAAATAGATACGACGAAACAAATTTTGAAGGGTGCATGTATCAGGTAAATTTTTATATTTCAAATGATGACAGGAATGCAGAAAGTTGAAGTACCTACGTAATACTGGCTATCCGCATGAAGAGATATACATGTATATAAAAACCAGATGAGGGATATGTCTGTACAGTTGCTAAACAATTCAGTCATGCAAAAGAGGATCAAAGAGTAAGATACCAAATTGCTGCCTGTGGTAATGTTTTTTAACGAAATTCGGGAAAATTAGATTACTCTCACCCTGGTTATCCAGAAGATAATTGTGGAATCTGATGACGATCGGACAAGGGTGTCGTCTGTAGGATCAACCAAATTATTTAGCCATAAAAATAGTAAAATTGAAGATCACCGCTGGCAGTGATGTCTTCACAAGGACAGTTTGAGAACAAAATATGGCTCACATCTAGCGGTGACCCAAAATATCCACATAAGAAAAAGTTCTCCAATAAAAGCTGGCTGCAGGGTGCGCCAATTGATTCAAATTCGAAATTTAGCAGGGTGTACTGCTTGTGGCCATGTTTTCCCCGAAAATTTGATAGACTGATGGACAAAACCACTGAATCCGTTGAATCAATATACATGTATACATGGATTAATTTATATGCATTGTTATACACAGTACTGGTATATAAAGGTACTGAAAATAACTATATTACTAGTATACACAAAATAAACCATATATCATGGCTATGGGTTCTAATATCCGAACATGACAGCTGAGAACTTGGTGTGAATTAAAGAGTGGTGGTTTCTCAAGCATATCTAACCCTCCACGTTAGGAACATGCCATTAAATGTCATAAGTATAATCTAGCTTGAGGACAGAAGTGATCCATAAAACCCCCCTTAATTCAACCAGGTCATCGCGCGATGTATGATCGATCACATGATGATCTAGGGGGATTAGAATTGATGTATAAAAACAGCACTGCATGTAAATATAAAATAAAATAGTGCTACATCTTATTACAGATTATTGCCATATATAATCAGTGATTATACAGACAGTCTGACAAAATAAAGTTTCAGTGACACTCTATCCGAAGAGGGGAATAATTTCATCTGTTACAGTCAATGGAGCAATTATGAATCTGGAAAGGTGAAATTTCTAAGTAATACTAGATATCGACATGACGCGATAAAATATAACGTAAATGCAATATGGCCGCTGGCGACCATTTTTTCCTATGAAATTAAAAAAATATTTGATAGCTCTCATCTGATAGATCAATATCAAGATAAATATGAAGTTTGGTGATGTGGACTGTGGTCTGTGCTAAACGGTTTAGTAATGCTTAAAAAGATTCTTACCTTAATATTTTTATGTTCACTTTATAAACTTCACTGAGTCATCTTTGTCATGTATTGAGTTTGATATCTTTTGTTAACAGTTTATAAATCATGTATGTCTCATGTTTGTTATTTTAATTTATGTGTTTATTATCATTAAATAAAGTTGCATTCCTTAAAAAGATTCTTACCTCAATGTTTTTATGTTCACTTTATAAACTCCACTGAGTCATCTTTGTCATGTATTAAATTTGATATCTTTTGTTAACAGTTTATAAATTATGTATGTCTCGTGTTCGTTATTATATTATATATACTTTATAGTGTATTTTCAGAACGAAAAAAAAATTGAATAAAATCAACAAATTTGTAAATTTAAAAACAATTCAAACGTTGTTGTATTCCATGTCCCAGCCCGGACATATACACCAAATTTCAATAATATTCATTGAGAAACAACGGACCAAACGCTATATAACACCCGTATACATCTTTTATTCCGAATCGGACTCGGGTACATGTTATAGTAGGTACCGAATTGACACACGTCGACTGGGCGAGTTGGCCATGGGGCGATTAGGCCGATTCCGGCACATTCTATAATTTACCGTATGTATCCGTTTACGCGTAGTTTACTTTAGAAAGTTCCGCAATTAATACCGTAAATAGAGCGACCTTATTTGACAGAGAATGCCTCTGTTATTGATTATCAAGTTGCTGTACATTAAAAACGACAAATTCACATGCTCGTTCAAGCGCAGTAGTCTATTTTCCCCATGTTAAAGGACATCCACAAATACTAAATAACGCTAACCTACTGCCGAATGTTTGACACGACAACTGTTAACATATTTGGGCTGAATTCATCTGACGCGGTATTATTCCTCAAAATAAACAACAAAACCATCGTTACTTGGAAATGTAGTTTGGGCTAACATTTACATAAATCCTCCAGATCAATTATCCGACACACACGTCAGATGAAAAAGTCACATGAAGTAACCGGCCAAATTGGCCGAAATGACCCCATGCGTGTGTTGTTAGCCGGGTTCAGACACACCTTTCCGTAATGTGTTGGTTTATAGCCCCCCCCCCCCCCGCGCCATGCGTGTGTTGTTAGCCGGGTTCAGACCCACCTTTCCTTTCCGTGATGTGTTGGTTTATAGCCCCCCCCCCCCCGCGCCATGCGTGTGTTGTTAGCCGGGTTCAGTCCCACCTTTCCTTTCCGTGATGTGTTGGTTTATAGCCCCCCCCCCCCGCGCCATGCGTGTGTTGTTAGCCGGGTTCAGACCCACCTTGTCGTGATGTGTTGGTTTATAGCCCCCCCCCCCCCCCCCCCGCGCCATGCGTGTGTTGTTAGTCGGGTTCAGACCCACCTTATCGTGATGTGTTGGTTTATAGCCCCCCCCATGCGTGTGTTGTTAGCCGGGTTCAGACCCATTTTATCGTGATGTGTTGGTTTATAGACCCCCCCCCCATGTGTGTGTTGTTAGCCGGGTTCAGACCCACCTTATCGTGATGTGTTGGTTTATAGCCCCCCCCCCCGCGCCATGCGTGTGTTGTTAGCCGGGTTCAGACCCACCTTTCCTTTCCGTGATGTGTTGGTTTATAGCCCCCCCCGCCATGCGTGTGTTGTTATCCGGGTTCAGACCCACCTTTCCTTTCCGTGATGTGTTGGTTTATAGCCCCCCCCCCCCGCGCCATGCGTGTGTTGTTAGCCAGGTTCAGACCCACCTTTCCTTTCCGTGATGTGTTGGTTTATAGCCCCCCCCCCCGCGCCATGCGTGTGTTGTTAGCCGGGTTCAGACCCACCTTATCGTGATGTGTTGGTTTATAGCCCTCCCCCCCCGCGCCATGCGTGTGTTGTTAGCCGGGTTCAGACCCACCTTTCCTTTCCGTGATGTGTTGGTTTATAGCCCCCCCCCCCCGCGCCATGCGTGTGTTGTTAGCCGGGTTCAAGACCCACCTTATCGTGATGTGTTGGTTTATAGCCCCCCCCCCCATGCGTGTGTTGTTAGCCGGGTTCAGACCCACCTTATCGTGATGTGTTGGTTTATAGCCCCCCCCCCCCCGCGCCATGCGTGTGTTGTTAGCCGGGTTCAGACCCACCTTGCCGTGATGTGTTGGTTTATAGCCCCCCCCCCCATGCGTGTGTTGTTATTCGGGTTCAGGCCCACCTTATCGTGATGTGTTGGTTTATAGCCCCCCCCCATGCGTGTGTTGTTAGTCGGGTTCAGACCCACCTTATCGTGATGTGTTGGTTTATAGCCCCCCCCCATGCGTGTGTTGTTAGCCGGGTTCAGACCCACCTTGCCGTGATGTGTTGGTTTATAGCCCCCCCATGCGTGTGTTGTTAGTCGGGTTCAGACCCACCTTGCCGTGATGTGTTGGTTTATACCCCCCCCGTCATGCGTGTGTTGTTAGCCGGGTTCAGACCCACCTTATCGTGATGTGTTGGTTTATAGCCCACCCCCATGCGTGTGTTGTTAGTCGGGTTCAGACCCACCTTATCGTGATGTGTTGGTTTATAGCCCCCCCCCCATGCGTGTGTTGTTAGTCGGGTTCAGGCCCACCTTATCGTGATGTGTTGGTTTATAGCCCACCCCCATGCGTGTGTTGTTAGTCGGGTTCAGACCCACCTTATCGTGATGTGTTGGTTTATACCCCCCCCCCCCCCGTCATGAGTGTGTTGTTAGCCGGGTTCAGACCCACCTTATCGTGATGTGTTGGTTTATAGCCCCCCCCATGCGTGTGTTGTTAGCCGGGTTCAGACCCACCTTATCGTGATGTGTTGGTTTATACCCCCCCCCCGTCATGCGTGTGTTGTTAGCCGGGTTCAGACCCACCTTATCGTGATGTGTTGGTTTATAGCCCCCCCCCCCCCATGCGTGTGTTGTTAGTCGGGTTCAGACCCACCTTATCGTGATGTGTTGGTTTATCGCCCCCCCCCCCCCCATGCGTGTGTTGTTAGTCGGGTTCAGACCCACCTTATCGTGATGTGTTGGTTTATAGCCCCCCCCCCCATGCGTGTGTTGTTAGTCGGGTTCAGACCCACCTTATCGTGATGTGTTGGTTTATAGCCGCCCCCCATTCGTGTGTTGTTAGTCGGGTTCAGACCCACCTTATCGTGATGTGTTGGATTATAGCCCCCCCCCCCATGCGTGTGTTGTTAGCCGGGTTCAGACCCACCTTATCGTGATGTGTTGGTTTATAGCCCCCCCCCCCCCCATGCGTGTGTTGTTAGTCGGGTTCAGACCCACCTTATCGTGATGTGTTGGTTTATAGCCCCCCCCCCCATGCGTGTGTTGTTAGCCGGGTTCAGACCCACCTTATCGTGATGTGTTGGTTTATAGCCCCCCCCCATGCGTGTGTTGTTAGCCGGGTTCAGACCCACCTTATCGTGATGTGTTGGTTTATAGCCGCCCCCCATGCGTGTGTTGTTAGCCGGGTTCAGACCCACCTTATCGTGATGTGTTGGTTTATAGCCCCCCCCATGCGTGTGTTGTTAGCCGGGTTCAGACCCACCTTATCGTGATGCGTTGGTTTATAGCCCCCCCCCCCATGTGTGTGTTGTTAGTCGGGTTCAGACCCACCTTATCGTGATGTGTTGGTTTATAGCCCACCCCCATGCGTGTGTTGTTATCCGGGTTCAGACCCACCTTATCGTGATGTGTTGGTTTATAGCCCCCCCATGCGTGTGTTGTTAGCCGGGTTCAGACCCACCTTATCGTGATGTGTTGGTTTATACCCCCCCCGTCATGCGTGTGTTGTTAGTCGGGTTCAGACCCACCTTATCGTGATGTGTTGGTTTATAGCCCCCCGCCCCATGCGTGTGTTGTTAGTCGGGTTCAGACCCACCTTATCGTGATGTGTTGGTTTATAGCCCCCCCCCCATGCGTGTGTTGTTAGCCGGGTTCAGACCCACCTTATCGTGATGTGTTGGTTTATACCCCCCCCGTCATGCGTGTGTTGTTAGCCGGGTTCAGACCCACCTTATCGTGATGTGTTGGTTTATAGCCCCCCCCCCCCATGCGTGTGTTGTTAGTCGGGTTCAGACCCACCTTATCGTGATGTGTTGGTTTATCGCCCCCCCCCATGCGTGTGTTGTTAGTCGGGTTCAGACCCACCTTATCGTGATGTGTTGGTTTATAGCCCCCCCCCCCCCATGCGTGTGTTGTTAGTCGGGTTCAGACCCACCTTATCGTGATGTGTTGGTTTATAGCCGCCCCCCATTCGTGTGTTGTTAGTCGGGTTCAGACCCACCTTATCGTGATGTGTTGGATTATAGCCCCCCCCCATGCGTGTGTTGTTAGCCGGGTTCAGACCCACCTTATCGTGATGTGTTGGTTTATAGCCCCCCCCCATGCGTGTGTTGTTAGTCGGGTTCAGACCCACCTTATCGTGATGTGTTGGTTTATAGCCCCCCCCCCCCCATGCGTGTGTTGTTAGTCGGGTTCAGACCCACCTTATCGTGATGTGTTGGTTTATAGCCCCCCCCCCCATGCGTGTGTTGTTAGCCGGGTTCAGACCCACCTTATCGTGATGTGTTGGTTTATAGCCGCCCCCCATGCGTGTGTTGTTAGCCGGGTTCAGACCCACCTTATCGTGATGTGTTGGTTTATAGCCCCCCCCCCATGCGTGTGTTGTTAGCCGGGTTCAGACCCACCTTATCGTGATGCGTTGGTTTATAGCCCCCCCCCCATGTGTGTGTTGTTAGTCGGGTTCAGACCCACCTTATCGTGATGTGTTGGTTTATAGCCCACCCCCATGCGTGTGTTGTTATCCGGGTTCAGACCCACCTTATCGTGATGTGTTGGTTTATAGCCCCCCCATGCGTGTGTTGTTAGCCGGGTTCAGACCCACCTTATCGTGATGTGTTGGTTTATACCCCCCCCCCGTCATGCGTGTGTTGTTAGTCGGGTTCAGACCCACCTTATCGTGATGTGTTGGTTTATAGCCCCCCGCCCCATGCGTGTGTTGTTAGTCGGGTTCAGACCCACCTTATCGTGATGTGTTGGTTTATAGCCCCCCCCCCCATGCGTGTGTTGTTAGCCGGGTTCAGACCCACCTTATCGTGATGTGTTGGTTTATACCCCCCCCCGTCATGCGTGTGTTGTTAGCCGGGTTCAGACCCACCTTATCGTGATGTGTTGGTTTATAGCCCCCCGCCCCATGCGTGTGTTGTTAGTCGGGTTCAGACCCACCTTATCCTGATGTGTTGGTTTATAGCCCCCCCCCCCCATGCGTGTGTTGTTAGCCGGGTTCAGACCCACCTTATCGTGATGTGTTGGTTTATAGCCCCCCCCATGCGTGTGTTGTTAGCCGGGTTCAGTCCACCTTATCGTGATGTGTTGGTTTATAGCCCCCCCCCCCCCATGCGTGTGTTGTTAGTCGGGTTCAGACCCACCTTATCGTGATGTGTTGGTTTATAGCCCCCCCCCCATGCGTGTGTTGTTAGCCGGGTTCAGACCCACCTTATCGTGATGTGTTGGTTTATAGCCCCCCCCCCCCCATGCGTGTGTTGTTAGCCGGGTTTAGACCCACCTTATCGTGATGTGTTGGTTTATAGCCGCCCCCCATGCGTGTGTTGTTAGCCGGGTTCAGACCCACCTTATCGTGATGTGTTGGTTTATAGCCCCCCCCCCCATGCGTGTGTTGTTAGCCGGGTTCAGACCCACCTTATCGTGATGCGTTGGTTTATAGCCCCCCCCCCATGTGTGTGTTGTTAGTCGGGTTCAGACCCACCTTATCGTGATGTGTTGGTTTATAGCCCACCCCCATGCGTGTGTTGTTAGCCGGGTTCAGACCCACCTTATCGTGATGTGTTGGTTTATAGCCCCCCCCCATGCGTGTGTTGTTAGCCGGGTTCAGACCCACCTTATCGTGATCTGTTGGTTTATACCCCCCCCCCGTCATGCGTGTGTTGTTAGTCGGGTTCAGACCCACCTTATCGTGATGTGTTGGTTTATACCCCCCCCCCCATGTGTGTGTTGTTAGTCGGGTTCAGACCCACCTTATCGTGATGTGTTGGTTTATAGCCCACCCCCATGCGTGTGTTGTTAGCCGGGTTCAGACCCACCTTATCGTGATGTGTTGGTTTATAGCCCCCCCCCATGTGTGTGTTGTTAGCCGGGTTCAGACCCACCTTATCGTGATGTGTTGGTTTATAGCCCCCCCCCCCATGCGTGTGTGTTGTTAGCCGGGTTCAGACCCACCTTATCGTGATGTGTTGGTTTATAGCCCCCCCCCCCATGCGTGTGTTGTTAGCCGGGTTCAGACCCACCTTATCGTGATGTGTTGGTTTATAGCCCCCCCCCGTGCGTGTGTTGTTAGTCGGGTTCAGACCCACCTTATCGTGATGTGTTGGTTTATAGCCCCCCCCATGCGTGTGTTGTTAGCCGGGTTCAGGCCCACCTTATCGTGATGTGTTGGTTTATAGCCCCCCCCCCATGCGTGTGTTGTTAGTCGGGTTCAGGCCCACCTTATCGTGATGTGTTGGTTTATAGCCCCCCCCATGCGTGTGTTGTTAGTCGGGTTCAGACCCACCTTATCGTGATGTGTTGGTTTATACCCCCCCCCCCCCGTCATGCGTGTGTTGTTAGTCGGGTTCAGACCCACCTTATCGTGATGTGTTGGTTTATAGCCCCCCCCCCATGCGTGTGTTGTTAGCCGGGTTCAGACCCACCTTATCGTGATGTGTTGGTTTATACCCCCCCCCCGTCATGCGTGTGTTGTTAGCCGGGTTCAGACCCACCTTATCGTGATGTGTTGGTTTATAGCCCTCCCCATGCGTGTGTTGTTAGTCGGGTTCAGACCCACCTTATCGTGATGTGTTGGTTTATACCCCCCCCCATGCGTGTGTTGTTAGCCGGGTTCAGACCCACCTTATCGTGATGTGTTGGTTTATAGCCGCCCCCCATTCGTGTGTTGTTAGTCGGGTTCAGACCCACCTTATCGTGATGTGTTGGATTATAGCCCCCCCCCCCCCCCATGCGTGTGTTGTTAGCCGGGTTCAGACCCACCTTATCGTGATGTGTTGGTTTATAGCCCCCCCCCCCCATGCGTGTGTTGTTAGTCGGGTTCAGACCCACCTTATCGTGATGTGTTGGTTTATAGCCCCCCCCCATGCGTGTGTTGTTAGCCGGGTTCAGACCCACCTTATCGTGATGTGTTGGTTTATAGCCCCCCCCATGCGTGTGTTGTTAGCCGGGTTCAGACCCACCTTATCGTGATGTGTTGGTTTATAGCCGCCCCCCATGCGTGTGTTGTTAGCCGGGTTCAGACCCACCTTATCGTGATGTGTTGGTTTATAGCCCCCCCCCCCCATGCGTGTGTTGTTAGCCGGGTTCAGACCCACCTTATCGTGATGCGTTGGTTTATAGCCCCCCCCATGTGTGTGTTGTTAGTCGGGTTCAGACCCACCTTATCGTGATGTGTTGGTTTATAGCCCACCCCCATGCGTGTGTTGTTAGCCGGGTTCAGACCCACCTTATCGTGATGTGTTGGTTTATAGCCCCCCCATGCGTGTGTTGTTAGCCGGGTTCAGACCCACCTTATCGTGATCTGTTGGTTTATACCCCCCCCCCGTCATGCGTGTGTTGTTAGTCGGGTTCAGACCCACCTTATCGTGATGTGTTGGTTTATAGCCCCCCGCCCCATGCGTGTGTTGTTAGTCGGGTTCAGACCCACCTTATCGTGATGTGTTGGTTTATAGCCCCCCCCCCCCCCATGCGTGTGTTGTTAGCCGGGTTCAGACCCACCTTATCGTGATGTGTTGGTTTATAGCCCCCCCCCCCATGCGTGTGTTGTTAGCCGGGTTCAGACCCACCTTATCGTGATGTGTTGGTTTATAGCCGCCCCCCATGCGTGTGTTGTTAGCCGGGTTCAGACCCACCTTATCGTGATGTGTTGGTTTATAGCCCCCCCCCATGCGTGTGTTGTTAGCCGGGTTCAGACCCACCTTATCGTGATGTGTTGGTTTATAGCCCCCCCCCCCATGCGTGTGTTGTTAGCCGGGTTCAGGCCCACCTTATCGTGATGTGTTGGTTTATAGCCCCCCCCATGCGTGTGTTGTTAGCCGGGTTCAGGCCCACCGTGTCGTGATGTGTTGGTTTATAGCCCCCCCCCCCCCACCCGCGCCATGCGTGTGTTGTTAGCCGGGTTCAGACCCACCTTATCGTGATGTGTTGGTTTATAGCCCCCCCCCATGCGTGTGTTGTTAGTCGGGTTCAGGCCCACCGTGTCGTGATGTGTTGGTTTATAGCCCCCCCCCCCCCCATGTGTGTGTTGTTAGCCGGGTTCAGACCCACCTTATCGTGATGTGTTGGTTTATACCCCCAACCCCGTCATGCGTGTGTTGTTATTCGGGTTCAGGCCCACCTTATCGTGATGTGTTGGTTTATAGCCCCCCCCCCCCCATATGTGTGTTGTTAGCCGGGTTCAGGCCCACCTTATCGTGATGTGTTGGTTTATAGCCCCCCCCCCATGCGTGTGTTGTTAGCCGGGTTCAGACCCACCTTATCGTGATGTGTTGGTTTATAGCCCCCCCCCCCATGCGTGTGTTGTTAGCCGGGTTCAGACCCACCTTATCGTGATGTGTTGGTTTATACCCCCCCCCATGCGTGTGTTGTTAGTCGGGTTCAGACCCACCTTATCGTGATGTGTTGGTTTATAGCCCCCCCCATGCGTGTGTTGTTAGCCGGGTTCAGACCCACCTTATCGTGATGTGTTGGTTTATAGCCCCCCCCCCATGCGTGTGTGTTGTTAGCCGGGTTCAGACCCACCTTATCGTGATGTGTTGGTTTATAGCCCCCCCCCCATGCGTGTGTTGTTAGCCGGGTTCAGGCCCACCTTATCGTGATGTGTTGGTTTATACCCCCCCCCGTCATGCGTGTGTTGTTAGCCGGGTTCAGACCCACCTTATCGTGATGTGTTGGTTTATAGCCCCCCCCCCCCCATGCGTGTGTTGTTAGCCGGGTTCAGGCCCAACTTATCGTGATGTGTTGGTTTATAGCCCCCCCCCCCCCATGCGTGTGTTGTTAGTCGGGTTCAGGCCCACCTTATCGTGATGTGTTGGTTTATAGCCCCCCCCCCATGCGTGTGTTGTTAGTCGGGTTCAGACCCACCTTATCGTGATGTGTTGGTTTATACCCCCCCCATGCGTGTGTTGTTAGCCGGGTTCAGACCCACCTTATCGTGATGTGTTGGTTTATAGCCCCCCCCCCCCATCATGCGTGTGTTGTTAGTCGGGTTCAGACCCACCTTATCGTGATGTGTTGGTTTATACCCCCCCCCGTCATGCGTGTGTTGTTAGTCGGGTTCAGACCCACCTTATCGTGATGTGTTGGTTTATAGCCCCCCCCCCCCCATGCGTGTGTTGTTAGCCGGGTTCAGACCCACCTTATCGTGATGTGTTGGTTTATAGCCCCCCCCCCATGCGTGTGTTGTTAGCCGGGTTCAGACCCACCTTATCGTGATGTGTTGGTTTATAGCCCCCCCCCCCCATCATGCGTGTGTTGTTAGTCGGGTTCAGACCCACCTTATCGTGATGTGTTGGTTTATACCCCCCCCCCCGTCATGCGTGTGTTGTTAGTCGGGTTCAGACCCACCTTATCGTGATGTGTTGGTTTATAGCCCCCCCCCCATGCGTGTGTTGTTAGCCGGGTTCAGACCCACCTTATCGTGATGTGTTGGTTTATAGCCCCCCGTCATGCGTGTGTTGTTAGCCGGGTTCAGACCACCTTATCGTGATGTGTTGGTTT